>SJYV01000583.1:155370-187051 GCA_006410875.1 Neotragus pygmaeus | reverse complement strand
GGGGGGGGGGGGCTGAAGAGGACATGGACTGGTAGCGTGGAGGCTGCTGATAACCACCCCAGGGCCTGACCACAGTGGTGGGACGTGGGGAGGTCAACGAATGGATGCCACCCTTCCAAGAAAAGGGTGCACAGAGCACGCTGCAGGAAAGGCTCTGACGCCCTCACCCTGCATCCAGCAGCTGAGGAAGAAGTCTGTTGAACTGAATTGCTTGAAGGCAGATAAACAGACTGGCCTGTGATGGACGGTTAGCAGCCAAGGAGTTTCCTTGAATGAAGGGCTCCTCCAGCACGAGCCGTGCCACTGAAAGCTTCCAGATAATCCTGGAAGTTCCCTGGGTCTTCTCTTCAGGTCACATTCTCATCAGCACCTGGGCAGTGCAGCAGGCCTCCATTGGTGACCATCGTAGCTGTTCTGATTGGGGTGGAAGCATGAGTGGTGTGTAGCCCCCCAGTCCTGAAGCACCCTGCTTGTGCCCAGAGCCGCCAAAGCCTCCATGAAGCAGCACCCTTGGTGTCGTCCTCCAAGAAGACGGTTAGGTGCTGTCTAGATGCCAGGCCACACTCCGCCTTTCCCCATGTTCCCTCTCTGTTCTCTCCAAGCTCACCTTTTCTCTTTTGAAAAAAGCTACATTCCTTGCCATATGCAGTGGGGACCTGGAAGGCTCCCAGAATCATCTGAGCTCTTATCCTGCCCCCAACGACACCATGGGGCTCAGGACCACACTGGCCACTAAGTCTTCAGCTCCTGTGCGGCATGGTGAAGGCAGGAGCGGCCGACGTTAGCAGGTTCCCAGATCCCCAGCAGGACCATCAGCATTAGACCTGGCTGCTTTGCAGGTGCCTGCAGTGCACCCTCCCCAGGAGTCCCGGCCTGCTCACTCTCTACTGTTCCCCCAACCGTGAGAGTGCCTGCTCATCTGGCTTTTCCTTATCTGCTGTTTTTTCTCAGCTTGTCCTGCCAGTTGCAGGAGCTTCTGCTGGTCTCTGCATGCCGCTTGTTGGCTCATGAACCCACTGTCCTCTTGCCTAGAGCTTGAGGGGGGAGTGTTATGCCATTTCTCCTGCTCTTCCTCCTCTGGGGTTTATTAACTCTCTCCCTTCCCTAGTGTCTCAAAGTCTCATTGCTAGGAAACAAGAGGGTCTGTGAAGGACCAGAGGAAGGACAAAGGCGCTTGGGATTCTGCATGTTAGCCGGGCGGGGCAGGTGTCAGATTGTCTTTTGTTGAGAAGGCGGAGCACCTTTGCTCATCATCTCCGGATGAGGGTTGGTCGGAGCTCAAGCTGCTTTTCTTGAGATTGTGGTAATTCAGGAGGAGAAGCTGCAGTGAGGGGCAGGGGCCAACACACACCTGACCTGTCCCTCGTCTCCTCCTTTATCTGTACGTTATGGCCCCTCTGCTTTTGAGCAAATGTCCAGTGTGCCCAGGGCCCAGGGGTGCTTGCAAACACTGGGAAGAAGCCAGGCCCTGACCTGCTTCGAAAGACCAGTTGGCAGGAGCAGCAGCACATTCTCTGAACAAGCGCATGGGGGGCTGCTCCTCGGGACACCGTGCTGACAGCCCACCATGGCCCCACACTGACTGCTGCCCCCACTGCCAGTCTCGGGGTCTCCAGTCACACATCTGGGGGCCCAGAGACAACCAGGCTTGGCTTGTCCCAAAGGAACTTGCCCTAAACCTGCATGCCCATAGGCCTCTCTGTAAGGGTCACCCATCCGTCCCACCAGGCACCCCACCTTTGAGACACCTTCACTGCTGGATCCTCTGTGAGACAGTGGCTTGAGTCTGACAACCCTGATGAGTGCAGCTCTCACGGGCTCCCTGGGTTCTTCTGAGTCACTCGGCTGGGGCTGCCATAGCAGACTCTGTGCCAGAACAACAGAAATGGGCTCCTAGGGCTCCAGAACTGTGAGATGGTAAAGATGGACAGAGGGACAGCCATGTGAGAACTCAGAGAGCAGACGGCCATCTACCCTGCAGGGCGAGAGGCGAGGAGAGGAACCAAACTTACTGACATTTTGCTTTTGGACTTTAGCCTCCAAAACTGTGAGAAAATAAATTTCTGTTGTTTATGTCACTCAGACTGTATTAATTGCAGTATCAGCCCTGGCAAATGGATATGGTGAGTGATGCCATGTGGCCCACGTGCTGGGCCTGCGCACCCCTCTTCCTGTGCACCAGTTTTGCCTTTCAAGGGAGAAACCTTGAACCCTGGCTGATTTCTCAGAACTCAGGTGAGAGGGCATTATTATTAACTGGCACCCACTAACTCACCCTTCCCCTTCTGGGGGCCTGACCCGGCTTGTGTCCCCAGGGTGTACAGAGGAGCATGGCCACCCCAGGAGTGGGGTCTGAGGAGCAGGGCTCCCTGGACTGGGCAGTGTCCTTGAGTTAGGATGAGACTTGAGGGTGTGTGGCCAGCTCTCTGGATGATATGGGCAGGAAGCCCAGGAACCCATGGGTTCTGCCCAGCAGCAGCTCAGGACCCTGGGTCAGGAGAGACCAGCGCAGTCCGCCCCAGGGATCCCCTCAGTGCTCCTGCCATCTGCTCCCCACGGTCACCCCAGGCAGGAAGCCCCTTTCCTGGGGCTGCTAACTGACCGACTGTCACAGCTGCACCCACAGCTCCTGCTCTCCCTATTCAAATGCAGAGTGCCTCGCACACATAACTCCCCAACCCAGGGTTGCATGCAAGACTAACCTCTTCCATGGCCCCAAGAGGACACTCCACACCCACATTTCTTAGTAAACAGAGTTGCGTACCTGGCTGTAGCCTCATTTGGCCACATGTGCTGACCCCTTTGCTACGACAAGGCTGTGATCCATGAAGGGGAACTTAAATTTACAATATTTAAAAATCACGTTTCAACCTTAATGCTGTGACTTATAATATGGGTACTTTCTGATAGACTTTTCATAGATCACAGCCTTGCTGTGATAAACGGGCTTGCATAACTCAGTGAAGCTATGAACTATGCAGTGCAGGGCCACCCAAAACAGACAGGTCATAGTGAAGAGTTCTGACAAAATGTTGTCCACTGGAGGGAAGAATAGCAGCCCATCGCAGTATTCTTGCCTGGAGGACCCCATGGACAGTGTGCACAGGCAAAAAGATACCATATTGGAAGATGAGCCCCCCAGGTCAGAAGGTATTCAGTGTGCTACTGGGGAAGAGCAGAGGGCAATTGCTAACAGCTTTAGTAAGAATGAAGCAGCTGGGCCAAAGTGGGAACGACACTTAGCTGGAGATGTGTCTGGTGGTAAAAGTAAATTTCGATGCTGTAAAGAACAATATTGCATAGGAACCTAGAATTTCAGGTACATACACCAAGATAAATTGAACATGGTCAAGAAGGAGGTGGCAAGAGTGAACATTGATATTTTAGGAATCAGTGAATTAAAATGAACTGGAATGGGTGATTTTAATTAGATGACCATTATATCTACTACTGTGGACAAGAATCCCTTAGAAGAAACGGAGCAACCTTCATAGTCAACAAGAGTCTAAAACGTAGTACTTGGGTGCAATCTCAAAAATGACAGAGTGATCTCAGTTCATTTCTGAGGCAAACCATTCAACATCACAGTAATCCAAGTCTGTGTCCCAACCACTAACGCTGAAGAAGCTGAAGTTGACCAGTTCTATAAAGACCTACAATACTTTCTAGAACTAACACCAAAAAGAGATGTCTTTTTCATGATAGGGAATTGGAATGCAAAAGTAGGAAGTCAGGAGATCCCTGGAAAATAGGCAAGTTTGACCTTGGAGTACAGAATGAAACAGGGCAAAGGCCAACAGAGTTTTGCCAAGAGAACATATTAGTCATAGCAAACACCCTTTCCCAACAATCCAAGAGACAACTCTACACATGGACATCACCAGATGGTCAATACCAAAATCAGATTGATTATGCTATTTGCAGCCAAAGCTGGAGAAGCTCTAAACAGTCAGCAAAAACAAGACCAGGATCTGACTGTGGCTCAGATCATGAGATCCTTACTGCAAAATTCAGGTTTAAATTGAAGAAAGTAGGGAAAACTACTAGACCATTGNAAACACCCTTTCCCAACAATCCAAGAGACAACTCTACACATGGACATCACCAGATGGTCAATACCAAAATCAGATTGATTATGCTATTTGCAGCCAAAGCTGGAGAAGCTCTAAACAGTCAGCAAAAACAAGACCAGGATCTGACTGTGGCTCAGATCATGAGATCCTTACTGCAAAATTCAGGTTTAAATTGAAGAAAGTAGGGAAAACTACTAGACCATTGAGGTATGACCTAAGTCAAATCCCTTATGATTATACAGTGGAAGTGAGAAATAGATTCAAGGGATTAGATCTAGTAGACAGAATGCCTGAAGAGCCCCTGGATGGAGGTTTGGAACATTGTACAGGACAGGGTAACAAAAACATCCCAAAGAAAAAGACATACAAGAAGGCAAAGTGATTGCCTGAGGAGGCTTTACAAATAACTGAGGAAAGAAGAGAAGCAAAAGACATGACAGGGAAAGATATACCCAACTGAATGCAGCGTTCCAGAGAATAGCAAGGAGAGATAAGACGGCCTTGTTAAATGAACAATGCAAAGAAAGAGAGGAAAACAACAGAATGGGAAAAACTAGAGATTTCTTCAATAAAATTGGAGATATCAAGGGATCACTTTATACAAGGATGGACATGATAAAGGACAGAAATTATAAGGACCTAACAGAAGCAGAGGAGATTAAGAAGAGGTGGCAAGAATACACAGAAGAACTATACAAAAAAGGTCTAAATGACCCAGTTAACCACAATGGGGTGGTCAATCACCTAGAGCCAGACATCCTGAAGTGTGAAATCAAGTGGGCCTTAGGAAGCATCACTACAAGGAAGCTAATAGAGGTGATGGCATGCCAGCTGAGCTACGTAAAATCCTAAAAGATGATCTGTGAAAGTGCTGCACTCAGTAAACCAGGAAATTTGGAAAACTGAGCAGTGGCTGAAGGACTGGAAAAGGTCAGTTTTCATTCCAATCCCAAAGAAAGGCAACGCCAAAGAATGTTCAAACTACACCATAATTGCACTCATCTCACACACTAGCAAAGTAATGCTCAAAATCCTTCAAGCCAGGCTTCAACAGTACATGAACTGAGAACTTGCAGATGTACAACCTGGATTTCAAAGAGGCAGAGGACTCAGAGATCAAATAACCAACCTTCCCTGGATCATGGAGAAAGCAAGGGAGTTTCAGAAAAACATCTTCTACTGATTTAATTGACTATGCTGAAGCCTTTGACAGTATGGATCAAAACAAACTGTTCAAAATTCTTAAAGAGATAGGAGTACCAGACCATCTTACGGGTCTCCTGAGAAACATATATGCAGGTCAGGAAGCAACAGTTAGAACCGGAAATGGAACAATGGGCTGGTTCAAAATTGGGAAAGGAATATGACAAGCCTGGATATTGTCACCTGCTTATTTTTAACTTTTATGCAGACTACATCATGCAAAATTCTGGGCTGGGTGAATCACAAGCTGGAAACAAGATTTCCAGGAGAAATACCAACAACTCCAGATATGCAGATAATACCATGCTAATGACAGAAAATGAAGAGGAACTAAAGAGGGTGAATAGATGAGGGTGAAAGAGAAGAGTGAAAAAGCTGGCATGAAACTCAACATTCAGAAAACTAAGATTATACAGAGTGAAGTAAGCCAGAAAGAAAAACACCAATACAGTATCCTAACACATATATGTGAAATTTAGAAAGATGGTAACGATAACCCTGTATGCGAGACAGAAAAAGAGACACAGATGTATAGAACAGTATTTTGGACTCTGTGGGAGAGGGTGAGGGTGGGATGATTTGGGAAAATGGCATTGAAACATGTATAATATCATATAAGAAATGAATCACCAGTCTAGGTTCGATGCAGGATACAGGATGCTTGGGGCTGGTGCACTGGGATGACCCAGAGGGATGGTATGAGGAAGGAGGTGGGAGGAGGGTTCAGGATTGGGAACACATGTACACCCATGGCAGATTCATGCTGATGTATGGCAAAACCAATACAATATTGTAAAGTTAAAAAAAAAAAAAAACTAAGATGGCATACAGATGTGGAAAAAGAGGAAGCAGTGGAAGATTTTATTTTCCTGAGCTACAAAATCACTGGATGGTGACTGCAGCCATGAAATTCAACGATGCTTGCTCTATGGAAGGAAAACTATGACAAACCTAGACGGAGTATTAAAGAGCACAGATGTCACTTTGCCCATAGCAGTCTGTATAGACAAACCTACGGTTTTTCCAGTAGTCATGTACACATGTAAAAGTTGAATCATAAAGAAGGTTGCGAGCTGAAGACTTGATGCTTTCAAATTATGGTGCTGGAGAAAACTCTTGAGAGCCCCTTGGACTGCAAGGAGATCAAAACAGCAATCCAAAAGGAAGTCAACCCTGAATATTCATTGGAAGGACTGAGGCTGAAGCTGAAGCTCCCATACGTTGGCCACCTGATGCAAATAGCTGAGCCATTGGAAAAGACCCTGGTGCTGGGAACAATAGAAGGCAGGAGGAGAAGGGGATGACAGAGGATGAAATGGTTGGATGGCATCACCAACTCGATGGACATCAATTTGAGCAAGCTCCAGGAGTTGGTGATGGATAGGGAAGACTGGCGAGCTACAGTCCATGGGATTGCAAAGAGTTGGAAATGACTGACAGACTGAAGTGATACAAATTTTAGGATTCTTTTTCTATTTCTGTGAAAAATGGCATCAGAATGTTGATAGAAATTGCACTGAATCTGTAGATTGCGTGATGGATACTTGCCAGGTACGTAGGAGGTGAGAGTGAAGGAGCACAACACGCGTATGACTTCTGCTATCAGTAACACAAGTTCCTCTCCCTCTTCTAGACTGGCCCCCACTCCCACCTCCACATAAATCACCTCAGTTCATCCTTAAGGCCAGGATCCCAGCCCTCCTTGGAGACCCCAGGGCACGACTTTGGAAAGAGGTCCTGAGGCCTATGCCCTATGCTGGCCCAGTCTCCAGCTAGGCCCTGCCTTAATTTTACAGTAGTGTATGTAAATGCACTGAAAAAATTCTAAAAAGTCAAAGACAAGGCTGAATACTGGGCTTGTGCAAGGGGAACTGGAGCCAGAGGCTCAGGCAGAAGGTTATCCCGAACCATTTCCTCCACTTGTGAGAGGCACAGGCAGACAGCATCACAGGCGACCGAGCCCAGGAAAGATCTCAGACCTGAGCTGGACCAGAATTTGGCCTAGAGAGGGACCTCTCAATGAAACAGACACAGCTGTGGTCTAGATGACTGCAGCCTGAGTTCCCCATCAATGGAATCCCTGGACTGTACAAAGGGGCCTGTGGGTGAGCACGATGCCAGCCGCTCAGGACACTGCGATCCTCAGCCCTGTATCTGGTCTTGCCTGTTGTGATTTTACACAAGGGCTTCAGCCCTCCAGTGCCTCAAGAAATGCTGGGGAAGAGCAGCCGGAGGACAGGAGGGCACTAGATTATGCTTCTCTGAACTCAGATTTCTCCTCTTCAGAGGCAGGGATTGGAGAAGATGCAGGCGGAGGACCCTTCTCACCCTCAAATCCTTGAGATCCAAAGAGACCCTGGCTCCAAGGAGTCTGGTGAGGCTTCAGGGCTACCTGATACCGGCTCCCATTACCTATTTGTGTTCAGGAGATGTGCCCACATCAAGGCCCCTCCTTCTGTTCATGCTTTTAGTTTACCTCAGTCGCTCAGTCATGTCCAACTCTGTGTGATCCCACGGACTGCAGGATGCCAGGCCTCCCTGTCCATCATCAACTCCTGGAGTTTACTCAAACTCATGTCCATTGAGTCGGTGATGACATCCAACCATCTAATCCTTTGTCGTCCCCTTCTCCCTCCACCTTCAATCTTTCCCAGCATCAGGGTCTTTTCCAATGAGTCAGTTCTTCACATCAGGTGGCCAAAGTATTGGAGTTTCAGCTTCAACATCAGTCCTTCCAGTGAACACCCAGTACTGATCTCCTTTAGGATGGACTAGTTGGATCTCCGTGCAGTCCAAGGGACTCTCAAGAGTCTTCTCCAACACCACAGTTCAAAAGCATCAATTCTTCAGCACTCAGCTTTCCTTATAGTCCAACTCTCACATCCATACATGACTACTGGAAAAACCATAGCCTTGACTAGATGGACCTTCGCTGGCAAAGTAATGTCTCTGCTTTTTAATACGATGTCTAGGTAAGACATAACTTTTCTTCCAAGGAGTAAGCATCTTTTAATTTCATGGCTTGAGTCACCATCACGCTTTTAAGAAATCCCCAAGAAACAGGGCTGCTGGGGCTCAGAGTGCTAGGTCATGTCCCTGCCTGCCCCTTGGGCTTCCCTCCCACCTAAGCTAGATGACTGAGGTGCTGCTGCCTCCCACCCTCCTAGCACCCCTATCCTGTCCTTAGACGCTGTGAAGGTGTTAGTCGTTCAGTCGTGCCTGACTCTTTGCCACCTTATGCTCCTATGATCCATAACGCTGCAGCAGGCCGGGTCTCTTTCCCCTGTCTGCACCTAGAAGGCACCTCCCACCGGATTTCCCAGAGGGAGCCGGGTCCTCTGCGCAGGCTCCCAGTGGCGCCACCAGGGGGAGAGACTTCTTGAAATGGCGCTTATTTTTCCCGGATTTGGGGCAACTCTGATGAAAGGTTGACCATAAAGTCCCACTGTGCGAGTTGGACCATAAAGAAAGCTGAGTGCCAAAACACTGATGCTTTTGAACTGTGGTGTCGGAGAGGACTCTTGAGAGTCCCTTGGGCTGCAAGGAAATCAAATTGGCAATCCTAAAGGAAATCAACCCTGAATATTCAGTGGAAGGACTGAGGCGAAGAACTGACTCATTAGAGCAGACGCTATTGCTGGGAAAGACAGAAGGCAGAGAAGAAGGGGATGACAGAGGATGAGATGGTTGGATGGCATCACCGACTCAATGGACATGAGCTGGCGCAGGGTCCAGGAGTTGGTGACGGATAGGGAAACCTGGACTGCTGCAGTCCATGGGGATGCAGAGCTGGACAGGACTGAGCGACTGAACTGATACAAATTTTAAGATTCTTTTTCTATTTCTGTGAAAAATGGCAACAGAATTTTGATAGGGGTTGCACTGAATCTATAGATTGCATCATAGATACATGCTAGGTACTTAGGACTTGAGAGAGAAGGAGAACAAAACACATATGACTTCTACTATTAGCAACACAAGTTCACTTCCCTCTTCTAGACTTCCCCCACTCCCACCTCCACATAAATCACCTCAATTCATCCTTAAGGCTGGGATCTCAATCCTCGCTGGAGACCCCAGGGGATGGCATTGGAAAGGGGTCCACAGGCTTATGCATTTTGGGCAGCAGCTCAGTCACCAGCTAGGCCCTGCCTTAATTTTACATTAGTGTATGCAATAGCATTGTGGAGGATAGTGCTTTTAGCTGGAAAAAAATTCTAAAAAGTAAAAGACAAGGNGAACCAGACAAAAGACAAGGAGTAATGGACACTGGTCTTCTGTCTTTCAGATGGGAGCCACCTCTTTGTGCCCTGCATCCAGCTCAAAGCGGATGCCTTTGGGAAGTATACTGTAGAACGAGAAGAAGTTTGACCCTCGAAAACCTTGTTGGGAGCTCATGTACACCCAAGGCAGATTCATGTTGATGTATGGCAAAACCAATACAATATTGTAAAGTAAAAAAATAAAATAAAATAAACAAAATAAAATCTGGAAAAAAAAAAAGAGTATGATCTTTTTCTGCACAAGGCATAGCCTCAATAGGATCTATCTGATGGTGAAAAATGGCCCCCTGAGGGCTCATTGATTATAATACCATCCTCCAACTAGACTTGTTTTGTAGACAAGAAGGAAAATGGTCAGAAGTGTCATATATACAGGTTTTGTTTTGAGAGAGAAAAACCTTCTTATCCAGGAGTTGTGGACTTGCTTCTTCCTTGCTGCCTATAACTTCCTCCAAGTCCTCAGGTCCAAACTGTTGTCCTTACCAGAGCTGCCCAAAGCTAGCCCACAGGAGCCTCCACATTCTCTGGTAATGCCTTGCGCACCAGCAGCAGCTCCTACCCCAGTGGCTCCTAACCCAACACCGGTGATCCCTAGGTTATATCCTCCCCTCCTTCCATTACAAGAGCTTATAATGGGGACTTGGGAGCCAGAGGAGTTCATGTTCCTTCCCCCTCCGAAATTTAAGACAAATTAAATTAGACCTAGGAAGCTTACTGAAGATCCTGACATTATATAAGTGTTTTTCAGGGTCTAAACCAATCTTTGAAATGGCACGGAAAGATATTATGCTAATCCTGACTAACGTCTTTACTGACAATGAAGGAAGTAGTAATTTAAAATGCCCAGGGATAGGGAGATGAATGGTATGCTATTGGCACGCAGGGGAGACCTGACAGTGAATCAGCCTGGTTACCTACAGGGCTCCAGGCAGTGCCCGTCAGTTCAGCTCAGTTCAGTTCAGTCACTCAGCTGTCTCCAACTCTTTGCAGCATGGCCGCCNCCTGCCCCTTGGGCTTCCCTCCCACCTAAGCTAGATGACTGAGGTGCTGCTGCCTCCCACCCTCCTCGCACCCTTCTCTCGTCCTCAGATGCGTGAAGGTGTTAGCCGCTCAGTCGTGCCTCTTTGCGACCCAATGCGTCTGATTAACGCTGCCCCTGCAATGTCTGCATTCAGAAGGCACCTCCCACCAGATTTCACAGTGAAAGCCGGGGTCCTCCGCGTAGGCTCCCAGTGAGGCCACCAGGGGGCGCTGCCTCCTTGAAATCACGCTTAGTTCCCCCAGATCAGGAGCAACCCTGATGAAAAAAAGGTGAAGTCGTTCAGTCTTGTCCGACTCTTCGCGACCCATGACCCATGGACTGTAGCGTAGCCTACCAGACTCCTCCATCCATGGAATTTTCCAGGAAAGAGTACTGCATTGCGTTGCCACTTCCTTCTCCAGGGCATCTTCCTGATCCAGGAATCAAACCCTGGTCTCCTGCACTGCAGGCAGGCACTTTTCTGTCTGAGCCACCAGGGAAGCCCAACGCCAGTGAAAGGTTGACAATAAGGTCCAATTTGCGAGTTGGACCATAAAGAAAGCTGAGTGCGGGAGCACTGATGCTTTTGAACTGTGGTGATGGAAAGGATTCTTGAGAGTCCCTTGGACTGCAAGGAGATCAAACCAGCAATCCTAAGGGAAATAAACCCTGAATATTCTTTGGAAGAACTGAGGCTGAAGTTGAAACTCCCATACTTTGGCCACCTGATGCAAAAAGCTGACTGATTGGAAAAGATCCTGATGCTGGGAAAGATTGAAGGCAAGAGGAGAAGGGATGGACAGAGGATGAGATGTTTGGATGGCATCACCAACTCGATAGATATGAGTTTAAGAAAGCTCCGGGAGTTGGTGACGGACAGGGAAGCCTGGCGTGCTGCAGTCCATGGGGTTGCAAAGAGTTGGNAGATTGAAGGCAAGAGGAGAAGGGATGGACAGAGGATGAGATGTTTGGATGGCATCACCAACTCGATAGATATGAGTTTAAGAAAGCTCCGGGAGTTGGTGACGGACAGGGAAGCCTGGCGTGCTGCAGTCCATGGGGTTGCAAAGAGTTGGAGACAACTGAGAGACTGAACTGATACACATTTTAGGGTTTTTTTTTCTATTTCTGTGAAAACTGTCAGAATTTTTATAGGAATTGCATTGAATCTGCACATTGCATGATAGATATGTCAGGGGAGCTCGATTCTGTTTCGTCTCAACAAAAATTTGAAGCAACGGACGTTAAAGCCCTTGGTGTGTCTGTTCTCAGACAGACCGTGTTATAGCTCTTGGGTCTCGAAGAAACCATGTTATAGCTCTTAGATCAGTGCTACAGCTCCGTGTGACAGCTCAATTTTAGTTAGAAAATAGTGGGAAAATACATCCTGGAGGCGTGAGGGCATGCTGATCCAAAGACACGAAGAGAAGAGAGAGGGAGAGAGAGAGAGCGTGAGCGCGGGAGAGAGAGCTGCCCGGCCCTCCGGATCTTCTTTTTATCTTTTCTCCTCCCCCGGGGCCTGCCCTCTGTAACTCCGGCAGCCAGGAGTGCTGTTTGTTGCACCTGAGGTCCTCACTCCATCCTCCGACCTTCCTTTGTTCTATTTTCATGGGCTTTTCCCTTGTCTTTTAGCCACTGCCATTCTGGACTCCTAACTCCTATTCTAACTACTTAATAGATACTTGCCAGGTACTTAGTAGTTGAGAGTGAAGGCGCATAGCACACCTATGACTTCTGCTATTAGTAACACAAGTTCCTCTCCCTCTTCTAGACTGGCCCCCACTCCCACCTCCACATAAATCACCTCAGTTCATCCTCAAGGCTGGCATCCCAATCCTCCTCGGAGACCCCAGGGCATGACGTTGGAAAGGGGTCCAGAGGCCCATGCCCTTTGGATGCTGGCCCAGTCTCCAGCTAGGCCCTGCCCTCATTTTGCGCTAGTGTGTGTAAATGTATACTATTGTGGAGGGTCATGCTTTCAGCTGGAAAAAATTTCTAAAAAGTCAAAGACAAGGCTGAATACTGGGCTTGTGCAAGGGGAACTGGAGCCAGAGGCCCAAGGAGAAGGTTATCCTGAGCCTTTTCCTCTGCTTGTGAAGGGACACAGGCAGACAGCATCAGAGGTGACTGGGCCCAGGAAGGATCTCAGATCTGACCTGGACTGGAATTTAGCCTTAAGAGAGGTTTCTCAGTGAAGCAGACACAGCTGTAGTTTAGATGGCTGCAGCCTGAGTTTCCCCATCAGTGGAATCCCTGGACTGCACAAAGGGTCTTGTCAGTGAGCACTGTGCCAGCCACTCAGGACACTGTGATCCTTGGCCCTGTATCTGGCCTTGTCTGTTATGATTTGAATCAAGTCATGGATCACAATAAACTGTGGAAAATTCTGAAAGAGATGGGAATACCAGATCTGCCTCTTGAGAAACCTATATGCAGGTCAGGAAACACCAGTCAGAACTGGACATGGAACAACACACTGGTTCCAAATAGGAAAAGGAGTACATCAAGGCTGTATATTGTCACCCTACTTATTTTTTAACTTATATGCAGAGTACATCATGAGAAACCCTGGGCTGGAAGAAGCACAAGCTGGAATCAAGATTGCCAGGAGAAATATCAATAACCTCAGATACGCAGATGATACCACCCTTATGGCAGAAAGTGAAGAGGAACTAAAGAGCCTCTTGATGAAAGTGAAGGAGGAGAGTGAAAAAGTTGGCTTAAAGCTCAACTTTCAGAAAACTAAGATCATGGCATCTGGTCCCATCACTTCAAGGGAAACAGATGGGGAAACAGTGGAAACAGTGTCNGGGAGAAATATCAATAACCTCAGATATGCAGATGATACCACTCTTATGGTGGTGAAGTGAAGAAGAACTAAAGAACCTCTTAATGAAAGTGAAAATGGAGAGTGAAAAAGTTGGCTTAAACCTCTACATCCAGAAAACTAAGATCATGGCATCCAGTCATATCACTTCATGGGAAATAGATGGGGAAACAGTGGAAACCATGGCTGACTTTTATTTTTGGGTGGCTCCAAAATCACTGCAGATGGTGATTGCAGCCATGAAATTAAAAGACTTATTCCTTGGAAGAGAAGTTATAACCAACCTAGATATCATATTAAAAAGCAGAGACATTACTTTGCCAACAAAGGTCCGTCTAGTCAAGGCTATGGTTTTTCCAGTGGTCATGTATGGATGTGAGAGTTGGACTGTGAAGAAAGTTGAGCACCAAAGAATTGATGCTTTTGAACTGCGGTGTTGGAGAAGACTCTTGAGAGTCCCTTGGACTGCAAGGAGATCCAACCAGTCCATCTAAAGGACACCAGTCCTGGGTGTTCATTGGAAGGACTGATGCTAAAGCTGAAACTCCAGTACTTTGGCCACCTCATGCGAAGAGTTGACTCATTGGAAAAGGCCCTGATGCTGGGAGGGATTGGGGGCAGGAAGAGAAGGGGACGACGGAGGATGAGATGGCTGGATGGCATCACGGACTCGATGGACGTGAGTTTGAGTAAACTCTGGGATTTGGTGATGGACAGGGAGGCCTGGCGTGCTGCGATTCATGGGGTTGCAAAGAGTTGGACACGACTGAGTGACTGAAGTGAACTGAACTGATGCCTCGAGAAATGCTGGGAAGAGCAGCCGGAAGACAGGAGGGCACTAGATTGTGCTTCTCTGAACCCAGATTTCTCCTCTTCAGAGGCAGGGATTGGAGAAGATGCAGGTGGAGGACCCTTCTCACCCTCAAATCCTTGAGGTCCAAAGAGACCCTGGCTCCCAGGAGTCTGGTGAGGCTGCAGGGCCACTGAATACCGGCTCCAGTCACCTTCTTTGTGTTCAGGAGATGTGCCCACATCAAAGCCCCTCCTTCTGCTCACGCTCTTAAGAAATCCCCGAGAAACAGGGCTGCTGGGCGCAGGGTGCTAGGTCCATGCCCCTGCCTGCCCCTTGGGCTTCCCTCCCACCTAAGCTAGATGACTGAGGTGCTGCTGCCTCCCACCCTCCTCGCAGCCTTATCTCGTCCTCAGATGCGTGAAGGTGTTAGCCGCTCAGTCGTGCCTGTGACTCTTTGCGACCCTATGCGTCTGCTTAATGCTGCATCGGGCCGGGTTTCTCCTGTGTCTGCACTCAGGAGGCACCTCCCACCGAATTTTCCAGGGAGAGCCGGGGTCCTCAGCGTAGGCTCCCAGTGAGGCCACCAGGGGGCGCTGCCTCCTTGAAATCACGCTTATTTTCCCCAGATTAGGAGCAATCCTGATGAAAAAAAGAGAAAAGAAAGAAAGTGAAGTCGCTTAGCAGTGTCCCACTCTTTGCGACCCATGACCCATGGACTGTAGCGTAGCCTACCAGGCTCCTCCGTCCATGGAATTTTCCAAGAAAGAGTACTGCATTGGGTTGCCATTTCCTTCTCTAGGGGATCTTCCAGACCAAGGAATCAAACCTTGATCTCCTTGATCGTGGGGAGACGCTTTCCCCTCTGAGCCACCAGGGAAGCCCAACCCTGATGAAAGGTTGACCATAAGGTCCAATTGTGCTGATGGACCATAAGGAAAGTTGAGTGTGGAAGCACTGATGTTTTTGAACTGTGGTGTTGGAGAACACTCCGGAGAGTCCCTTGGACTGCAAAGAGATCAAACCAGTCATTCCTGAAGGAAATCAGTCCTGAATATTCATTGGAAGGACTGAGGCTGAAGCTGAAGATCCAATCCTTTGGCCACCTGATGGGAAGAGGTGACTCTTTTGGAAAAAACCCTGGTTCTGGGAAAGATTGAAGGCAGGAGGAGAAAGGGACAACAGAGGATGAGATGATTGAATGGCATCACCAACTCAATGGACATGAGTTTAAGCAAGCTTGGGGAGCTGGTGATGGACAGGGAAGCCTGGGGTACTGCAGTCCACGGCGTTGCAAAAAGTTGGACACGACTGAGCGACTGAACTCAACTGTACTGATGAAAGTCCTGTGGAGTTTCAGAGTCGGACATGACTTAGCAACTGAACAACAACAAAAGCACAAAGGAAGAGATATCACAGCAATGACCAGGTTCCCAAAGTTCTGGTCTTATTCTGAACCCCAAAGTACGTTAAAGAGGCTGATGTTTGGGAAGCTCTGCCTATAGGAATTTGATTCTGCCGTCTGCTCAAGTCCCCACTTCTGTGTGACCACATGTGAGACTTCGATGTCCAGCGTGCAGGTTTGTGGCCTTTTTAGCTCATCTGGTGGCCAACTTACTTCCCAAGATCCAGGTAGAGACAGCAAAGAATGAATAGGAGAGAAGGGGGCCTTGGAATCAGCAAACTCCTTCCCAAGTGAGAACCTGTGTATGCATGAGCAAGTCATCCAGCCTCTCTGAGGCTGTTCTGTGATGACAGAGATAAGAATGCCTCCTGCCGGATCCTTGGGACCATCAGAGGCAACAAGGCAGCTCCAAGCCCACTGCTGGGCAGCTGGACTCTCTCACTCCCCAGCTCCACTGGTACAGTTCTGCCTTCTGAAACCTCGCTTCAACTGAGAAAACAAATACATAAAGCAGACAAGCCAGGTACCACTCCACATCCATTAGAATAGCTATAATCTTTTTGATGGAAAAAAAGCAAGTGTTGGTGAAGATGTATGGAAGATGGAACCCTTGTACACTGCTGGTGAAGATGACATGTACAGCGGGGAGGCTTCCCTGGTGGTCCAGTGGTTGAGAATCCACCTGCCTTCCAATGCAGGGGACATGGGTTTGATCCCTCATGCTGTGGGGCAATTAAACTCATGCCACAGCTAGAGAAACCCTCACATTACAATGAAGACCTAGTACTGCAAAAAAAAAAAAAAAAAGGAGAAAGAATGTATAGTGGGGCAGCCACTGAGGAAAAATTCAGTCATTCCTCAAAAAGTTAAACATAGAATTGCCATTCCACTCCTCAGCATGTGCCCAGGAGAACTGAAAATACACATTCAAACAAAATCTAGCCCCTGAAAGCTCATGCTTTGCAACAGCCCAAAAGTGGGAATAACCTAAATGCCTACCTGCCAATGAATGGATTAAAAAATTGTGGCATATCCACAGAATGGAATATGATTCAGCCATAAAAGAAATGAAGTACTGACACAGGCTACAACATAGAGGAATCTTGAAAACATTATGTTCCATGAAAGAAGTCAGTCACAAAAAGTCACTTATTGTACAAGTTCATTTATGAAATGTCCAGAAAAGGCAAATTCATGGAGATGAAAGTAGATGAGTGGTTACCAGAGGTGAAGGAGTGTGTGTGTGTGCTTAGTCCCTCAGTCGTGTCCAACTCTTTGCAAGCCTATGGACTGTATCCCACCAGGCTCCTCGGTCCATGGGGATTCTCCAGGCAAGAATACTGGAGTGCGTTGCCATGTCTCCTCCAGGGGATCTTCTCAACCCAGGGATTGAACCCAGGTCTCTCGCATTGCAGGCAGATTTTTTACCATCTGAGCCGCTAAGTTCAGTTCAGTCGCTCAGTCATGTCCCCATGAGCTGCAGCACGCCAGACCTTCCTGTCCATCACCAACTCCCAGAGCCCACCCAAACTCATGTCCATTGAGTCGGTGATGCCATCCAAACATCTCATCCTCTGTCGTCCCCTTCTCCTCCTGCCCTCAATCTTTCCCAGCATCAGGGTCTCTTCAAATGAGTCAGCTCTTTGCATCAGGTGGCCAAAGTATTGGAGTTTCAGCTTCAACATCAGACCTTCCAATGAACACCCAGGACTGATCTTTACTATGGACTGGTTGGATCTCCTTGTAGTCCAAGGGACTCTCAAGAGTCTTCTCCAACACCACAGTTCAAAAGCATCAATTCTTCGGCTCTCAGCTTTCTTTATAGTCCAACTCTCACATCCATACACCACTACTGGGAAAACCATAGCCTTGACTAGCCTCACCTTCATCAGGAGGCTCTTTAGTTGTTCTCCACTTTCTGCCGTAAGGGCAATGTCATGTGTATGTCTGAGGTCATGGATATTTCTCCCAGCAATCTTGATTCCAGCTTGTGCTTCATCCAGTCTGTCATTTTGCATAATGTACTCTACATATATGTTAAATAAGCAGGGTGACAATAATCAGCCTTTCCCAATCTGGAACTAGTTTGTTGTTCCATGTCCAGATCTAACTGTTGCTTCTTGACCTACATACAGATTTCTCAAGATGCAGGTAAGGTGGTCTGGTATTCCTATCTCTTTAAGAATTTTCTACAGTTTGTTGTGATCCACACACAGTCAAAGGCTTTAGTGTAGTCAATGAAGCAGAAATAGAATTTTTTCTGGAATTCTTTTGCTTTTTCTATGATTCTGTGGATGTTGGCAATTTGATTTCTGGTTCCTATGCCTTTTCTAAATCCAACTCGAACATCTGGGAGTTCTCGGTTCACATACTGTTGAAGACTAGCTTGGAGAATTTTGAGCATGACTTTGCCAGCGTGTGAGATGAGTGCAATTGTGTGGNGTGGATGTTGGCAATTTGATTTCTGGTTCCTATGCCTTTTCTAAATCCAACTCGAACATCTGGGAGTTCTCGGTTCACATACTGTTGAAGACTAGCTTGGAGAATTTTGAGCATGACTTTGCCAGCGTGTGAGATGAGTGCAATTGTGTGGTAGTTTGAACATTCTTTGGCATTACCTTTCTTTGGGATTGGAATGAAAACTGACCTTTTCCAGTCCTGTGGCCACTGCTGAGTTTTCCAAATTTGCTGGCATATTGAGTGCAGAACTTTAACTGCACTCCAGTAACATCTTTAGGATTTGAAATAGTTCAACTGGAATTCCATCACCTCCACTAGCTTTCTTTGTAGTGATGCTTCCTAAGGCCCACTTGACTTCACATTCTAGGATGTCTGGCTCTAGGTGAGTGATCACCCTATCGTTATCTGGGTCATTAAGGGTTTTTTTTGTATAGTTCTTCTGTATATTCTTACCTCCTCTTCTTAATATCTTCTGATTTTGTTAGGTACATTCTGTTTCTGTCCTTTATTGTGCCCACTTTTGCATGAAATGTTCCCTTGGTGTCTCTAATTTTCTTCAAGAGATCTCTAGACTTTCTCATTCTACTGTTTTCCTCTATTTCTTTGCACTGATCACTGAGGAAAGCTTTCTTATCTCTCCATGCTACTCTTTGGAACTCTGCATTCGAATGGATATGTCTTGTCTTTTCTCCTGTGCCTTTTGCTTCTCTTCTTTTCTCAGCTATTTGTAAGGCCCCCTCAGACAACCATTTTGCCTTATTGCTTTTCTTTTTTTCTTGGGGATAGTTTTGATCATTGCCTCCTGTACAATGTTACAAACATCCATCCATAGTTCTTCAGGCACTCTATTAGATCTAATCCCTTGAATCTATTTGTCACTTCCACTGTATAATCTGTAGGGGATTTGATTTAAGTCATATCTGAATGGTCTAGTGGTTTTCCCTACTTTCTTTAAGTCTGAATTATGTAATAAGGAGTTCATGATCTGAGCCACAGTCAGATCCTGGTCTTGTTTTTGCTGACTGTTTAGAGCTTCTCCATCTTTGGCTGCAAAGAATATAATTAATCTGATTTTGATATTGACCATCTGGTGATGTCCATGTGTAGAGTCGTCTCTTGTGTTGTTGGAAGAGTCTTTGCTATGATCGGTGCATTCTCTTGACAAAACTCTGTGAGCTTTTGCCCTACTTCATTTTTGTCGCCCAAGGCCAAACTTGTTCATTACTCCAGGTATCTCTTGACTTCCTACTTTTACATTCCAGTTCCCTATGATGAAAAAGACGTCTTTTTTTTTTTTTTTTTTGGTGTTAGTTCTAGAAGGTCTTGTAAGTTTTTATAGAACCATTCAACTTCAGCTTCTTCAGCATTAGTGGTTGGGGCATAGTCTTGGATTACTGTGATATTGAATGGTTTGCCTTGGAAACCAACAGAGATCATTCTGTCATTTTTGAGATTGCACCCAAGTACTGCATTTTTGGACTCTTTTGTTGACCATGAGGGCTACTCCATTTCTTCTAAGGGATTCTTGTCCACAATAGTATATATAATGGTCATCTGAGTTAAATTCACCCATTCCGGTTCATTTTAGTTCACTGATTCCTAAAATGTCAGTGTTTACTCTTGCCATCTCCTGTTTGACCACTTCCAATTTACCTTGATTCATGGACCTAACATTCCAGGTGTCTATACAATATTGTTCTTTGCAGCACCGGACTTTACTTCCAACACCAGTTACATCCACAACTCGTCTCTCCCAAATTGAAGGAGGAGGAATTAACTTTCCATGCTTTTAACTTTCCCCTCCACTCTGCTCCTCTCTGACACTTCTGGTCAGACCTCTAGGAAGTGTAGCTCACAGGCGTATCTCTGCTTGCCCTGTGTCCCCAGCCTCATCCCAGCCTCCCAGCCCAGGTGGCAGCTCCAAGGATCCTCTTCAGTATTGTCTTCCCAGCTTCTCCAAGGCCTTTCTGAGGGTTGGTGGCCCCCCATCTCGCTAACCCCACTCTTGCTTCTTCTCACTCCTTTAAGCTGCCCTGGATCTCTCCTCTTCTTGGTCCACCTTGAGGGGGGAAGAGGGGACACTTATAGCTGCCTTATATTCATCAGGGTGGGCAGACATCAGGGGACACATAACCTGGGATTGGAGGCTCACTTCACAGTCACTGAGGTCTTTTCTCGCTTGGCACAGTTTGGAATCCTCTGGGTGAATCTCTACCTGACTTGAGGGAGCGAGGTCCTTCCGCCTGCAAGAGCAGCATCGAGGAGAGGCGAGGTCCCAGAAAGCACTGAAAGCTCAGCCACCACGCAGCCTCTCACCCCTCCTCACCTAAGATGCACTGAGGAACCTAAGATGCTCAGCGGGGCTGAGCCGTCTTCCTGTGGGACCCTACACTCTGGGGGTGGGGGCGCGTGGAGAGGAACTTCTGGGTATCAGCAGCCCCTCTGCCACAGCCTGCAGGCAATATCTCCCCTCAGATCATTCCCTTTATCTGCAGACAGACAGCTCAGTGCCTCCTGGGGCTGCAGCCACCTCGACGTTAAACACACTCACTCCACAGTTTTCTGTGTTCCGACATCTAGCCCCGTGTCTGGGGGAGCACAGGTTACAGGGCCTCTATGTGAAGAAGCTGGGCCCACAGAAACAACTGGGGGAGCCCCACTTTGTGGAGTCTCATTTTCCCCATAGTACATGACATCTAACGTCCCAAGACTTTTCTGTCATTCTCCAGTAATCGCAGTCTTCTGTTCCTTAAGGTCATTATTAAGAGTTTCACTTCATGGAGAAGGAAATGGCAACCCACTCCAGTATTCTTGCCTGGGAAATCCCATGGACAAAGGAACATTCATGAGGTCCCAAAAGAGTCAGACATGACTTAGTGACTAAACAATAATAACAAAAACAAAAGAAATACAATTGATTTTGTATATTGTTCTTCTTTCTGCAAGCTTCTTAACTCCACTTAACCTAGTACTTTTTTTTGTAGACTTCATCAGATTTTTCATGTAGAAACTGTCTGAGGTAAGGACTTTGTCTTGCTCATCACTGTATTTCCAGCACTGACGAGAGTGCTTATATAGGTAGATACACACCAAAAAATTGTTAAATGGATGTGTCACGCGAGTGTATGTTCCTCGGTTCTTTGTCTCGTCACAACAAAGATTTGGAGCAACAGACACTAAAGTCCCCTCGGTGTGTCACAGCTCTCAGGTCTCGAATGAACCATGTTATAGCTCTTAGACAAATCAGTGTTACAGCTCAGTGTTACAGCTCTATTTTATTTAGAAGATAGCAGGAAAATCCATCTTCAAGGCGTGAGGGCACGTCAATCCAAAGACACAAGGAGAAGAGCGCCCCAGCGCGGGGGAGAGAGAGCGAGCTGGCTTTGGCTCCTCTTTCTATATGCTTTTCTCTCACTGGGCCTGTCCCTTGTAAACTAGGCCAGCCAGGAGTGTTGTTTGTTTTACCTGAGGTCCTCACTCCGGTGCTCGGACCTTCTTTTGTTCGATTTTCGCGGGCTTTTCCCTTCCTTGTCTTTTAGCCACCGCCATTTTGGACTCTTTTTCCCTATTCTACCTACCTAACAGATGGATATATTCACTGAGTAATTTCCTCCATTAGACTGTAGGCTGTGAGAGTGTTAGATAGTGCCCTCCATTCAACCGTGTCCGACTCTGTGCGACCCCATGGACTGCAGCACGCCAGGCTTCCCTGTCCATCACCACCTCTCGGAGCCTGCTGAAACTCACGTCCATCACATCGGTGATGCCATCCACCCATCTCGTCCTCTGTCGTCCCTTCTCTTCCCGCCTTCAGGACATTTTATTTTATTCTCTGGAGCATCTCCCAGTGCCTGGAACAGAACCTGGCATATTGCAGGTGTTTAATAAATATTTGGTGACTGGCTGAAAATAAATAAATAAATAAATAAAAGTCTCATTTCAGTGATTAGAATGCCCAGTCCTGTGTGAGTGGTCAAGGTGACCTCCTGCGGAGAGTAAAAGGGACTTGGTTCTGCATGCATTTCCTCAGTCTTCAAAGAGTCGAGGAGGAAAGAACAGGACTCTCACCTGATTAAAACTGCTGAAATCCACATTCTCTGTGTTTAGCAAGTGTTTGGAGCTGACACATCCTCTCACCCCCTCCTCTCTCTCTCCCCAAGGATCATTGTGTGTGACCCTCATCCTGAGCCTGAGGAATCCCACGGCCACCTACCTGGGGCCACATCCCCTCTGGCACAGTCCACCAGAGGACTGGGAACCAAGAAGCCCCCAGGTCAGCTCTCTTTTCCAGGCAGTAAGGAGCCTTGAACACCCTCCATCCTGACCAGCAATGGGAATACAGACCCCAGTGTGGAGATCACCCTGAATCCCTGCACTACCCACCCACTTAGCTCAGTCTTGCCTTAGGACTTCCTCCTGGTGATCCTCTTTCTACCTGAAGGGGCTTTCCTCTGGTCAAGACAGACATCCTGTCAAAAACCAGCACAGAAGCGCTGACTTTGTTAAAACCACTCTTTCTCAATCCTTCACATATGACTGTCTAGTGTTTTTCCTATTTATTAATTAGTCTATTTGTTCATTATCTGCCCCACCCCTAGTGGAATACAAGCTTCTGGCACCCAGCAGCGCTCCGCACACAGTTGTTATTGTTCAGTCGCTAAGTCGTGTCTGATTCTTTGAGACCCTATGGACTGCAGCACGCCAGGCTTCCCTGTCCTTCACCATCTCCTGGAGTTTGCTCAAATTCATGTCTGTTGAGTCAGTAATGGTATCCAGCCATCTCATCTCTGTTGCCCCCTTCTTCTTTTGCCTTCAATCTTTCCCAGCATCAGGGCCTTTTCCAATAAGTCAGCTCTTTGCACCAGGTGGCCAAAGTATTTAGGAGCTCAATAGAAACTGCTTAGGATGTTCATCATATGGGGCTGTTAAAGCTGCCCAACAGTAGGTGTAGGACAAAAAGGATCATGGATGGGTGAGCAGGGCCCCAACATTTAGAACCTGCTTGCAGGGAAGTGTGGGTGGAGTTCTGGCAGCGCCTCACAAAGTGGTTTCCTGGCTGGTGAGGGCGAAAGCTGGAGAGTGAAGGGTACAGTGCAGAGGATACTGTCAGTCCTCTGCANCTGCTTGCAGGGAAGTGTGGGTGGAGTTCTGGCAGCGCCTCACAAAGTGGTTTCCTGGCTGGTGAGGGCGAAAGCTGGAGAGTGAAGGGTACAGTGCAGAGGATACTGTCAGTCCTCTGCAGACAGTTCTTTAGAAGTTTTGCTGAAGCGGGGGCAAGACAACATGTGGCTGAAAGGAAGGGTTTGTGTGTTGTGATGCTGTGTGAGGCTGTGGGGGTGGGGAAGAGGCAGCTGCAAGGGAAGAAGAATCTGAAGACAGGGGGCTGGAGGAGCAGAGGAAAGTGCAGGCAGGGCTAGCGGGGTCCTTAGCCCTGAGGCAGGAGGCAGGACCCTGGAAGTCCTTCTTGGTGACATTGGCCAAGGCCTTGCCTCTCTGGGCCTGCACTGTGTCGTCTGCACCCTGAGGGAACACAGCAGTTGTTAGCCTCAGGACTTCTCTGAACAGCACAGTACCTGGCACAGTAATAATACAAAAGTAGTCACAGTCATTGTCATTTTCATCCCTGTGAAGTCGGGAGGAAGGGCAGGAGAGCGGATGTGGCTGCAGAGAACCTGGTGAGTCTGGGGCCCGGGCAGGGACAGCAGTTTCCTCAGTGATCCGGGAGGAGCCAGCCGCGGGTCCCAGACCTGCAGCTCCGGAGCGGCCCACTGGGACCTCTGCCCGGGCGGCAGAACCAGAGCCAAGGATACCCAGGCTCTGCAGGCCGGACTCAGGCCCGAGTCCAGCGGAACCGCCTGGTACCTGCGCGCCAGGCCGGGCCGGGGAGCCGGGAAGAGAAGGGTTAAGCCGCGCGGCCTGGGGGCCCAGGGGTGTGCGGCGGGGGGAGCCGCGGGCGCGTGGCCGCGATTGGCTGGGGCACATGCCCGGGGGCAGCTGCGGGCGGATGGCCGCCCAGACTTCCTGGACGCGCCTGGCGCCTCCGCCGCGCCGCCGCTGGCGACCTCGGGGGACGTGCCGCCGGCTGCCTGGGGACAGCTCTGCTCCCGCGCCGGCCCCCAACCCCCGCCCGCGGCTGGCGGACGGCGGGGACTGTCTCTCTAGGGGCTTGTCAACCACAGTGACAGCGTCGCCGCCGGCGCGGCCCACGCGTGCTGCCGGGGCTGGTGCCCACCCGCCAGCCAGCACCTCTCCCCCTACAGGGCCGAATGTGTCCCGAGGCCCATCCGCGGGGCAAGCCCTGGCCCGGTGGAGCCAAGCGGGTGAGCCCCTCTTTAGCAGATCGCTTTTGCTGACCACACCTGCAGCGGGGACGGGGCTGGTTCTAGAAGCTCCAGGACCTCATATTGCATAACGGATGAGGGGTGAACTTGCTCCCTAGCACCCTCCAGCTGGTCGGACAGCACCCTACTTGATGCTAAAGCTCAGTTTCTCTGTACTCTGGGGCTAGATGGGGTCCGGAATCTCAAGAGAGAGAGAGTATTGGGTGCAGGAGAAAAGAACACAGACTCGGACAGGTCTCCCATGAGAAGACACAGATCAGGCAAAGGGGGACATGGTGGGGTCCTGCTTCGAAAAGCATGCATCCCCACCCAGGAGGATTTGATAAGGAGTTTATTCTGGCCTGGAGAATTCCATGGACTGTATAGTCCATTCGGTGGCAGAAGCAGAGTCCTACAGGACTGAGTGACTTTCACTTTACTTTATAACAATACTTCCCAAGGGCAGGGCTGCTGACAAGATTAAGATGCAGATTCTTGGTGAGTTTCTCTTGTCCTTTTAATCTTGCCTCAGGTGGTTTCTGAGGCAACTGTTCTAATCTGCCTTTTGGAACTCAGGGAAGGTCAGGGAGGCTATAGTCTTGCCTCCCTGAGAAATGGTGGAGGGAAAAAAAGGGCTCAGTGCTGGAGAGCCGCACAGAGCCCCGCAAGGTTTCACACTGTGGCCAGGGATCTTAATGGTGGATGCTCGGGTCAGCACCCCCACCCAGGCCCACCTGCAGCTGTTCAGACTAGAATCCTAACACCTGGGAGAGGCTCCAGAAAATCCTAAACCAGCCACCAAGAGTTGATAAAGTCTCAGTTGTCATTTTGAAAAGTATTGGTTTGCTCATGCTGATGAGATAAGCACTGTTGAAAAGATATAATTCATAGAGAATTTCATTGCAAATAGAAGATGGAGCTGATGCTCCTGGGAAAGACTATGGCAGTTTTCAGAGAAAAGTTTCTCCACTTTTTTTGGTCTGGACATTGCCCCTGCTCTCCCTTCTATGTAGGACCCTCCAAACCTCGGCCCTGAATACGGTTAGAGGAGATCATGTCTGCCTTCCTTCCTGGGTTCCCATGGGAGGCCTGGCCTAGTCTGTGTCCTCTGCCTCCTCCACTCCCGCCCACTTTGCCCTAGCCTACTACCCTGTGTGTGGCTCCTACCTCTCCACCCCCCTGGCTGCCTTGCCTTTGTAAAAGGGGAGGAATTTCCTTGGAGAGGGAGGCAGTGAGGCGATCACCTGCCCCGCTCCCTCATCTATCACCCTGAACTGTGTTTCATGATAAAATTTCTCATCCACAGCCAGTGATAAATGGAATCAGCCCAGAGGAGACCATACCGAGCGGGGGTGGAAGGGGTGGGCCTGGGTGAAGGAAACCCAGGTAAATTGTTTCTCTGTGTTAACACGCAACCTGGAAAGAGTCAAGGTAGGGGATTTGTGTGACCTGTTCTGTACTGTTGGTAAGAAGGCATGCATATGAAATTCTGTGTGCTCTGAACCAGCTTGTTAACCCTGCAGAGTGATGGTGCAGGGCTGGGGCGTAGTGTGTGCAGGCCAAGCCTTGGAGGGAAAGCAGTAGGGATTCAGAATACAGGCATGGTAGCCAGGTGGGTACTGAATAAGACCCCAGAGCAGAGAAGCTATATCCCCAGTGGAAGCTGCTGTGAAACTGTGTAACTCAGGTTGGAACTTGAACCCACGGTCTTCCAACTGAGATCACACACCGGGTCTCAGGACTTAATGAAGCTCCGGTTCTATAATGTCTCATTGCAGAAAGAATTCAGGGAGAGACAAAGTGATAGGTAAGAAGTAGATTTATTTAAAGAGAAACACACTCCACAGACAGTGGGGGCCATCTCAGAAGGCAAGAGCAGCACCAGAGAATAGGGGTTGTCAACTTTTTATGTTGTTGTTCAGTTGCTAGGTCCATGTTTGACTGTTTGCAACCCCATGGACTGCAACATGCTAGGCTCCTCTGTCCTCCACTATCTCCCGGAATTTTCTCAAATTTATGTTCATTGAGTCAGTGATATTGTCTAACCATCTCATCCTCTGTTGCCCACTCAGAGTTGAATAATTTCATAGGCTAATGAGTGTACTGTTGGTAAGAAGACATGTATATGTGATTTTGTGAGCTCTGAACCAGCCTGTTAGCCCTGCAGAGTGATGGGGCAGGGCAGGGGGAGGGTGGGGAGTGGGTTGGTAAAGAATCTACTGGCAATGCCAGAGACCTGGGTTTGATCCCTGGGTTGGGAAGATCTCCTGGAGAAGGGAATGGCTACCCACTCCAGTATACTAGCCTGGAGAATTCCATGGACTGTATAGTACGTGGGGTCGCAAAGAGTCGGACACGACTCTTTCATTCCAGCTGTTTAGGGAATGGGGTGGGGNCCTGGGTTGGGAAGATCTCCTGGAGAAGGGAATGGCTACCCACTCCAGTATACTAGCCTGGAGAATTCCATGGACTGTATAGTACGTGGGGTCGCAAAGAGTCGGACACGACTCTTTCATTCCAGCTGTTTAGGGAATGGGGTGGGGATTTCCAGAAATTGGGCCACTGCCCACGTTTTGACGTCTGTGGTTGGCCTTGGAACTGTCATGGCACCTGTGGGTGTGTCATTTAGCTTGCTGATGTATTAGAGTGAATGTATACTGAGGCTCCTGGTCTAGTGGAAGTTGACTTGTCCGCCATCTTGGACCTATTTGGCTCCAGTCAGTTTATGTCGTGTCCTCAGGCCTTGCCCTCTTCCCTCCTGTTCAGCTAGAGGAATCAGAAAAATGGGTAAGCCACAGAGTGGGGTGCTAGGGCAGACACGAGGAGGGGCTGGTGTCGGAGCCCAGCCTGGTGCCGAGGGAGGAAAGCAGGCAGCTCGTGGGCTTACAGGCAGGATGACGGCAAAGAGCACCTCTAGCAGCTCCAGGTGTCAGATGAGCCCCTGGTCCTCCAAACAGGAGCCTCCAGGCCTATAGGTACCCAGACCTCAAGCAACTCTCAGCACCAGTCCCAGACAGCAAGATGATGGNCAGGCAGGATGACGGCAAAGAGCACCTCTAGCAGCTCCAGGTGTCAGATGAGCCCCTGGTCCTCCAAACAGGAGCCTCCAGGCCTATAGGTACCCAGACCTCAAGCAACTCTCAGCACCAGTCCCAGACAGCAAGATGATGGCCAATGGCTCCTCTGGGTCCCCTGCTTTCTGCTGCTTTTAGCCCAGGAATCCATGAGAAGTCCTTAAGCTAATAACTAAGGAGTTAATGAATAATCAAAGTGATGAGCTGGAGCAAGCTTGACCCAGAGCAGCTGAGGGTTTGTATGATTAAAGCTCAGAGGTCCAGAGGATGGGACCACAAAGCTATTCTGCCACCTGCCAGCTGTCACCTGTAAAAGGAGGTAAAAAGAGCATCTACGTCATAGGTTGCCCTAAATTCACCTGAGATTATGCTTGTGAAATGCTGAGTCATTATGACACGTATTTCTAAGGCCTCCTGACTGCCAGCTGGGCCCAGGAGAGGAGACCCCTCTGGGGCTCACAGTGCAGGTGGGAATGTTGGATTCCTATGCAAGTCAGTCTAAGTTCTGGAAATGCAGAGATGTGTGCTCACAAGCTCAAGTGACGATGTCCTTGTCTGTCTGGAGAGACCCAGAAGGCTTCATAGAGGAAGCGGCATTTGAACTGGCATCAAAAGATGAGTAGGAGTAGATGGAGGGGATGTTCTGGGATGTGCAAGGTCCCTCAGCTCCTGCGGGCTCTGACATGTGGGTCTCTGCCTGCTCCAAGAGGAGGGCCAGAGTTTCTTTGCTCTGATTCCCACTCGGGGAAGAAAGGGCTATGTGGACCGCCCACCTTGTCCCGGGGGTGCAAGAGTGTAGCACAGAGGCAGGCTCAGTGCTGGCTGAACAGCTCAGGGAGAAGTGATAACTTGTGGGCTCGCACTTCTGGCAGTGGGCTGTGGAGTTAGTGAGTCGGGAAATAACAAGTCAAATGCTGCAGCAGTACCCAAGAGGGGAGCAGGGAAACAGCAGGGCTTGGGGAGCTGCCCAGCCAAGGAGGCCTAAGCCTCTAATAAGGGAGCAAGTGTGGGACGAGGCAGGGTCCCACCTGAGAGCCAGCCCGGAGCTGGAAGAAACACCGGGGCAGAGTCTGTGGTGTCTGTGCTGTTTGGGTACCGAGCTTCCCAAAGCCACTGCCTTTGAGGACAGTGTCTCCCAGGAGTCACACTGGCTTTCATGGTCCACAGGGATGGGTGGAAGCAGCATCCCCCACCAGAGAGCATCCCCAGAGGCTCTAACTTGTAGCTGGCTGTGTGGAAGGTGGGTGGCATTTTGAACTAGGTCCTTTTCCCAGGCTCTCTCTGGGAGTTTTACCTAACACCCCAAAGGTTCTTTGGAGCTTCTGGGTCTAACCTGCCCCACAGACAGAAGAAACATATCCCAGTTCATGACCAAAACTCATATGGATGGCACCCTCACTTCCACTCCACTCTGGTCCACCACTTTCCACGCTGCTAGGGAGCAGCCCACCCATCTGCAGAGCTGGGAGCCAAGGCCCAGGGCTGCCTGCAGGTTGGACATCTGCCTCCTCTGGGAACCATGCCCCAGGGTGCTCCAGTGGCCAGAGGACCAGTCTGAGAGAATTCTCCCCAAGCTCCCTGTGTCAGTAGCACCCTGTCCTTGGAGCCCCTGGGCAGTGATGCACTGAGATCCAAACCCACCTGTTTCAGACAGTGGCCACTCCAAGCCAAAGCCTGGTGCTGCCAGCCCTACCTGTGTCCTGTGTGGGACAGGTGTGTGTTCACAGCAAGGTTGCTGCTAACACAGTCTACAGAGGGCACCTGCGGATAAGACAAACCCGGGGTTTTCCAAGATTAAATTTCCTCTCCCAGTGACTATCACTGGGGTGATGGTGATGAAGTCTTCCCCATTGATGGGTAGAACCCTGGTCCCGGGCCCGCTGGCTTCTCCCCAGAGTAGACTCAGCCTCTCTCCCAGCTCTCGCTGCTCCAGACATGGGGTGCACTTATATACAGCTAACATGCTATAGCCATCTCCCTCCTCCCATGTCCTCCTGGTCCACTTAGTAAAGCCACTAGCCACCCATGGCAGCAGGGATGGGCCTGAGGCCTGGAGCTGAAAGTGGCCAACAGAGGACAGGCTGAGAGTGCTGCAGAGAGCATGGCTTCCAGGCCCTTGACTATGGAGCCCCCTCTAATGCCCTTGCCCTGGGATGTCCCAGCCTTTACCAGGCTGTGGTGAATTGGCAAGTGATGGGGCAGAGGGTCTTTTGTGCAGCAGGCTGTACAGGCCATGGGGCCCAGACACTCAGAAAACACCTGCCAAGAGACTCCCTTATACCAGGCCCTGCACCAGTGTGGGGCACCTTGTGAACTCATGGGACAGGCATTCTGACAAGATGGAGCAGCCAGACCTACACTCCTACCAGAACAACTCAAAGACCAGACAAAATTCAGGACACAACAGCCCTCGAAACACGATATTAGATGTCCAAGGACAGGACCCTAAGAGGCAGGAATCATTGTGGTGAGTCCTCGGACCCCTCAGTATGCTGCCCCCAGAGTATACAGCTGTGAAGCAAGAAGGGGACCCAGGCAGTTTCAGGGATGCCCCGGAGGGGAGACACAGAACTCGAAAGCTTGGAAAGCCAAGGCAGAAAGAGTTCGCAGGATGGAGCCCTGGGGAGGAGGGAGCCCCAGAGTCTGCAAAGCACAGATCAGCCTGTGCATGTGAGGATCGTGCCAGAGGCCAGGAAAGACCCACCAAGAGGGTCAAAGGAAGTCATGTCCAGAGCTCAAGCAGGATGTGAAAAGTGTGGGCTCATTCTGACAGTCAGGCCAGAAAACCTGAAAAAGAGACAGAGTATCAAGTGGGTCTTGCCACTGTAAAGTAGGACAGAATTGACCCAAGACTAAAGGCAATGGCACCCTACTCCAGTACTCTTGCCTGGAAAATCCCATGGACGGAGGAGCCTGGTGGGCTGTGGTCCGTGGGGTCTCGAAGAGTCGGACACGACTAAGCGACTTCACTTTCACTTTTCACCTTCATGCATTGCAGAAGGAAATGGCAACCCATTCCAGTGTTCTTGCGTGGAGAATCCCAGGGATGGCGGAGCCTGGTGGGCTGCCGTCTATGGGGTCGCACAGAGTCAGACACAACTGAAGCAACTTAGCAGCAGCAGCAGCAAAGGCTGCTCTAGTTTTCCCAGCAAAGCTTAAAAGCAAGACCTAACTTTGGCCACCTCAAGCGAAGAGTTGACTCATTGGAAAAGACTCTCATGCTGGGAGGATCGGGGGCAGGAAAAGGGGACGACAGAGGATGAGACGGCTGGATGGCATCACTGACTCGATGGATGTGAGTCTGAGTGAACTCCGGGAGTTGGTGATGGACAGGAATCCCTGGTGTGCTGCGATTCATAGGGTCGCAAAGAGTCGGACACAACTGAGTGACTGAACTGAAAGGGACCACAATGCTACCAAGTAACGTCCTGGTGTCCAGAACAAAGTGCAAGGATATTAACGAAATATTTAGCTCCCGACAAAGCTCACAGTGGTGATCACACAATCAAAAATCAGCAGATATGCATGGAGGCAGGAAGATACAGCCCAGAAATAACTGTGATGAAAGGATGAGTGTTCGAGGACATGGAAGCTTTTCCTCCAACCATATCCAGGTGTTTAAGAAGCCAGAGGACAGAATGAATGTGTCTGGAGCAACAATGAATGCTGCAGGCAGGGGAGGGGGGCATTCTCTTGTGGGAGGAGGGTGAAAACTTGGGTCTGAAATCTGAACAAGTAAGAGCTCTTCAAGGGGTGTGGGCTCACAGCCAGACCCTGTGGAGATCACCAGGCGCACTTACCCAACCCCATGCGGGCCTGGGATGCCTGACACAGAGTAGACGCTCAAAACATACACTCGACTCTTATTTAATTCATGCTCCCTTTTTACAGATTCAGAAGCAGAAAGGGTGAAGGTCTTTCCAAGGCCACACAGCCAGTAAGTGGTGGGTGCAGTGCCCTGGGCATGTGGCCTCGGGCACTCTGCAGAGCACACCCCTGACCCCCACATCCTGCCAACCTCGTGGGTTCAAGGTAGGCTTCAGGTAACCCTGATTCCCAGGATGCAAGCAAGCTGGGAGAGGGAGGCATGTCAGTGTTTGGGTCCAATGACATCAGCTAGCAGGAGAGAGATGTCCATGCCGTCATCCGATCCTGCCACATCCTCCATTCAGGATGGTTGGAGCCCAGAGTCCCTCACCCTAACTCCCTGACCCTGCCTTGCCTT
>SJYV01000583.1:104896-153557 GCA_006410875.1 Neotragus pygmaeus | reverse complement strand
TCACCCCACCCAGCCCAACCCTGCCATGGCTTAGCACTGGGAACTCCGTCAGCACCAGCCACATATCTAGACTGTTTGCTTGCTGCACACCTGCCCGCCCAGGAGCCCGGTGCTGGACACAGGAAGACAGGATGAGCAGGGAGTGAGTGGTGCCATGACTGCAGGTATCACACCCCGTACAAGCGCCTGCCCTGAGTTCTACCCAGGGAGGCACAGACACACCTGGAAGAGGTGATATGAACCCGGACACCAATCTTTCCTTCTTTCCTTCACCCAGGGTGGTGTGTTGTGGGCAGGGGGAGTGTGGGCCTCTGTTGTGTTGATGATGGTGACCTCTGCACTAAATGGACAAGTACCAGGGTCCAAGCATGCAACTTTACCAGCCTCTAGTGATGAGGCTTCACTGACAGAGGCCTGAGTGGAGAGGGCTGGGGGAAGGCTGAGGTCCAGGGCACGAGGGCTAAACCCCATAGCTCCACCTGCTCCAGAGCCGTCCTTGGCACCACTGCAAACTCTCCAAGGCTGAGGCTCCAGGGTGCTGCCGTTAAGGGTTGGGGGAGGGAAGATGAGGGGCGCCCCCCCAATCTCCACAGCCAGCAGCAGCTGAGAGCCAGGCCCAGGCAGGCGGCAGGACTGCCACCGGCTCCTGCCAGGCCCCTGGCAGCATGAGCAATGGCGGGCTGAGCGATAAGAAACTAATAATTTATGTTTCCAGTTCCCGCGGCCCCGGCGCCGAGGGAAGGCTGGGCTACAGCCTCCTCCTCACTGAGCGGCCGCAATCCTTTATTGCACAAATTATTAACGACCAGAGAATGAATGACTCTGTAATCAGATCAGGGCTGCCAGCACTTTTCATTTCATTTATTTGTATAAATTCTGAAGTCAGGCTCTAGCCTGAGCTCAAAAGCCAGCCTCACTCTGGCCGGGGCCCAGGTCCCCACCAGAGCATACCCCTCCCTCACCATCATCCGTGACTCCAAGCGGGTACTGAAGACAGAGGGGGTTGGGGAGGGGGCAGGGAATGGGCCTAAGCTGCAAGACGTTGCCACCTGCCCACTGAAACCTCCTCAGACCATGGGTCCTAGGCCAGGGTCAGAATTCTATCCTTCAGCCCTCTCAGGGTCCCCTCCTACCTGTCCTCAGACCAAGGGGTTCCTGGTCCCTGAGGGAGACCTGCCCCTACCCATGCTTCTCCTTCACTCCAGACCCTCACTCCCCACAGGAGGCCTGCTTCCTCCGGCCCCAGGCCCGTGCCCCTTTCCATCTGCTTCTCCTGCCACCTCCTGCTCCTCCTCCCCCGTCACCACCTGCCTCAGGGGCTGGTCTGTCCCTGCCCTCCCCCTTCCTGTCCTGCTGCTGGACTGGGCCCTCACCTCCCTTGGGTTCAGGGGCTGTGAGGCTTTCTGCTCGGCGCTGAGCAGTGAGCTGCCTATGGTCCTCTCACGAGCCCACTTTTAATCTCATTGACCTCTCGTTATACTACAGCACATAAATTCAGATTTGGAGAGCTTATGTTCCATCATAAATTGGGCTGGCAGACTTCCGATCAACAAGATAAAGCTGTCTCCTGTGAGGTGGGTGTTTTATTAGTCTTGGCCTCAGTGCTGCAGGCAGTGGAGGTGGGGTGGGGGAGGGAGGTCTCTGGAATCCTCCTGTGCTGTTTCAGATGGGCCTCATGGTGCTTTTTGCCGTCATGGGTACCAGGGCATCCCCTAGACCCCCATCCCCATAGCATCAGAACGAGCAGCCACAGCTGGACCCCCAGGCTAGGCGCTGAAGGTCAATAGGGAGACCCCATGTGCACCCAGACATGTGTCCATGAGTGCCCCTCCCCCTGTGGTGGAGCTTCGTGAGCTTGGCCAGAGCCAGAATGGGGTTCAGGGGCAGGGGAGGCAGCTGCACATGCCTGGGCATCCTGAGGGACAAAGGGCTGGAGGAGGGGCCCAGAGAAAGTGCATCCAGGATGCAGCTCCAGAGACATGGCGGCCTGGCCTGGCTTTTAGAAGCTGCAGACGCCTAACCACCAGGATCCCCAGAGAAGGATACGGGGAGGTCTTGACATCTTCAGGCCACCCAGCAGGGCCTTGGGCCCCTGCTGCCCAGGATTGGGGATGATGTCTGCTGACCGTTCCTGTCCCTCCCTGGAGGACAAGTCCTTCTTCAAGAATTCAGTCTCTGCCAACACTCTCTCCCTAGGCTCCCAACGCTTCCAGCCCAGCTTCTGGCCCAGCCTGCCAGCACCACCACTCAGTGAAGCCACCCAAATCAGCACAGTAGGAGCTCCACCTGGCCCTTTCAAGCCACCAGCACTGTGTTCCTACCCACTCTGAGTTTGCTCTGACTGGAGCACTTCTGAGTACCCGGGCCTGCCCAGGGCCCTGGCAGTACAACAGGAAACCTGGGAGACTGGATGTATGATGGTGTTCTGGGGGCACACTGGGGCCCTACCAGGAGAGGGGGTGATCCTGGGAGGCTTCTTGGAGGAGGGGATGCTGCTGTGAGTCTTGAAAGTGAGTAGGTAGTTGTTGTTCATTCACTAAGTCATATCCGCTTTTTGTGACCCCGTGGACTGTAGCATGCCAGACTTCCCTGTCCTTCACCATCTCCTGGAGCTTGCTCAAATTCATGTCCATTGAGTCAGTGATGCCAATCAACTATCTCATCTTCTGTTGCCCCCTTTTCCTGCCTTCAATCTTTCCCAGCATCAGGGTCTTTTCTAGTGAGTCAGCTCCTTGAATCAGGTGGCCAAAGTATTGGGGCTTCACCTTCAGCATCAGTCCTTCCAATGAACATTCAGGGTTGATTTCCTTTAGATTGACTGGTTTGATCTCCTTGCTGTCCGAGGGACTCTCAAGAGTCTTCTCCAGCACCACAGTTTGATACCATCAATTCTTCGGCACTCAGCTGTCTTTATGGTCCAACATTCACATCCGTACATGACTTCTGGAAAACCCATAGCTTTGACTATACAGACCTCAGTTGGAGAAGTGATGTCTCTGCTTTTTAATATGCTGTCTAGGTGCTTGCTCCTTGGAAGAAAGCTATGACAAACCTAGACAGCATATTGCATTGAGCAGAAGCTGACAAGTTTCCTGAGGGCAATGTTCCTGGCTGGAAGATGGGATGACCCAGCCCAAGTAATAGCTTTGCTCTTTACCAATTTTGAATCATCTGTCCCATTTCTGAGGCCTTAGGTGCTCAGGAACCCACACATACCAACTGGATTTCAGACAGAAAGTTATACAACTGCTGACATGAGGCAAACTCTCAGATTTTGACAAGGCCAGTTAATCCAGGAGGGTGGTGTGTCTGTTCTGGAAGGAGACTCTGTTGGCATCTGATGTACACAGAGGATCAAAGACTGGGGTCCTCTGACCTGGCAGGGCATGAGGACCCCATATTTGGAGATGCCTACAATCCTCTACACAGAGGTGAAAATACCCTATATAAGCCCCTGCTCTGCTAACTGCCTCTTCTCCTCCCATTCTCAGTGGCCTCCAAGCAGTCTTCCCACTTCCCCAGTCTGCAGGTGGGAAGCCCCCAGTGCCAAGCTGGGACTCTATTAAATACTCTAAGAAACACATCAGGTTGTGGCCTTGGACAGAGGCCTGGAGCTGCTGCCCTCCCACGTCTATGGTAGGTGTGGTCTGGCCTCAGCACATGGGCTCTACTCAGGATCTCAGCCAGTACCACGCTGTGCCCTTCAGCTAACCCACTTCTGGGTCCACATGCGGGGCACTGTGCGTAACTCCAGGGGTATGTGCATCCCAGGGCCACCCATCGTGACACCCTAGACATCAGCACAGAAGACAAGACGGGCTCATGGAGAGCTCAGTGGCTCACACTCAGACAGCGCCCACAAAGACATCAAAGCACCCCACAGGATGTTATTGATTCAACCTGTCCTGGAGAGATGGGCTCGTTAACAATGGGAGTCCAAGACTTGCCCTGGGATGGGGTCAGGCTAAACCTACGACCTTAGAACACCAGTCTGGGTCAGAGTTGTGGGAAGAAACAGTAAAACTCACTGTCCACCTAAGCTCTCTACTTCTGAAAATCCCTTATGGACAAATCTATGCTGACAAAGTGATTGCTGGCTCTCCAGGTGACCCTGTGGTGCGACTGTGTCGGAGAGGCTCAGACCACCCACTCCTCCTCCTGGAACAGGCAGGTGCAGAGCAGCAATCCCACCAGGGCACAGGTAGATGAGATCCTAAAATATATAGCCAACTGCACAGTGAAACCCTGTAAATTCTGTTGGGGTACAAGTTTCATTAAAGAAAGAAAAATGAATGGGAATCCAAAGCAACAGTTGTTTATGTGAGGTTCCTCAGTACCCCTGACCCCACTTACTGGCCATGAGGCGGGCACCCTGGAGAGCAGCCGGGAGTGACGAGGTTGGAGCCCATTACCCAGGACAGAAAGAATGAAGGCCATTTCCAGGTACCTCTGGCTGTTTCTCTTTGAGGTTCTACTCTGCTTCCCCTGTGCTTGAGTTCTGCCCTCTAAGGTCCCAGAGAACAAAATGCTGGTGACCCCTCTATGTAGCACAGAGAAGGCACTTTGTGGAAAGAAAGTGAAACACGACTGGAGGGCTCCGCCAGTCACAGCCTGTCTCTGAGACCTCCTCCAATGTCTGTGGTTGCTTCTTCATGCAGGAGTGGATGCAAGCCTTGCCAGGACCTCAGAACAGTGGACCACACCTCTCCTTGGGCTTTGACCTCCCTCCTCTCTCTGCGGAACACCTGCCGACAACCAAGGGTGCTCACTCTGACTCTTGCGGGAGGGTCTCCCAGCCTCCTGTGTTTTCTCTCTTGCTCTAGTAAGGAGGAGCTTCTGGGACAGTAGAGTGGGCAGGTGAGGTCCTGGGAGAAGAGGTGAACAGGGGTGGAGCTGTCCCAGGCCGGGAGGCCAAGCTGGGCTGGGAGTGGGTCACATGGGGACGGCCCCCAAGGACAGTCCTCACACTGACACATGAGTGTGTCTGCAGAGCTGTTGCCAGGAGCTCACATTCCGCAGGAAGTCTTTCATATAAACGGTTACTGCTGGGCCAGTCTGGTCTCCCTCCATAGCCTGGGAGCCTCGCAGAGCTGGGCCTGGAGGCAGTGACTTCTGCTACCACCGCTGAACCAGTGCCTCAGCTCCAGCTTCTCTCCGTCTTCAGGGTCCCTGCCTGGACGCCTTCTCTGCTTCAGTTTGCACCCAGCAGCCTGGCAGAGAGCCTACCTGGTCCTCTCTTCTGTAAGCCCCCTGTTACTGCCCCCAGGGTCCCCGACTGATGCCTTGAGGATACACAGTAAGTGTCTCTAAGGGTCCTGGAGGACTCCTATCCCTTCGCTTGGCTCCACTTTCAGGGAGAAGCCTCCAGCTCCTGCACTCTGAGACCATTTATGGAGAAAACATGGAGGGTACGCCAGGGCTCATCACAGTATTGACTAGGGCCCCTGCAGCTACATTTCACCCTGTCTGCTCCAAGCCAAAGGGGACCCCACAGATGTTGAGCCCCTCTCTCATTTTCAGATGGGGAAACCAAGGTGACAATAAGGGCAGAGGGGCCTATGTCACACCGTGGCTGGCCAGGAGGACCAGAGTCTCAGGACACTGCAGGGTCTGCTCTCTCCACTGCTTGCTTCAGCCTCCCCAGCCCAGCTCAGGCCCAGGCAGGGCCATGGCACTGCGCAGGCTGCTCCAGTGATGCCAGTGAGTGAGTGTTTTCACTCCTAGGGAGGGACCAGGCATGCAGAGCCAGTGGCAGCTAAGACACCCACCCATGTGAGCAGACAACAGTTCCCTCTGTGCTGGCGTTAGTGCGCCCAGTGTATTCTGTAGCTTGTCAAGCACATGTGCATCACTGTCCTTGTGTCTGGGGTCACTTCATCTGTCTAAGAAGCTGTGCACATGTCAGCATGTGTAAAACAGCAGGTGAATATCATGGCACATGGAACCGACAGTGTGCACCCTGTGGGTGCCTCGAGTCGGGACACCGGGCCCTAACTCTTTACTTCTTTAAATGGCATTAAGGTCAGTGGACCATAAAGAAGGCTGCATGCTGAAGAACTGATGCTTTTGAAATGTACTGGAGAAGACTCTTCAGAGTCTCTTGGACAGCACGGAGATCAAACCAGTTAGTCCTAAGGGAAATCAACCCTGAATACTCATTGGAAGGATTGATGCTCGGGCTGAAGCTCCAATACTTTGGCCACCTGATGCAAACAGCTGACTCGTTGGAAAAGACCTTGATGTTGGAAAAGATTGAAGGTGAAAGAAGAGGGCAGCAGAGGATGAGATGCTTGGATAGCAACACCGATTCAATGGACATGAACCTGGGCAAACTCTGGGAGATGGTGAGGAACAGGGAGGCCTGGTATGCTGCAATCCATGAGGTTGCAAAGAATTGGACGCAACTTAGCAACTGAACAACAACAAAAGGTAAGTGGACAGACCAGCCTCAGAAACACCTACTTCCCTGAGAAAGGAAGAACATGGCCTGCAGCCAGTTCACAGCTGGCCAACAGCGAGGCATGTCCCAGCAGGGTGGCCCCTCCTGTGTCTGACCTGGAACCAGGAACAGATGCTTCCTGAAGGTTCTGACCATTTCTGCAGGGGTGTCTGAGGGAGCCACTGTGCCGCTCACCTCTGACCTCCCACCTACCCTTTCCTGATGGAATGGTGCTGCAAATCAGACCCTTTAACTGGACAAGCTGTCTTGGACATGACAACCATATCCATCTGGCACTCATGCTGCAGGCCTGTGTGTCTATGTATGTTTCGTGCATAGGTCCTGGTGGTGTCTTATATCCTGGCTGTCATGTAAGTTAGCACACACACCGTCTGTGCATATTTGCGCTGAGGATGTCAGCATCCGTGTCTGCACCTGTCCTGTGCCAGCAGCTTTGGGAGCTGCTGGGTGTGCGTGTGGCTGTGAGCACGCATGTGGGCTGCTGTCTGTATGCCTTTGAGGAAGCATGGATCTGTTGGTTGCCGTGGGTGCTTGTGTGGGCATGTGTGTGAGGCTGTGCCCACACTTGTGGGGCCCCTGTGATCTGTCCTGGCATGCCTTCCTGTCTGGGCGGGTCTGGGCTTGTTCTTCTACCCCCTAAGGTACTCGGGGTGAGCACAGGAAAACTGGAGGCTGAATGAAGATGCCCCTGCACCTGTGGTCTCAGCGACCCACTGCTTTCTTCTGTATTTTCCAGCCTCACCTCTAGGCCTCTCTTCCTGGGGTTTTACCACATCTGGTACTCAATAAGTGATTGATTGGTGAAGGAATGGATGAAAAGGGGGCTTTGAGGGGGTATTCTGGAGGGGAGGAAGGCGGGCAATCCAGGATGGGAGGGAGGGCCAGCTTTGGACCGTCCGGGCAGCGCCAGCCGGGAGATGCTGGCAGAGCCTGGGTCGGGGGCATCAGGGTCTGTGGGCCGCCCCCGCGCTCCCTGGGGACGTCTCGGGTCACCGTCTGCACCGCCGGCCGCGCCGCCCCGCGGGTTATTTATGACCCCCTCTCCCTCCCTGGCGGCGGCGGCGGCGGCGGCGGCGGCGGGCGGCAGCAGCAGCGGAGGGCCCCGCGCGGGGGAACCTCGAGAAGCGATGGCGCCGCGGAGGCCGGCGGGCGGGGGCGGGGCCTCCTCGGGCAGAGGAGGAGCTGCAGCCGCCGACCCCACCTTTGCTCTCCGTGGGGTCGCCAAGCCTGAGGGCCAGGTGGCGGTGATCCCAATGCCAGAATTCTGTCCCTCTGGCCTGACTCCAGGCTGAGAAGTGCAGAGGAACGTGCGGGCTCAGGCACTAGACGGACACAAGTGGACAGGCGGGAGGAAGGGAGCAGATCATTTTGGGAAGGCAATGACAGCCAGGATGAGGATACCTAGTCCCCCAGGGGGAAGCTGCTCTGAGCCCCCGTTGGCAGAAGGCTCTATTTCCCAAGAACAGGGGGAAACATGTGGGGGGAGGGGGTGGTGAACTGCCCTGATCAGTCAAGACCCTGGAGGACGCCTGGAAGCTGTCTGTCTCCTTGGAGGCAAGAGTAGCTCTAGGAGGAGGGGAGTCCTGCGGGGAACTTTGGACCCAGTCAAGGTGTTTTCAGGGGGGTCCTGGTCCTCCAGCGAAGGCTGGAGCCAGATGGCGGCATGGAGATTAGGCTGGGTCGGGTAGGTCAGCCCCACACCTTGAAAGCTGGGCCCCTCCCCAAGAGCCACAGTTGGGGTTCCCGCGTGCCACGCCTAACCACTGTGGGCACACGTGTGACGAAAGAGGCCAGGGATGAGTGAAGGGTGATACTGGGAGGACCCCTGCTCAGACTCAGGACAGAGGAGAGGCCAGGCCTGACAGGTGCCTGGTATCATCTCAGATCTAGAGATGAGCTTTCAAGCCTCCCTTCCCCAGACTACAGTGTGAAGGTCAGGGGTTAAGAGGCCTGAGGCTCAGCGGACAGGTGCAGGCAAACATTAGAAGAGCTGGGCGGAGGCTATCTTTTGGCAGCTGGGTCAGGGCTGTAGCCAAACAGGCTCACTGGACGTGGCCTCTCCATATAGAGCTATGACCTCAGATTAACATGACAGCTCCCCGTGGGTCTTGGCGCTCAGGTGAGGACAGCCTCCTGCATCCATTAGACATGGAGCATCACACCTGAGAACAAGACATAGGCCACAGAGGCTGGGTGTGGGAGGAGCTCCCTAGCTGTCACTCCTGGAGTCAGGTATGTGCCGGAGTCCAGATTACAAAGAGAGCAATGGGGCTGAGGATGGTGAAGTAAGGAGGGGTCACTCGCATTCACACCTGTCTTGCCACCCACCCTTTAAACCCTCACAGACAAATATACGAGAAGTAAAGGAGTGGAAGTTCCCAGACACATTCCTGGTCTGAGCCGAGACCTCACTTCCCAGGTTGGTCTTGGGGCTGGCTGATACCTAAGCTGAGAGTGAGGAGAGCAATGTACATCAGCCCAGGGGTCCCCGACAGTCAGCCACATGCCCACCTGGTGCTGACGTCTGGCAGGAAGCCCTTGGGGAGTAGGGGTGGAGTGTTCCCTCACTTCCAGCCCACCCTTGCAGAAGGTGCAAGCACTCCTATGATCCAGCTCACGGCTCCCACCTCCCCACTCCGCCCCAGAGCCTGGTCAGGAAGATGCTCCTATGGGTGCCCCACCAGGTACATCTCAGAGGGGCAGGGGTCTGAGAGCAGAGTTGGGAGCTGAGGCTACTTTCTAGCTTGTCCAAAATGGCACACCCGAGAAATTACAAAGTCTCACCAAGTACTGTCAAAGCCACCGGCTTTCTCAGTTTCTCTTCCTAATTATCCCACCTCGGGGCCACCATGCCAAACTGCAGGGAGGTATTGGGTTGATCCCAGGGGACAACCCCCCTCATTCCAGGGCTAGACCAAGGCTGGAGGAAGAGGTGAATAGGGATGCAGAGGTCCCTCGTCCTCAGACTTGCACGTGGCAGGTAACAGAAATATGCTCAAGTGCACAGTCTCACATTCAGCTGCCTCTCCTCCCCACACACCCCACCCTCCACCCACATTGCCTCTCGCCCCACTTCCTTGCCCCACCCCATACTGTTTGCCGTGGAGGCAGACAGCCCGGATTTGAAACAACTGTGTGACACCAGGACAGTTACTTGGCCCTTTTGTATCTCGCCCTTCCTCATCTGTAAAATAAAAACTCTTTGGGTGTCAAAAAAAACAAACCCGCAAACAAACCCTCAGATGATCAGGTGAACTAAGGCTTGTGAAGTGCATGGTAAGGGGGGCAGTTATTGATAGAATTATCGTTGTTATTCACAGACCACAAACCTTCCCCAACACATTTTCCGCGACCACACACCACAAACCCACAGCTCACACCCTGTAGACGCTGAGGAGACCACTCACGCCCTCCGCACTGATTCCTACCACCTACCCAGAGCTGCTGGCTCACGCGCACCGCCAGGAAAGCGGCAATTCCGATCCCGGATGCGCTCTTTCGCAAGGAGCCAGCCCTCGTCCCACGTGGACTCCGGGACTCTGACTGGGGTGCCCAAACAGTGACTCCCTCAGCAGTGTCGCCGGCTGTGCGCGCCGCGACTCGCTGGCCTCCGTCCCGCGCACCACCACCTCCCACCCACCCCCCACACACCGGTCTCCTCTCCTCCCGAACGATAACACCCACCCGGGAATAAGGCAGGAGGTGCAGCCAGGTCCCGTCGCCCCCGTCTGAGCCCAGTCGGCCGTCACGCACCCCCTACTGGAGCCCGTGCCGCCCGCCCGCCGCGCCAGGGCCGTTTAAATGGGCCAAGTTGTGGCNGCGGGGCACGCGGCCGGAGGCTGCACAACTCCTCACTGCCCGGCTCGGCCCCGCGGGCGCAGCAGCGAGCCGGGCGCCGGGCCGCCCCAGGGGGCGCGGGCGCAGGTGGCCCAGCGCCCAGTGGAGCCCCAAGGCCCTGGAGCTGCGGCGCTGGGCAGGTCGATCGGGGATCGATAGAGCTCCGGCAGCACCATGTCTCGGGCGGCAGAGGCCCTGCCAGCCGGACGGGCAGCGGCCGGAGGCGGCCCGGCTGGGGCGCAGTAGCGGGGAGGGCGGGGGTGCAGCCAGGAGGCTCCAGAGCCCCGGCCCTCGAGACCCAACTCCAGCCCGGCTGGAACAAGTTGCGCCGGCGGCGGAGGGCCACGCTGCAGGAACACAGGCCCACCATGCCGGCGGTCAAGAAGGAGCTACCCGGCCGCGAAGACCTCGCTCTGGCTCTGGCCACCTTCCACCCGACCCTGGCAGCGTTGCCACTGCCGCCGCTGCCTGGCTACCTGGCGCCACTGCCCGCCGCGGCCGCCCTGCCCCCGGCCGCCTCGCTACCAGCCGCGACAGCGGGCTACGAGGCGCTGTTGGCCCCGCCGCTCCGTGCCCCTCGCGCCTACCTGANCAGCGTTGCCACTGCCGCCGCTGCCTGGCTACCTGGCGCCACTGCCCGCCGCGGCCGCCCTGCCCCCGGCCGCCTCGCTACCAGCCGCGACAGCGGGCTACGAGGCGCTGTTGGCCCCGCCGCTCCGTGCCCCTCGCGCCTACCTGAGCCTGCATGAGGCCGCCCCGCACCTCCACCTGCCCAGAGACCCTCTGGCCCTCGAGCGCTTTTCGGCCACTGCGGCCGCGGCACCGGATTTCCAGCCGCTGCTGGACAACGGCGAGCCCTGCATCGAGGTGGAGTGCGGCGCCAACCGCGCGCTGCTCTACGTGCGCAAACTCTGCCAAGGCAGCAAGGGTCCGTCCATCCGCCACCGCGGCGAGTGGCTCACACCCAACGAGTTCCAGTTCGTCAGCGGCCGCGAGACGGCCAAGGACTGGAAACGCAGCATCCGCCACAAAGGTGCGGCCGCCGTGGGGGCGCGGACCGCTCCGGTCCCTCCCCTCCGCTCCCTGAGGACCCGTGGGTCCGGATCCCCCTCGTCTGCCACCTGGGAGACTCCAGTTCTGCCTAGAGAGGGCGCTGCGACTCTGGGGCCGCCGCAGGGACACCCCCTTCCCCCAAGCACGGTCGGCCTTGTTGGACCCGGGCTGAGCGCCCTCGGCCTCCGTGGTCCCCCCCAGAGCTGGCCGCACGAGCCGGCGGCTCTTTCTGCCCGGAAGGTCTTTGCGGGATTCCTGGGCCTTCAGGCTCGGAGGAAGTTTACGGGAACTCGGGAGAGCGGGCGGGAGGCCGACTCGGCAGGATACTTTCCTCCGGGGTCGAGGAGCCACGGGTTCTANCACGGACTCGATGGACTTGAGTCTGAGTGAACTCCGAGAGATGATGATGAACAGGGAGGCCTGGCGTGCTGCGATTCATGGGGTCGCAAAGAGTCAGACACGACTGAGCGACTGAACTGAACAGGGCAGAGCTTAACCTGGTAGGGCAGAGTGAGTGGGAAGGGGCTCTGGGTTGACTCCATCTGGTCAGAAGGAGGACAACAATTCTGCCCATAGTTTGAGCAGGTATAACCACAAAGGCATGGACCATAGTGTGTGTATGCGTGTGTGTGTCCACGTGCACATATGTATCCACATGTGCATTTCATCTGTCTTCCTAGAGCAAAGGGCTCTGTCTATCAAAGAACTGGCTGAGTGTATTCCTGCCTCACGAAAGTCACAGTGATGGCCGGCTGTCGTGGGCTGGAAACCAGGTGTCTGAGCAGCCCACCCCTTCTCCCAGTCTTTCATGGAAACCGCTGTCATTCTTAACAATGCAAACAAAGCATGCTCTCCCATCATACTCCAACACTGTGGCAAATTGTCCCGTCTTCCTTCTGACCTAGGACTTGAAGGCTTCCACTGATTTAGGAAGCCATCTGGCAGCCAAAGGGAAATTTCTCAGGGACTTCCCCTCCTGCAAAGTTTTGCAATGTCATAATTCTTCAATGGGTCAACAAGTTTAAATGAGAAAAGCATACATTTTCAATTAAGATTCAGATTATGTTTAATATCACGCTTTAGGCATCAAAACAGGAGTGGATAACCAAAACCATACCAAAATCAGAAGAAAGAAGAAACACAGATTCCAGCAGCCGTTGTGTCTGGTCCAGATGGCATACTCTGAGTCTGAAAATTTATTCACAGATCGAGAGGGTTGTGCTTTGTTTCGTTTTTAAGACTCCGCACAGGTGGCTTGGTTTGTCTGTGCACAAAAGGATTACAACCACTGAGTCAGGGAAGGACCCAGCCGTCAACGCACTGCCCATGCTGCCTGCCTGGCAGCTTTCTGAACTAGAGACCAGCATGTCAGAGGTTCAGAGAAATCTGAGGCTTGCAGAGGCCGTGGCACAAGGGATATAGCACTCCTAGCCCTTAATACTGCCAGCTGGATTGAGCACTCCTTGCATGGAGAGGCCCAACTGGTCCTTCCTATTTTCTATGACACTGTTGTTTCTTTAATCCTCCTCTTGGAGTAGCTGATCCTCACTTAACCACTAGTTAAGGACGTCTTTCCCACCTGGAAGGCAAGAGGCAAGCAAAGCACGGAGCACTGGATACAGTTCAAGGCAGCTAGAGACTAACCTAGGAAGACTACCTTTAGAGCAGAAAAAAGTCCACATGCAGGAAAGGATGGCCAAATAAGCTAACATTTCTATGATGCAGTACATATTCATGTGTAAATATTTTCTCTGGAAAACATAGAAAGCAGAAGGAGATGTTTTACTCTGGAAGCCAAGAAGAGAAAAAAAAAAAAAAAACCACTCAGCAGGGCAGCCTGGCCAGGATGAATTATGCCATTGAGGAAAGTTAGTGAAGGTGTTTCCTGAACGGCTCACTTCACAAGACCAAGCACACTCAGGTAACAGCTGATGCCCGGACGTCAAGTACCGGAGCCAGAACATGGCAGGAAGCAGATGGTGTCATATTTCCCAGGTCTCATTGTCCAGTTGAGTTCAGCGCCTGCCAAGTACAAAATGAAATGTCTCTCCTCTCACAGAGTCTCACGTATGCGGCAGACTGGGGTGGCAACTGCAGCCCCGGCCAGCTCAGGAGAAAGCAGAGGACACCCAGGCGCAGGTGCTTTTCCGCAGCAGGAGGTCACCGTCTCTTTTCATCCATTTAACAGACGGAGCAGAGTGGTTTGCAAGTCAGATGCTGAGAAAAGCTGTGGAAATTCAGTCACAGCAAAAAAAGAGAAACAGCCAGGCAAACTCTGAGGTGGCCAGATGGACAGTGAGTTCACAGGTCATCAAATCAGTCACAGGGTGCCACACGAAGCAGCAGGCTTGTGCTAACAGGGAAGACCCACCTGGCAGGCTGGCAGATAGGCATGCAGAGCATAACAGAGCCACCCAAGAAGAGGCTGAGCATGCAAGGAAACGGGGCTCCCCTCCAAACCCTACTGGCCTGGCCTGCATTAGCATCCCTCCTATGGGTTAAGTAAATGTCTGAGAAGAGAAAATATGTACCCCTCTTGAGTTACATTGTGACCACTTCCTGAGCAGCAGCTCTCTACAAATTATGTGTGTCTTTGCTCATCAGCATGCTACACAGATAATTAGCCAGCCATTTCCACCTATGAGCAAGGTCCTGGGGCCCATTTGGAAGACCCAAGTATTTTTGACTGGAGTAGAGAAAGGGACAGGGATAAAGCTACAGGCTGCAAAGTGGAAAGGAAGCCTGAGGGTGCAGAGGAGGACAAAGCGGGTCAGGGAGAACTCAGGGATCAACCTCACCAGCAGGGGCATGGAGGGGGACAACATGGCAGAGAGGAAAAAACTGATGTTCAGTCCAATCAGGTTTTCAGCTTGCCCAGGTTTGTGGTCTTGGGCAAAGGACTCCCTTTTCTAAATCTGGGTGTTGTTCCCACTTGTAAATTGGGAAGATGGGTCTCCACCATGAGGAGCTGTGTGTGACCTGGACTCACGGTAGGAACATTCCTAGATAATGATTTATTGAAATTTAGCTTAAGGGGAACCTTAAACTCCAGAATCAGAATTAGTGCTTTAGGACACTTCATGTCACAAATATTAACACTAAATGGTCAACCGAGAAGCTTAAGCAGAACAGAGAGTATGCATGGACTCATTTACTAGGGTGTCTAGGGGCATAGGTACTTTCGGTACAGAATCTCACCAAAGCCACCAGGGCTGTTCCCCTTCCTTCTTTTCTTGGCTCTGCTTCTCTTTAGGTATCTGTACCCAAACTATTGCCTTCTTTTGTATGACCAAGGAAGGTGGTGACAAAAAGCCATGGTTTTCATTGTCCTGAGCACCTGGTATGTGGGAGCCATTTCTGGCCAGTACAGACATCTTCACCCTGCTGACCACCTTGGGCTCTAGCCCCAGGACAGGTCTGGGCATAGCAGGCCCTGCAAGCTGTGGTCTTTCTCTATCGACCTCCTGGCTGATTTTCCCTTTAGCCATGCTCTGGATGGCAGCAAATTGCTGATTCTGAAGTCCTGCCCCAAACATTTACCTTGTGGCCCAAGCCCTGATATCTTGCCAACCTCACATCAGCTCCACTCTGGACTGTGCTTCAGAAGAGCTGTGCTGCTGATCACTGGTACACCCAGATGTGCTTTGCATTCCAGAACACAGCATCTCTGTGAGCTCCAGGCGGGGGGTGGGGGATAGTTAGAAAGTTAGGGACCCAATCACGCTCGTCGACTCAGGGGCTCGTGGCTCCGCGGGGTCAAGCGCAGTCCTGGGTCCTGACTGCGCCGCTCACCTGCGCCGGGCCCGACCTCCACGGTCCAGCTCCGGATTCCCGGGGACCTGCTTGGAGAGGGTGGAGCGCGGGAGGAGGGGCGCGCGGAGGCGGGGGAGGAGCGGGGAGAGACCGCCCTGCGTCAGGGGAGGGCGCTTGCCGGATCTTGAATTCCGAGCTCTGCAGATCCCCGCGACGTCTGCGAGGGTGGTGTGGGCGGCGAGGCCGGGTGTGGGTTCGGAAGTTGGACGGGGGCGGTTGTTCATACTCGTGGCGGGAGAGAACCCGGCCTTGTCCCTCCAAGCGCCCCGGAAGCAAGCCCGCGTGCCCGGCCCGACCTGTGCCCGGCCCCGCTCCCTTACCGGTCCTGCCTCGGCTCTCCTTGCAGGGAAAAGTCTGAAGACGCTTATGTCCAAGGGGATCCTGCAGGTGCATCCTCCGATCTGCGACTGTCCTGGCTGTCGAATATCCTCCCCGGTGGTGAGATGTGGGAGAAAACCTGGGGCTTCAGGGTCTTGTTTCTCCGCTGCGGAGCTTGGCCTATGTTTTCCAGAATCAGTCCTAACCTCAACTCTGCCAGTAGGCAGGAGGGAGCCCTCAGGGGCAAATAAATAGAGGAGATGGCTTTGGTGGATTTGCTGGGGCGTCAGACCCCGTCCCCCTTGATTCAGGGCAGGGTCCTGCCTATCCTGAAGCGTCTCTTTGGGAGCCCGGGAGCTGCTTCTCCTGAGATCCTGGGGACAGCCCGTGGTGTGAAAGACTCCTCCCTGGACAGTGTCATTTGATCGAGGCCTGGGGACTTTGCCTTGTAAACAGGTGTGTGTGTGGGATGTGGGGGGAGTGCAGTTTCATCATGTCAGTTGGCCCAGCCTGGGAGAGGAGCTGGTCCTAAGGGGATACTCGTTATAGGATGTGACAGTGTCAGCCAGCCTGGATGGACTTTCTGGGTGGCCACAGGCTCGGATATGAGTGACTTGCATGTCTGGATGCCTAAGGCTGGAGCCCTGTGGGACAAGGCCAGGGATGTCCAGGAGTGTCTGAGGGTACAGCCTGGTCTGAGGCACAGAAGGTGCAGTGTGGGCCTTGGTGTCAAGAGAACTGCAGCTAGAAGCTGGTGTGGGGCCTCCAACCCAGTGTAGAAGTCTGTTGAGCCCTCATTGGCCTGGGGGTTGGGGTACACAGGAGAGCTGGGGCCGGGGCCTGCCCTGAAGCACTGCCTTCCCCCTTGCATGCCCTCCAGGCAGCAGTGGCTGGAGGCGCCATCTGAAAATCTTGTCTTGAGAGGGACAGTCTGAGCTCCTGGGGGAGAGCCCATGAGGACCACAGCTCCTGGCACCACTCAGCAGCCCCCTCTGCCAGGAAGGCCTGAAAGGACCCTGCAGGCGTCCTTCAGCTTGTTTACTTTGGACTGGTGGTAGGGCGGGGGCGGGGAAGTCTTGGATTCCTGGTGGGCCTTGGGGGCAAGCCAGGAAGCCACAGACAAACCTGTAGAGACACACAGGTTGGGCAGGGGAAGGGGACACAGCTGAGCCTCCCCACTTGCCCCCCCCACCCCGACACACTGTCTGGCTCGAGCTCATTGTACTCACAGGCAAGCCTGCATGCAGAGCCCCCCAGACAGAGCATGTGCTCAGGCAGCCTACCTTTGCCCAAAGCCGCTACACCTGCCTGGGGCAGGAAGCTGAACTCCCTTTCACTTCTCAAGCAGTTGATGCCAGAGAGGACACCCTCCAGGCTGGTCTGGGGCCTCTGCTCGGGCGGGAGGAACCCTGCCTCTCCCACCATCCTCTTCTGAAGGTCTCCCCCAGGAGGGGGTGGGCAGGTGGCCTGAGCCCAGCATCAGTCCCCTTTAAGACATTTCTTGATGGGAGGGCCTGAGGAGCCAGTGCTTGGCTGGGACAGGGGCTTAGCACCCAGTTCTTAAATCTGTGTGCTGAGCAGGGGTCAGCAGCTGAGGTCTCTGGTGTGTGTGGGAGCAGGTGTGTCCCTGTGCTTGGTTCAGGTCAGGACTGCTCATCCTGGTCTCTCTTCCTGAACTCCCCACCACCAGAGCCATTCCAGGCCACCGTACCTGGTATGGCCTTACCCAGGTGGCAGCCTTACTGCTCCGTTTCCCTCTCCTCATCCTTGTCCCACAGATGAAAGGGAAGTGCACAGAAACTTTTTCTTCAGAGAATAGCTTAGTTAAAGTGGAAAGGCAGAAGAGGAGGTCCTGGTGCTTGGCTTACAGCAGGCTAGAGAAGGACAGAGCTGAGGGGCTTTGCAGCCAAGCCACTCCAGACAGGCCAGAGCTGCTGAAAACCCTGCCCCCCAGAGCCTGGCCGAAGAGGCGTGGAGCCCAGTCGGTCACCCCCTCTGCCTCCCTGCCTCACTGAAGCTCTGCTGTCACTGGTACAGCTTGGAGCCAAGGCCAGGGTCTTAGAAGCATGGGGCGCCCCCCGTTTCATCTCACAGGCCCACCCCCAACCTCACCGCTCGCTCCACCCCACCTTCCCCAGCGCTGCCCACTCTCTCACTGGGTGTGTTGGAGAGAGGACCATGGGACACCTCCTGGGTGGATTGGTGAGGGCAGGTGTGGCAGACTATGGCTCCCCGACCAGTGTCAGGGCCACTGCCCAAATCTGGGACTGGGGTAGGCCATGTGTCTGGAGGTGAGGCTGGTCTGGATCTGAAGAGAACCTCTCCTCTGGAGGATAGGGCTGTGGTGGCTGCACACAGCTGCCCTTCAGATCCAGGGGGACACTCTGTGGGGAGGGGCGAAAGCCCCCTGGAAACCTTCCTCCCCAAGCTCCTTCGTATGATGGGGACAAAATAGTCCTGGCAACAGGAGGGAGGAGTCCTAGAAGGCCTCAGTCACTGAAAAGATGAGAGAGAATTAGATAATTCCAAGGTTCCTGCCACCATCCTGAACAAGTAGTTATTAAATAAGAAAAAGCCTCCAGCCCACTAGAAAACAGGAGCTCTTCTTCCCTGGGGTGGCGGGACCTGCAGACACCAATGGCTGCCATGCTATGCAGGGGCCTGGGCAAGAGCTGCCAGCATGTGTGCCGGCTCTGGGCCCTTCTGTGGAGGCTCTGCTCTCTGCTCTCACTCTGCCGGTGCAGGGCAGGGGAAAGGTGCACCTCTTAGAAAAACTCTGAATCTCGTAGTTCCTGACCAAGGGGATCAGTCCCCCCAGGGCACATAGGACAAAAGGCCTTGGCTGCCAGATGACCTGTGAGCCAAAGGTCTGCAATTTACAAGGGATCAGCCCCAGACTCCAGGCTTCAGACACCCCTGAGCTGGGCTTCATTTGGCACTAAGCATCGAAAGCGGGCTTGGCATGGGTAGGGGTTCACAGAGTCTGAGTGGGATTGCCAGGCAAGCNCCTTAGATACTGGGCCTGATGGGCATTTTCCTTCAGGCAATGGGGAGCTACTGAAAGCTCTTGAGCAGAGAAGTGCTTGGTGTATGCTTTGACAAGGTCCTGCTATAGGCCTGATCCAGCAGTTTGGGGGTTTGCTCCAGTCCGTGGAGGGGCTGTAAATTCAAGCCATAGTAAGGAGATAAAAATGGGGAGAACTGATGTGGAGGTTTGGGGTGTTGGGGAGACCCAAGCCCCCCATCTCAGAAGGGCAGGATGGAGCCCTGGCTGTGGTGTCTGGTCAGTGGGATCAAGTCTTAGCCCAGGGCTTCCAGGGAAGGCACAGGACAGGCCCAGCCGAGCAGGGCAGTGGGCATCCAGTGCCTTCAGGCCCCTCTCACAGCCTGGCTCTGTGCCAGATGTGTTATTATTTATACTTCTGAGAATGTCTAGGTCCTGGAGCCAAATTACAATGAAAACGTCTTTAAACTTATTTCCACCTCATTTTAAAGTTGCCTGCTCAACTGATCATTTTTATGAACTGTCATGAACGTTGATGACATTTTATGAGCCTTTTATTTGGGAAGCTACATGAGAAATTTGTCAGTATGGCCTGTAGGGGAATCCCAGGCTGCTCTTTCCCTGCCTGCAACCTCCTGCCTGTCTCTTATACACATCTAGATGTGTATAAGAGACAGAGTGTGGAGTCTGGACAGGGCGGTGCCCATACCCTTACTCCTGAGCCCTCCCAGGGTGGAGTGGAAGGCAGTCTGGATGGGTTTGTGAAGGAAGCCTTGCCTCCCTGCTCTTGTCTTGGCCTCTGGCCAGTTGTGAGTGTCCTGGAGGGCTGGAGGCCCCTCTGCTGTAGGTGGGGGCGCCCAGGAGGCTGAGCAACACGGTTTGGCCTAAGCTTCCTCTCCCCCGTCCCTGTCCAGAACCGGGGGCGGCTGGCAGACAAGAGGACAGTTGCCCTGCCCCCTGCCCGGATCCTGAAGAAGGAGCTGACCCCCAGCTTCTCAGCCAGTGATGGCGACAGCGACGGGAGTGGTCCGGCCTGTGGGCAGCGGCTGGGCTTGAAGCAGGAGGACGAGCCGCATGTCCATATCATGAAGAGAAGGTGCTGAAGGGACCAGGAGGGGAGGGCACACGGGCTCTGGCAGGGGTGGGGACTTCAGGCAGCGGAAGGCCAGGTCAGACCTAGAGGTGGAGAGCCTTTGCCCTGAGGACAGGGCTCCAGCTTAGCTTCTATCCTCTCCGTGGATGCTGATAGCTGCCGCAGGTGAAACAAAGCCTGGACTCCCAGGGACATGCCTCAGGACCACTGTGAACCTGCCTTGCCCCCACCTGGGGGCCGAGTGCCAGGCCAGGACTCAGTGGCATCATTGAGGAGCAGGCACCACCAATAGTCATGGCCAGAGCAGGCCAGGGAGGGTCCATGTGGCCTGTGTGGGGAAGGGCCAAGGAGGGCCAGAGCTGCTGGGTTGAGGAAGGAGAAAGTCTCTTGGAGGAAAGTCTCATGGCACCACAGCCAGGCAGGAAGGAGGGAGCTGCGTGGATCCTCATGGGAGCTCTCCTGACACTCACACTCCCTCTCTTTGGAGTGGCCACTCCCTTGGCTCCTTACTTTCTCCCCCAGGCTTGGGGCCACCGTTCCTGACCTCCTTCTTTCTCCCCTCCCTCCTGGCAGATGCCTTCCCCTTTGCCCACTCACCTCTTTTTCCATCCATCCACCCATCTGTCCATCCATTGTCGTCTGTCCAGCATGTCATATGTATCCCCAGAATTTCCAGGCCTTTTTCCTGCTCAGTCGTTTAACATATTCTAATTTCTCCTACCCTAACCCTCTTGGACACCAGAGAGCCCCCCTCCCAGCGTTCACTCCCACCTGTGCTGAGGTGGGGCCTGCCACCACCCTCCCTCAGCCCAGGGGTCTTCTCAGGGACACTGCTGTGGGTGAGAGGGTGGGCACAGCACAGCTGTTTGCTTGCTTGACCCCTCCTACCTCTGCTGTGTGACTGTCACTTGTAGAGGCGGCTTGGCAGCAGCTGGGACCCAGAGGCCACCACCGGAGCCAGTGGTGGTGGCCATGGAATTCATTTCTCGACCCGGTTCCCAGCACCCCCGGAGCAGCTCTAGCAACTAGGAATTTGGGTTCAGTCACACAAGCGGCACATGCAGAGGAAGTCACAGCCCCCACCCCCAGCACAAGTTGGGGCTCTGCTGGCTCCACCACCACAAGAGACAGAGACGTGGGACCTCAGTTCTGTCCGTCCCAATTCCTCGTCTGGTGAGCCCTGGAGCAGGCGCCTGCCCCGTGGGTCTGTCCTGGCTGCAGCCGTCAAAGTGTTGAGCTGGTACTAGATGATGCTAGAGGTGGTTCTGAGCCAGCCCAGTTCCCTTGAGGCTGGCACTCCAGGGCAGACACAGGGCATGCCACATACATGCTCTGCTGTCCACGTGCTGAGTCCTGGAGGCCACACTGACCGTATGCTTCTCTCCTTGCAGAGTCCACACCCACTGGGACGTGAACATCTCCTTCCGAGAGACGTCCTGCAGGTAGGGCTGGGCCTGGGCCGGGCTTCCCTTACATGTTGTGCATGGGCAGCACAGAGCCTTGTTGCTCCATGTCCTCTGGTTTGGATTCTAAATCCCTCCAGCTTCCCTCCCGTCCTCCTCCCCTTGGTCCGTGGTCTACTGTTGACTTGTACCTAAGTTGTGACCGGAGCGCAGATATGGGTTCTGGGCCCAACCCTGAAGCCAGAGTGTGCTCCCCCTCTCACATGTGAGCCCATCTGACCAAAGATAAGGCCATGCCTGCCCCCTCCCACTCTCCCAGAGACCTAACAGAATGTGAGAATGGAGATGTGTGAGTGGGGTCTTGAAGGATACATAGGCGCTCGCTGGGGAAGCGGGGTGCCTATAGAGACATGGAGGAATGAGGGAGGGAGATGTGGGAAGGGAAGAGGGGAAGCTGGCAGGCCTGCCTTTACTGGGTGCTAAAGGACCTTAGATACTGGGCCTGATGGGCATTTTCCTTCAGGCAATGGGGAGCTACTGAAAGCTCTTGAGCAGAGAAGTGCTTGGTGTATGCTTTGACAAGGTCCTGCTATAGGCCTGATCCAGCAGTTTGGGGGTTTGCTCCAGTCCGTGGAGGGGCTGTAAATTCAAGCCATAGTAAGGAGATAAAAATGGGGAGAACTGATGTGGAGGTTTGGGGTGTTGGGGAGACCCAAGCCCCCCATCTCAGAAGGGCAGGATGGAGCCCTGGCTGTGGTGTCTGGTCAGTGGGATCAAGTCTTAGCCCAGGGCTTCCAGGGAAGGCACAGGACAGGCCCAGCCGAGCAGGGCAGTGGGCATCCAGTGCCTTCAGGCCCCTCTCACAGCCTGGCTCTGTGCCAGATGTGTTATTATTTATACTTCTGAGAATGTCTAGGTCCTGGAGCCAAATTACAATGAAAACGTCTTTAAACTTATTTCCACCTCATTTTAAAGTTGCCTGCTCAACTGATCATTTTTATGAACTGTCATGAACGTTGATGACATTTTATGAGCCTTTTATTTGGGAAGCTACATGAGAAATTTGTCAGTATGGCCTGTAGGGGAATCCCAGGCTGCTCTTTCCCTGCCTGCAACCTCCTGCTCACCCCAGCTGGCCGTGGGATGTGGAGGGCCCGGGTGTCCAGACACAGTAAGAGGCCAGGTCCCAGTGTGTGGTGGACCCTCAAAGCAGCTGCAATGATTGTCTGGATTTTACCAGAGGGGAGATCGAGGGGGTTAGCCAATAGGACTTACAGCCCATCTGCCCCCCACCTCGCCCTGCTGTGGCACCCCGGCGTCTGGCCAGGGAGGGCCGAGCAAGCCCACAGCACAGCTGCTTCACAGACCCCGTCTCAGCTCTGCCTGTCGCTTCCCGGCTCCTTTTGGCCCCGTCCATGTGTCTTTCTGTCTCGAGTCTGCTGTCTGTCCTTCAGGCTCTGTCCATCTGTTTGCTGTTTCCATCCTTTCTGTCTATCCAGTAGTGCCTGTCCTTGTGTGTCCATCTCCATCTGTCTAGTCATCTGACTTCATCCGTCAGTCTTCATCTGTCTGTCTGTCCCTCCATTCCACTCATCTATGCATTCACCCCCATCCCTCTGTCTGCCTGAGTCTGCCATAACCACTTGCCTGGTTGGAGCTCCCCCTTAAGCCCTGTGCATCCAGGGCAGCAGGCAAGAGATGTGGGCCCTGTCTTCCCGAGGCCCCTGAGCTGGCCAGGAGCTGGACAAGGACTGGACAGTATACCAGGCACTGGAGGGGCTCCTCATGGGGAGAAAGAGTCTGATGGTTCCCACATTTAAAAAAAAAAAAAAATTGTATTTATTTCTTTCTGGCTCTGCTGGGTCTTGGTTATATAGACTACTCTCTAGTTGTAGCGCTTGGGCTTCTCAATGCAGTGGCTTCTCCTGAGACAGAGCATGGACTCTAGGGTGTGCAGGCTTCAGTAGTTGCCACATGCGGGTTCAGCAGTTGTAGTTTCTGGGCTCCAGAGCACAGGCTTAGTAGTTATGGCACATGTTGCTCATAGCACGTGGGATCTTTCCAGACCAAGGATCAAACCTCTTTACCACTGAGCCACTAGGGAAGCCCTCTTCATGGTTCTTTACCTAAAACCCGGCATAGTTTGTTCAGTGAATAACCTAGTGTCCACACAGGTTTTCTGGGTCCCGGCCCTGCTGTCTTGGAGCTCATGGGGCGAGCCCTCAAGGCAGGAAGTGGAGGTTTGATGTGTGGGCTGTGTCTTGATTCCCACAAGGCATCACCTCCGTGGAGCTGCAGCATCACCTCCGTGGAGCCGCAGCACCACCTGAGTGTCTGAGTGACCAGTTGAAAGAGTTGTTGTCCACAGCAGTGGTGAGCACTGAGCCCCAGTCCCTGCGTAAGCACTCAGCTGAGGATTCACGGGAAACAAATGAACGGGCCTGATCCCACCTTAAGTCTCTGGGGGCTGGTCCACCTCCTGCAGGAGTCCTGGGGATGCCAAAGGAGGTTCTCTCAAGGGAGAACTCGCAGCTGCAGTCCTGGCACCAGGCACCCCTCCCCCTCCCTGATGCTGAGGACAGCACTTCTCTCTTCCACCCCCGCCCCCCGCATTGATGAGGATGATAGAGAGGATGAGAACTGCTGCCAATTAATCCCATAAAGTACTTACTCCCACCCACCTGCCCTCCTGTCTCTTATACACATNACACCACAGTTCAAAAGCATCAATTCTTTGGTGCTCAGCTTTCTTCACAGTCCAACTCTCACATCCATCCTGTATGGATGTATGAAGGATGTTTGCTGTTACCTCATGGCAACCACCATGTCTTTTCTCTTCTGTAGGATAAGATATTCAAAATAGCATTTCCAATCATCTGTGGCCATCTTCCAAACCTATAAAGAGTTGTTTCTCTCACCTCTCTCTTATTATTTTTAAGAACATTACCATTTTTTCAGTGATTCTGATTCTATACTTGGCATACAGTGTTTAAACTATAGGATCAACTTTTTTTTTTTTAATTAAAGTAGGAAGAAGTGTTAAGGGTCAGATAGATCTATCTGGCTTCTGTGTGTTTTAATTTATTCATAATATTCAGATTAAGTAAAATTTATTATAATAATCAGATACCCTCAGACTTGGATAAACCTTTCTGACACTCAAATCCATTTTTGCCTATTAGGTTTAGAAAACTATCACATATTAACAAATTCTTGTTGCTCAGTCGCTAATTTGTGTCTGACTGTTTGCAACCCCATGAACTGGAGCATGCCAGGCTTCCCTGTCCTTCATTATCTTCTGGAGTTTGCTCAGACTCATATCCTTTGAGTTGGTGATGCCATTAAAAAATCAGTCTCCTTTAATTCCAAATATATTCATTACATTGTGGCTCTTGGAACCAGAAGACTGATATTAATCCAACTTTTTCATAAGAATTATTTTAAAATGTAGACAATAAAGTGCTATGGGGTTTGATAGTGTTAGCAGCTCAGTCGTGTCTGACTCTGCGACCCCATGGACCCTAGCCTGCCAGTTTCCTCTGTCTAGGCAGGAATGCTGGAGTGGTAGCCATTCCCTTCTCCAGGGGATCTTCCTAACTCAGGGATCAAACCTGGGTCTCATTCATTGCAGGCAGATTCTTTACTAACTGAGCCATTAAGGAAGCTATGAGATATACACTACTAAATACTCACTCTCTTAGCTTAGCTTCCTCCATCATTCCCCTCACTCTCTGAGCTATCTTTGCAAATTTCCAAGTGCAGATAATAGAACATGCCCCCTCAACTATTCCAATATCTTCCAAACAGGGTAGCTTTCTTCCTTTCTTCCAGTGTCCAATATACACACAGAGAAATGATTTGAACTTGTGTTTTAGTGTTGATATGAGATGTGACAAAGAAGCAGAAAAGGAATGAAATTGCAAATGCAAAAGAAAAATGGCTGACTAGACCAATAGGTTTCTTAAAGTAAAATCCAAACAAATCTCAAGTCCTTATCATATGAGTCTGNAACTTGTGTTTTAGTGTTGATATGAGATGTGACAAAGAAGCAGAAAAGGAATGAAATTGCAAATGCAAAAGAAAAATGGCTGACTAGACCAATAGGTTTCTTAAAGTAAAATCCAAACAAATCTCAAGTCCTTATCATATGAGTCTGTATAATCTGGCTTCTAGCTACCTCTCTAGCCTCAATTTGTTCTGCTTTCCTGTCACATGGACTTGTTTACAGTCCCTGACCTGCCTGCCAAAGCAGGAGATGTGGGTTCAATCCCTGGGTCAGGAAGATGCCTGGGGGGGATCCTTAAGGAAAAGGTAACACCTTCCAGTACTCTTGCCTGGAGAATTCCATGGACAGAGGACCCTGGTGGGCTACAGTCCATTAGGTCACAAAAGAGTCAGCCAAGACTAGTAACTGAACAACAACAGCAAAGCATGTTGAATAGCTATCATCTTAAAGCCTTTATGCTCATCCTCTTCTCTGCCTGGATTTCCCCCCCGCCCCAATTCTGAGACCTTCCAATTTACCAAATACAGACTTAGTTGTCCCTTCCTCAGACAACCTGATCTTCCTCTCTGAAAGGACATTATGTGATTTTTTTTAATTAGACTTTACTTTTTTAAAACATATTTTAATTATTTATTTATTTTAATTGGAAGCTAATTGCTTTACAGTATTGTGGTGGCTTTGGCCATACATAGACTTTACTTTTTAGAGTGGTTTTACATTTGCAGCAAAACTGAGCAGAAGGTGCAGAGATTTTTTTTATAGATTCTGCCCACACACGTGCATAATTTCTTCCATTGGCAACATCCTCCACTAAGGGGGTACCTTTGTACTGTTTTCATATTCTTATCTGCCACCTTTATATCTTCTTTAATGTGGTGTCTGTAAAGGTCTTTGACACACTTTTTACTCAGGTTGCTTGTTTTCTTATTTTTGAGTGTTAAAAGTTTTACATATATTTTTAATAACTGTCCTTTATCATAAATAACTTTTGCAAATATTTCCTCTCAGTTTTTGGTTTGTTGTCTCATTTACTTGGCATTGCCTTTCCTACAGCAGAACTTTTTAGTATTTATGAAGTCCAACTCATCAATTTCTTCTTTCATAGACAGTGCCTTTAGTTTTGTACTTAAAAAGCCAACACTGAATCCAACATTATGTAGATTTTCACCTATATTATCTTCTAAAATTTTATACTTTTACATTTTACATTAAGGTCCATTTTGAGTTAACTNGGTGGGGAGAGAGCTTGCATCAAGGTCTCCCAGCGGCTCTAGAGCCCAGCCCTTGAGGCTTTGGTGCTGAAACTGATCTGCTTAGGGGCCAGCTCTGGATTAGCCTGCTTTGGCCACCCCGGCCAGAACGGGGGTGGCGGGGCGGGAGTGCCTAGGGGTTATTTAATGAGGTTTAGGGTTGGTTCCCAGGTCACTTGGTGGAGGCCCCCCTTGAGGTGGCCCAGCCAGGAGGCTGCTCCATTACAGGTGGGCTAGGGAGCAAGGGTGCTGGGGAGGGAAGTGCCGCAGGGTGGGCTGGGGTCCCTCCCTGCTCCTCTTCTGTCCTGTTCTGACTTCCTGCCACTCCAACTGCATCTGCAAGGTGGCAGGGGCCCTTCTCTGTGCTAACAGAGATGCTCTCAGAACCCCAAGGGCAAATGCCATGGGGGGCCATTCCCTCCCTCTTTTGTCTGGGGTTCTGTGATATAGGCAGTGAGCTGATTTAACAGGAAGAGCAAAGAGAACGAAATTAAACTCCTATTTATCTCAAGGTTCTTGATGGGGAACCCTGGGAAGAGCAGAGTGTCCTGAGCACAGGCACACTGGTGACTGCTGTGTGCATCTGTGTCTGTGTGTGTTTGCAGGTCCGCGTGAGTGTGTGTGTGCATGCCCGTGTATGGCCCTGGATGGGCACACACCTCGTTGGCTGCAGATTTTGGTCTCAACCTTGGTTTCTGTATTTGAAAAAGCTGAGAGTCCGTGGGTGGTTGGAAGTTTTAGTTGTAATAGCAGCATGTGCACAGGAGCAAGTGCTGGGTCCACGTGTCCTCTCTGGCAGCCTTCTGCCGGCCCTAGTGGGGCCTGGCTGTCCCCCAGAGCAAGAAGCAAGGACAGTGGCTGGTCTCTCTGGAGAAAGCAGAGTCCAGACGGGGCCAGCCCTGCACTCCACATGGATGACCCTCCCTGGGAGCAGCAGTGGGGTCTGAGTGCAAGGCTGCTGTGTTCAGCAGACACTTGGCAGGTCCTGGGTCCCAGGAGGGGCCTGCGTAGGTCAGGGTGAGACTCCAGCACCCACAAGGAGATGGAGATGCTCACAGGAATGGTGTGCACGAGGTGTTGTCACACCCAATGTCCCCTGGGCCATGCATGCTCACACTCAGGCTCAGCCAGGAGCCCTGAGGGGTCTCACCTTCTTGCTTTGCTGCAGCCAGGACAGTGACCTTCCCACCCTCATATCCAGCGTGCATCGCAGCCGCCACCTCGTTATGCCTGAGCATCAGAGCCGCTGTGAATTCCAGAGAGGCAGCGTGGAAATAGGCCTGGGAGCCGCAGGTGAGGAGCCAGGGCAGCACCGGGTGATGCAGGGCTGCCAGGCTGGCAGAGCAGCGTGAGGACAGCCGCCTCACAGCCTCCCTGCGTCTCTGCTCAGCGGCTCTGGATGCCGCCACCCCCAGCAGCCTTGGCGGGCAGCCAGGGAGGCCAGCGGAGGAGGCGGGAGGTGGCGAAGCCGGCTGTCCCCTGGGGCTCCGTGTGATGGTAATTGTGTTAATCCCAGCCAGCCGGGCAGACAGGAGGCGGAGGCGGTGGCTCCACTGTGGCTGCTGCTGGGGTGGGCTTGGAGTGGTCAGAGGCCACAGCTACCCCATGCTCTCAGGGGCAGATGGAGGCAGGACAGTCAGGGAGCACAGGCCTCATGGAGGCACACACCTGGGCATGGCTCCTGGATGGGCAGGGATGCGCTCTGCACACACCGACCCCAGAGCCAGGGCTCCGGAAGAGAAGGGTCCATGTCCTGAGAGAAGAGGGGCTGGGGCAGGAGGGTGCTCCCCGGGGCTCTGTCCCTGTGCGGGGCTAGCTCCTGGAAGCAGCAAGAGCCCCGAGGGAGGGGCAGCTTGCTGAGCTCTGGCTGAAGGGAGCTCTGTGTGCCGGGAGGAGACGGCAGGGGCCCCTTGCTGCCCTGTGGACCAGGGCAGACCCAGGAATTTCCCAGCAGTGGCTGCAGCTCTCAGGAAGGCTGGGCAGGGGTGGTCCATCCTGGGACCCCTGAGTATCCCCATCAGGCCCTCCAGGTGTGCCAGTGCCCGGGTAGTCCTCTGTGGTGGGTGGGGGGCTACTGCTTCTGGAGCCGAGGTAGAGGCTCTGAGCAGGCGGCTGATAAAAATCTAATTGCCCCATCGATTGGGTGAGCCTCCAGAGTCCCACAGTGATTGAGATATTCGGAGCCAGAGGGCTCTCCTGCTGCCTGCACACGCGGAGACCTCCTCATGGTGCCTGGCCTGAGTGCGTGTGTGCCCTGGGCCTGGCCAAAGGCTTGGGCTTCCACTTATGCCCGTGTGACACGTGTGTGTCAAAGCGCCCTCACTGTCTTCCTGCTGAGGTATAGGACCCACATATGAGCACTTCACGGGTCACACATGGTCCTGTGTCCAGGTTTCATCCAGGTCCTGCCCTCTTCTTGGGACTCTAGTCCTCACCAGCTTCCATGTCTTTCTGCCAGGCCCTGGGTGGAGGCCTCGGCCTGTCCTCACCTCCTCCTCCCCAGGAGCACATGTCAGCCTTGTGTTTACCTGAGCAGGAGGGGTCAGGGAGGACTGGGCTTGTTGTGGGCCCTGCAGACATCACCTTACTGTGTGTGTGTCTGTGAGCGTATGCTGCCCTCGTCAGGGACTGGTGAGCCCCGGACCCCCATGGCAGGACCTCTCTGTGACCGTAGGCATGGGTCTCACTGTGGGCCCTCCTGCCACCCCCTCCCAAACACCTCTGCCAGGCAGAGAGGAGCCATCATCCCCCAAGAGAAAGGGGAGGGGGTCTTCCCACTGTGGATAATGCGAACTGGATTGAGGGAAGTGGAAGCCCTGGGGTATTCGCTGGGTCCCCAAGGGGTATGTGCAGGGTCGGGTGCAGGCAGCAGATGTGGACCCAGCCTTCCCCAGGCTTGGCACAGCTGGATGCTGCAGCCCTGGTGGTGCTGCTGGCCAGAGGCTCTTTGCCTTCCTCAGGGGCTTCATGCTGGTTGAGCACCCCCTACCCATCCTACCAGGTCACTAAGGTAGGACCCTTTGGGCGGTGGGGACCTCGTCGTCGTCCTTCCCAAGGCAAGGTCTGGGGCTAGGCCACTAGGCCCAGGCCAGTGGCAGGAGGTGGTTGAGATCAATAAGTTATTAGCACCATTCTGTCAGCTGTAAAGTGGAGATTGATCGGCACTCCACTGCTGCACTTCCTCGCCTGATAAAAATGACAGATTAAGGGAATAAGAAAAAGGAATTAGGCTCTGGAGCTGACCGCAGGGTTTCTCAGGCTCCCCTTGCTGAGGTGTCACGGTGCGCCTGGGTCACTGAGAGGGTGGCCCCTTCACCCAGATGGCCTCGTGAGGAGGGAGCGGGGCCAGGAGCACAGGGTTGGGACTGGAAGCTGACACAATTGCTGAGCTATTCCACAGAGACCTCCCAGACCTTGGGCTCAGGAGGGAGCCTGGCATCAGGATGCCAGAGGCTGGGGTAGAGAAAGGTTGACTCCAGGGGATCGGGAAGAGGACTTTAGGATAGGGGTGGGGTGGGCTCTGGGCCACAGGAGGGGCTATGCACAGTGGGTGATGGGATGCCCTTGGCGCTTAGCCCAGCTGGACAGGTAGTGTCCTTGGGCTTTCTGGGGGCAATGACGGGTGTGGCCTGGGGGGGAGGAACCCAGGAAGAATGGATGAGGGCAGATGTACCTGACCTCCAGGGCCTGTGGCCTCTAGGAGGAGGTTGGGCTCCCCTTGCATGGGACCCTGCAGTGCTGGTGGTCAGTCACCCCTGCCCCAGGAGGAGAGGTTGGTAGGGTGCGGAGAAGGGCTCCTTACTCTGCAAAGGAGGCTCGTCTGGCGGGTGGGAGCAGCATGGTGCCTGTGGGGTCCTGAGTTGCTGCCTGAGGCCATAACCATGCATCTCCCATCACATCTACATACATGCAGCCCAGAGCCCAGGTCTGGACTGTCCCATTCCCTCACTCTGACCCAGCCCTGCTGGACTGGGCAAGGCTTGAACCTGGCCAGGACCCACAGGCACCCCTGAGTGATGACAGCTGTGGTTCTGGGCTGAGCTGGAGCTGGGCCGGCACTGAGGCAGGTATTGCGGCCGGTACTGGGGTGGGCCGGAGCTGTTCCTGTCCTGGCCTCTTCAAGCCCTGAACGCAGGATGGGGTTCACTCTGCCCTCTCCCAGGTGACCTGTTGGGCAAGAGGCTGGGTCGCTCCCCCCACATCAGCAGTGACTGCCCTTTGGAGAAGAAGGCCCGAAGCAAATCTCCTCAAGGTTTGGGCTTAACCCCGGGGGGTGAGGGAACAGCCACTGGAGGGGGAGGGGGACAGTCTGAACCCTCTGCTGGGCATAGTCAGCCAGCAGCAGATTCTAAGAGGGGAGCCCCTGCTTCCCTCCCTCAGCAGTGTCTAAAGGGGAAGCCCCCTCTCCTGTGTTTGCCCAACCCAGAGACTCTGTTGCTCCCGGAACTAGGGCCTAGCATGGCCCCCGAGGATCATTACCGCCGGCTGGTGTCTGCCCTGAGTGAGGCCAGCACCTTTGAGGACCCTCAGCGTCTCTACCACCTGGGCCTCCCCAGCCATGGTATGTAGCCCCTCCCCACGGCATCATGAGTGTCCACAGTGTGCTTTGGACTCACCCTGTCCTGTTAGGTCTCTGCTCACCCTGAAAAGAGTGGCTGCTGACACCAAAACTGGGATTGGATAGGTCTTTTGGCTCCTCAAACCTTGAAAGCCCTTGCAGTTGGACAGTGAGGCCCACCTCCTCCTCCCTGTGCCCAAAACCGTGGCCTGTCTGGGTAGATCTGGCAGGGAGGGTGGTCCCTCACCAATAAGTCTGCCGAAGGCTCTCCCAGCAGGGCCTCAAATGGCCACTGCCCATTGCCATTTCACAGAGGAGGAAGCTGCCTGGGGGAGCTGAAGGGAGAGTGGGAGGTAGGGGTTTCACCAGGCCTATCCATCCCTCTCCAGCACATGCAGGTCCTTGTGGGTCCCTCCCCACCTCTGCCCCCATCTGAATGGTGTGGCCTGGATACTGTAGTCCTTCCTGACTCCAGCTGCAGTCAGGGCAGAGTCTGCGCCAGACCCCTTCTCGGGAGGNCCCTCTCCAGCACATGCAGGTCCTTGTGGGTCCCTCCCCACCTCTGCCCCCATCTGAATGGTGTGGCCTGGATACTGTAGTCCTTCCTGACTCCAGCTGCAGTCAGGGCAGAGTCTGCGCCAGACCCCTTCTCGGGAGGGTGGGGCCAGGAGCAGAGCATCAGTCAGCCCCCTGAACGTCCACGTGGATGTCTATCCAGAAGCAGGATGGACAACAGTTCAGGTTTGGTGGCCCAGCTTTCACTGGTGCTCAGGAGGAGCTCCAGCCAGAAGCACTGCTCCCAGACCGGACACCTGGAAGTCCCCCTACCACCACAGGGGCACCGCCTGGCACCCTGTCCAGCTGCACCCTGACCTTGCAGACCCCATCCCTGGGGGAGTAGCTTGCCTTTCCTGGCTGGAGCNCCCCCCGCCCAGGCCAAGCCCCACCTGGAGGGGCCAGCTCTGAGGGGAAGGGTCTTCACTCAGGGTCCATGCTGCCCCCTCCACTGCCCCTGGGCTTACCCTACACTGTCAGCCCCTTCTTCCACACAGGTGGGCAGCCCCCCCTCATGCCTTCAGATCTTTCCATGGGGTGGAAGGAGACCCAGTCCCCCTACGTCCCACCCAGGGTCTCAGGGAGGTCATGGGGGGAAAAGTTCCTTTCAGTCATCAGTCCAACATTTCTGAATAATTAGAGCGAGCAAAGGTCAGCAGACAGGGGTGGGGTCATAGAAAAGAGCTGGCCAGAGTCCTAGTAACACCCTCCTCCCCAACTCAGGCACCATGGGGGGCCTCTTCATGGATGGGGAGGAGGCCACCGCCCCTGAGGACGTCAGCAAGTGGACAGTGGACGACGTCTGCAGCTTTGTGGGGGGCCTGTCTGGCTGTGGAGAATACGCACCGGTGAGGGGGCACCTGCCCAGGATGGTTCTGAGGCCCCCCATTCCCCTGCTGTGCTGCCCACTCCAGACTTCTCAAAGACTGGGGGAGGGAGGTCCTGGTGAATGCTCCTCCCACCCTGGTCAGTGCTTCTGCCTCCAGCATGGGCACGTGCCCAACAAAGGAGTTTTCTTTCTTCTGACTTTTCCCCAAGTTGCACCTTGGGGTCTCTTGGCTCTGCTTTCTCTGGAGAGCTGAGGCCACCCTGGGACACATAGCCCCAGCACTCAGGCCCTGATACCGCGCCCCCCTACCAGGTTTTCAGAGAACAGGGGATTGACGGGGAGACCCTGCCCCTGCTGACGGAAGAACACCTCCTGACCACCATGGGGCTGAAGCTGGGGCCTGCTCTCAAGATCCGGGCCCAGGTGAGCACCTGAAAGGGGCAGTGGTCTCCAGACAGCCAAGGGGCAGCAGGGCGGTTCTGCGTGTGGCTGCACACCAGCAGCCTCACAGGCCCCAACGGGCTGTCTCTCCACAGGTGGCCAAGCGCCTGGGCCGCGTCTTCTACATGGCCAGCTTCCCCGTGGCTCTGCCACTGCAGCCACCGACAGTGCGGGCTCCTGAGCGGGAGCTCAGCTCAGGGGAGCAGCCCCTGTCCCCAGCACTGGCCCCCTCCCCCTATGGGGGGGTGCACCCCCCAGCCAGCCACGCCTCACCCAAGCAAGAGAATGGAACCATGACTCTGCTCCCAGGGCCTGCGGATCCCTCCCAGCCTCTGTGCTGAGCTGGTGTCAGACCCAGGCCTTCAGTGCCAGCTGCTCCCAGGCAAAGGCCACTCCACCCACAGCTTATCCCCTTTTTGTTTTGGATGCAAAAAACAGTTTTAAACATGACATTCAGTTTCCACAGACTCTGGGGGTGACTGCAGAGCCTGGTGCAGACCCTGGGGGGTCAGTACTCTGCATCCCAGGAGCTGCAAATAAGCCAGAGACCAAGGAGCCACAGAGGCACGTGGTGCTGGCCCACCGCACGGCTGCGTCAGCCCGCCTCACCGAGTAGGTGCATTCCCACCCGCCACCGTGGGCTGTGGTGGGAAGCAGGCCCCATGGTGGCTTACGGACGCAGCTCCAGGAACTGGACGGCATTTGGTACTTTCTGGTCTTTTATGTTGTAAAAATAAAGGCCTGTCCACCATCTACTGCCCTTTCACCCTGCAGAGGCGCTAACCTCAGGGCCTCCAGGTTCAGCCCCAGTGGAGAAGCAGAATGCCTGACTGCCTGGGGAAGCGGGAGCCCCCGCAAGACTCTAGGTGGGCAGCCGTCAGTCCTCCTCAGAGAGCTGTAGGTCCTGCAGCTCGTCCTCTGGCCCCTGGGCCAGCTGCCACAGCTCCTGGGGGTCCAGCCCCGCCTCTGTGTCTGGGCTTCCATCTGCAGGGAGAGAGCACAGCTACATAAATTCTGCTTTATCAGGAAGAAACCAGCCTCAGAGGTTACTCATCACTAATTAATCACAGCACTAATTAATTTATCGCTGCTGCTGTTGCTGGCTGCCAGAGCCAGCCAGGATGGAGCAGCTGGCCTGGTGTCCCCAGGGAGGGGAGTGGGCCCAGCTTAGAGCCAATGCCTCTGCCCACCCACAAGATCCCCCAAGGCAGCCCTGGGCTCCAGACAGATGGGCTCAAAAACCATAGCAGCCCTCACTCTGGGAAACACTTACCCTCTGACTTGCTGACTTCCTCCTCCCCGCTGCTACTACTGCTGTCATCGTCGTCTTCCTCCACCTTCTGCCAAGCTCCTGGGGACCCAGGCGTCCCTGGGAACCAAGCACAAGAGCCCATGGGAGTGGACCCACCAGCAAGTGCACAGAGGTGGCCGCTAAGGCAGCAGGGGGGCTGGGGCACAGCCTGTGCCACACCTTCCCTTAGGTCTCCTTTGTTCAACTGGAGAGGACTGAGAACTGCCCCCAAAAAGTTGTGGTGGGAGAGGGTGACACAATGCTTAGGGGCCTGTGTTCCAATTCCAGGAGGGCCCCCACCTCAAAGCAAGCCATGTGACAGGAGGGGCAGAGGGTGATGATGAGCGCCCTTCCTGTGGTTCCATGAGGTGGGAAGACTGCTAGGCCCACCTGCTCCCAGGACCCCAGCACAAGCTGAAGCTCACTCAGGCCAAACCTCTCTTTGTGAAGTCTGGGGCATCATCCTCATCATCACTATCCAGATCGAAGAGGTCCTTGAATTCTGTCCTGTCCTCATCCTTCCTGTCCCCTACCTTGCGGCGCTTTACCTCTGGGAAGTTCAGATCTTCCAGCTGGAAGGACAGGGACCAAGAGCAGCAGGTGAGGGTGGTAGCCCACCCACCACAGCAAGAGGCCCACTCACATTCCCACTGACAGCTTTACCCAGACCCAGTCCTGCTCCCTCCCCACCCCCCAACACCCCTCCTCTAGCTTCCAGCCTACCCTCCAAGCACAGACCCTGCCTGGCCACTTTGGGGACGATTAGTCAGTATCACTGGGTAGGATTCCTGGATAGCAGCCTCACCAGGCCAGTAAGGAGGCCACTAAGTGCCACTGAAGCTCCAACCTTCCTGTTTCCCCCAATTTCAGCCATCACCCCAGAACAGACAGCAGCCCACACTGACACCAGGGCAGGGCTGCAGACAGCCGTATCACTTGGCATGAAGCCATCCCCTCAGGTCACGCCATCCACACCCACTACTCAGGACCAGACCCAAAGACAGCTAGAGCTCTTTGTGGCCCTCCCTGCTGGTCCACAGTTGGCCCACATGACAAGGTCAGCCCAGAACTCACCCCACAAAAGTCCTAACCCACCAGGCCTGAGAAGGGGCAGCAGATGCTCTGCCCCTGCACAGCCCTGGGGCCTTTCCTCCTGGGGGTCACAGGAGAAGCCCCCAGACTCTACCTGGCTCTGCCCACCATCTGCTGTCAGAGCAGCGGCAGCTGGCAGTAGCACCCACCGACTCCCGCTCACATCCTCCCAGCCAAGCTCACATCCCGGAACCCCCACCATACTCGTTCTTTGCCACTAATCTCCAGCTGAATCTCGCGGTCCCTCAGCTTTCGCCATTGGCTGTAGTACTTGGTAAGCGGGGTCCCCTCCTCTCGGGTTCGCTTCTCCCAGGCATCCTGTGCAGAAGTCCAGGGTCATGTCCCACCCTAGGCAAACTCCCATACACCAGCCATACACTGACTGGTGCCCCCAGGCCTGGGCTCTGGCCCCCAGCTGACCACTGCACGCTGATCAGACACGCCAAAGGAGACTTTCTGGCGGACACTGCGGATGTGCTCTGCGTTCTCCTGCACCTTCTCGAGCAGCTGGCGCACCTGACGGCAGTAGTTGGCCACCTTGCACTCCCGGAGGAAGGATTTCAGCTGCAGAAGAAGAGGCTCAGCTTAGCTCCAGGCACAAGGCTCTTCTGTACCGTGTGCAGTGACCGCAGACAGGCGGGGGTGGGGCAGTGTCATGGATTCCTGTGTTTCAGGCCTGGGGGACACTCCTGTGACAGGGGAGCCCCGGTGAACATGGTGGGGGGGGGTGTTGCTGTGTGACCTCTATAGCCCAGCCCCTGGGGGCTTATGCAGGGCTGATGGGAGAATGTGCACCAAGCCTGGGGGCCAGCGAGAGGGGTGGGCAGTGGCGGGCACAGCATGGATCTACTCTCCAGGCTACATCCCACCCACTGCCTGAATCTGTAAATAAAGCTGTACTGGCACATTTGTTCATGCATTTCTCTAGGTTTTTTTGTCCTTCTTTCTGCGGGAAAGTTGAGCAGTTTCGAGAAACCATGTGACTGCAAAGCTTAAAATATTTGCTGACCCTTTTCTAGACAATCCCTGGGACTCAAACACAGCAAGTGCATACACACTACGTGTGGGCAGCCCCACCCCACTCACCACCAGGCCCAAAGACACAGGCCTCCCTGAGATGGGAAGCACCTAGGCTGAGGATAAACAGGCCTCCAAGTGGCCTAGAAGGAGCTCTGGGGAGGGAGAGTCCCCCCAGCCCCCCAAGGACTGCCTGAAGAAAAGCTGAGGTGGACAGCCAGGGCTTCCTCCCACCCCCAAACCTCTCCTATTGCATCACCCAGCCCAGGAGCACCTGGAAAAGTATGCACTCAGACTAGCCCAACCCAGAGCTGGGGGGCCAGGTCCAGCCTGCTCAACCCCGGCACCTCCAAGCAACCTCATGGCTGGTCTGGACCCTGGGCTGTGGCAGGGCGGAGATGTGCTGGCAGGTCCTGGGGTCCTCACAGTGCACCCATGCCAGCCCACTCCTCAGTCTCCACACCCAGGGATCTAGCTGCCAGGCAGTGTCAGCAGAGACGCCACACTGCTCAGGCTCTGCCACTCGTCCCATGTGGCTAGGACTGCAAAGTCCCACTCCAGTCCCACATGAGGGGAGCTAGCCCGTTAGGAGATGGTCTGGTCTGCTGAGGGGTCTGGGCCCATGGAAACCCAGGCGGGAGGCAGCGGGAACATACCTGCAGGATAGCGGGCAGCACCAGCTCAGGGAACGCGATGCTGTGGGCCTGACTGTGCAGGTATTCCAGGGTGAGGTCGTACAGCTGCTCCACCAGGCCGTCCTGAGGCAGTGAAGGAGCAGTCAGTGTCAGGGCAGATGGGGGCTCAGGTTCACCAGGCTCCCCAAACCCCAGGAGGCCCACAAGGTTCAACTCTGGAGGGCAGTGAGCCTTCTCCTGTCCACACTCATCTGCCTCCAGGCACCCCACACACAATGCCCTCCGACACCCTGCCATGACCCTGCCCAGGGCATTTCCAGACCCTCCCAGAGGCTGGGCTCACCCGGTATGCCTTTTCCTGCAGGTTGACCTTGGACAGCTTCAGGATCACAGCGAAGTTGATGGGCCTGGAGCTTATGCGCCCCGGCCTCCTGTTGAAGTCAACCTGCTGGAAAATCTGTCCCAAGGACCTGTCAGCCTCTCCTGCACACGATGGGACCCTGCGTCCCTAGAGACCCTTCTTGAAACCAAGGAGAAGACACAGTGCCAGCCCTTCGGCCCCCAAACACAGCCTTTCCCCGCATCAACTCGAGTTCCAGATCTCTGGTCCCCCAGAGTCCCTCTGCCACAGGGCAGATCCTTGGCTGAGAGCAGGACTAGGGCAGGACCTTCATACACTGCTGCTGCCCTCCTCCTCAAACGGGCCAGAAAACCTTGAGAACCAGCGTCTAGAGACGAAGAAGCGTTCCTCCAGCCCGGGGTCACCATCACTGCAATTTCCTCACCCACAACCACACCCCCACAGCCTGGTCCTGGTCTCGAGCGTTTGGAGAGAAGCCTTTCCTGACCTGAGCTGTGTGCACACGTGTACACACAGATGCACACGCACAGAGACAAGCACAGAACACAGTTTTGGAGTTAACGGGGCTCCAGCCCAGCTCCGCCACTGATACTGGCAAACACCCGATCAACCCAAGTCTGTGACCTAAAACCAGCGCTCTCAGGCCGGCCCTGCAGAGCAGCTGTCCTCACCTGGAGTGCCACTCTTGCCCACAACACAGAGTACTCACAGGCAGGCTCCAGGCAGAGCAACACCCTCACAACACCTACGTGCTATGTCACACCCAGATGCTATGGGCGAGGAGCCAGCACTCAGGACAGGGGTACCAAGGCGAGGGGTGATCAGGCCACATGCGACAGGAGGCATCCCCCCCTCCAACCCTGGCACAGGCTCACCTCGAGGATGAAGGGCAGCACGGGGATGAAGGTGCCTGTGCTCTGCGAGAGCAGTGTCAGGGCGCGCACACAGTGCATGCGCAGCGGGTAAAAGCGGGCCGTGGGGACCAACCTGGGCATGTGGGAAGGAGGGAGTAAACAAAGGCCCAGCCTCAGAGACCCAACCTCTCCCCACCCACTGGGCTCCAATCTCCGGAAGGGTTCTTCCCCGGCAGGGCCAGTGGCCACACCTGGCTTGGACAAGTAAGGGCAGAGTAAAAGGCCCCTACCGAACTTGTGAGGACCTGCCTCTTTACTCAGTTACACCGGGACACACCCTCCCTGCCTATCAACTCAATTTCATTTTAAGGCATGACATGGTGGGGAAGCGGAAGCCTCTGGTGAAAACCTTTCTTTCTTCCCTTCAGGAGGTCAGCGATGCCCTCTTCTGGCCACACATGGCTCCTCTAATCTCTCCTCCCAGAGACCAACACTGAATATTCCTATGCATACCGTGGCACATCACATCAGATCTGCTCTGTGCAAGAGGCCTGGGCAAATAAGCCCAAATTCCCTTCAGACTGCACACCACGTCCTCTGCTCCACGACCCCAAAATATATGTGTGTGCTACATTCTCAACTAAGGTCACAGGCAACCAGAAGCCCAACTGACAAGCATTCTGGAATGTAGACATAAAGCCACAGACGGCCTAACCCCAGACTTTCCTCAGGTACTGCCAAGTCACAGCACCATGCCCTAGAGGCCCTAGTCACCAGAGGCACTAGCCAGACTGTCCTGGAAAACTAGCTCCTCCTGGCCTTCCCGGATACCTCCTTGGGTGACCCGACCCTATCTTGACCTCCAGGACAGCCTCTTATATCTCTGTCCCCCGAAGGCCCTGTGTAACCCTAGCCCTGACCCCCTAGGACACCTATGTAACTCTGGCTCCTCTCTCCTTAGGCCCTCAGGGTGGCCTCACCCATCCCCAACTCACTTGATACAGCCGATGATAACCTGGGATAGCGGGTAGATCAAGGGCTGCAGAGCTTCACTGGGGCAGATGGTGCTGAGGGCACGGCACCACAGGCAGAGGCAGTGCACGAACTGCCAGTTGTACACCGACTGGTATGTCTCCTGCCAGAGAAATCCACTCGGTCAGTCCCTGGGTCCCCTCTATCTACTCCACAGCCCCCACCAGCAAGGCCCCTGCCCCGCCAAGGGGCTGAGCTGTCTCTCCCATGAGGCTCGGGGCCCACGGTGCGTCAGGCTCCACTCCTGCACACCTTCCTGCGTGTTGTCATGGCGTTGCGCAAGTGGATGGCAAGCTGGCGGATGTAGAGGAAGGCGTGCTGGTAGGCCACGCTGGTGTCCAGAGCCAGCAGTTCCGTCAGGGTCCGCTGCATGAAGTTGATGAGGGGCAGGGTGCCGGGAGAGGTGAACTTGCAGTTCCTCACGTACGTGATATACATTTGCTGCCGGAAACACCTCAGTCAGAGCTACCTCTAAACTTCTGGTGCCCTGTGCTCCCAACACGCAGCTCTAAGCCCCTTCCAGACACCAGGGTCTTTCCCTCAGAGCTGGCCTCAGCAGAAACCACAGCCCAGACATGTCTGCCACAGACCCCTCTCCTCAGCATGGTCCTGCTCCTTGAGTCCAGCAACCCTGAGAAAGGTCTGCAGCACAGAGGGGAAGGGTCTCACTGGGAGGCCTGGGACCCAGGAAGGAGTGAGCTGCAGCCTGAATAACCTTGGGATCAGGCAAGGAGCCACAGTGCCCTTGGCTTGTGAAGAACCCCAACCACAAAGGCAGCCTGCCCAGCCCTCAGGTCAAGACTTTCAACCCAAACCCCAACGGAAGACCTGGGGGCACCGCTACCTTGAGGATGGGGCTCAGGAAGACATCCTTCTTATGCCGGCAGACCTTGACGAGGACGATGAAGGCCAGCACCCGCAGTGTCTCCTCACCAGTGCTCCACAGGACGACCATCCTCTGCAGAGGCAAGCTGTCATCACCTGCCCCAGCCCCCTAGAGCCCAACCAGAAGCAGCCCTTCCTACAGTGCCCGGGGGAGCCACGAGATAGAGCTCCATCAAGGAGGAGCAAAAACACAGCATGCCACTCCTGAAGGCCGCACAGTGAAAACGGACCTGTCGTCCACACATGTATGCACGGGGTGACAGAAGGCTGGCCCACCACCAGGGCAGCCCACCCTCGAGTAACTGGGCTCTGCTACCTGCTCACACAGAAGCCCACGGGGTAGCACGAGGGCCACCTGCACACCAGGGCCAGCAGTGCCCACCCCAGCGCACCTTCAGCAGCATGCGGCACTGCTTGGGAAAGGTCAGGTAGTAGGGCACAGAGCTGCCCACGTGCTGGAGGACAGCTGCCGCCACTGTCGCCTCTGCCACGCAGGCCACCAGCTGGGGAGGAAGGAGAGGTCAGCGAGGCCCAGGATGTGAGTAGCCCATGTGACTGGTAGGCCCCACCTCCCAGAACTACACCTGGATGACGGAGCTCAGGTAAGCCTTGACATCTAGCCGGAGCTTGGCCCACAGTGGGCTACTGGACGGCTGTAGCACCCTGTGGAGAGACAGCACCCCCCCCCAGCTCAGGAAGCCACTAGGAGGCAGAGGCCAGTGTCCAAAGCAAAGGGCACGTGGGCCCTGTAGGGAGACACACCACTGCCCCCGCCGACCATCTTCCCCATGACGTCCAGGGGCTCCTCCAGCTGGACAGACACAAGAGACACACTAGGACTCTCTCAAGGGTAGCCCCTAGCTGTTTCAGGCGAGGTACCATCAAGCCTCAAACTCCCACCACATGGCCAGAGGGTTAAACGTCCTCCCTGTCTGAGCTGGGGCCAGCCACTTCCCCCAGAATCTCTAGATGGACCTCTGGCCTCTAGCTCCCACACGGCTCAGGCACCCATTCTGCAGTCCCAGGTCTGATCCAGGCATCACGAACCAGAACCACAACCTGGCTTCCTTTGGGCCACTCTTTTGTCTTTTTGTTGGCCATGCCTCATGGCTTTTGGGAGGGCTCCTCAATCCCTGGGCCATGGACCAGTACTGGTCCATAGCCTGTTAGGAATCAGGCATCACAGGAGGTAAGCAGTGGGCAAGCGATCTAAGCTTCATCTGTGCTCCCCACTGCTTGAATTCTCGTCTGAACCATACTCCCACCCCACTCCATGGAAAAATTGTCTTCCATGAAAGCCATCCCTGGTGCCAAAAAGGTTGGGCCCACTGGCTTACATGATCTTGGTCTCCTGACTGGAGACTAAACATGAGCCACAACAGCGGAAGTGCAGAACCCTAACCACGCAGACCACTAGGAAACTCCCGGGTCACTTACTAACTTCAGCAACAGGGGGGGAATACTTCTGGAAGTTTCTCAAAGGCATCATCCCTCAACACTCAGAACTCAGCACGTAGGTGTTCATTCTAACCGCTAAAGCATGTGAAAGAATAAAGGACAGGGGCTCCTGAAAGTCTGCTGGCTAATGCCAGCTACTGGGCACCTAAAGCCACAACCCAGGAGGTGGCGCCTCCTCCAGGACCTGCCACCCTCCATGGAGACTTCTGCGTAGGGTAGCGGCCCCCATGGGAGCCCACACCCAGCACCACCTGTACTGCCTGCTTGCTGCCCACTCACTCGTTGCCTGGCCCCCTCCACCTTCACTGGTTTATCAGCTTCCCTGGTCCCCTCAGATAGAGCCACCTCCACATGGCCGCGCCTTCAGCCCAGCTGGACCCACCAGTCCAGCCCCCACCACCATGAGACCAAGGTAATCCCATCCTTGAATCCTGGCCTCCCCCACCTCCCATTCAGACGGTCACAGCAAGACCACTCCCTGGAGGTTCCCAGNAGCAAAAACACAGCATGCCACTCCTGAAGGCCGCACAGTGAAAACGGACCTGTCGTCCACACATGTATGCACGGGGTGACAGAAGGCTGGCCCACCACCAGGGCAGCCCACCCTCGAGTAACTGGGCTCTGCTACCTGCTCACACAGAAGCCCACGGGGTAGCACGAGGGCCACCTGCACACCAGGGCCAGCAGTGCCCACCCCAGCGCACCTTCAGCAGCATGCGGCACTGCTTGGGAAAGGTCAGGTAGTAGGGCACAGAGCTGCCCACGTGCTGGAGGACAGCTGCCGCCACTGTCGCCTCTGCCACGCAGGCCACCAGCTGGGGAGGAAGGAGAGGTCAGCGAGGCCCAGGATGTGAGTAGCCCATGTGACTGGTAGGCCCCACCTCCCAGAACTACACCTGGATGACGGAGCTCAGGTAAGCCTTGACATCCAGCCGGAGCTTGGCCCACAGTGGGCTACTGGACGGCTGTAGCACCCTGTGGAGAGACAGCACCCCCCCCCAGCTCAGGAAGCCACTAGGAGGCAGAGGCCAGTGTCCAAAGCAAAGGGCACGTGGGCCCTGTAGGGAGACACACCACTGCCCCCGCCGACCATCTTCCCCATGACGTCCAGGGGCTCCTCCAGCTGGACAGACACAAGAGACACACTAGGACTCTCTCAAGGGTAGCCCCTAGCTGTTTCAGGCGAGGTACCATCAAGCCTCAAACTCCCACCACATGGCCAGAGGGTTAAACGTCCTCCCTGTCTGAGCTGGGGCCAGCCACTTCCCCCAGAATCTCTAGATGGACCTCTGGCCTCTAGCTCCCACACGGCTCAGGCACCCATTCTGCAGTCCCAGGTCTGATCCAGGCATCACGAACCAGAACCACAACCTGGCTTCCTTTGGGCCACTCTTTTGTCTTTTTGTTGGCCATGCCTCATGGCTTTTGGGAGGGCTCCTCAATCCCTGGGCCATGGACCAGTACTGGTCCATAGCCTGTTAGGAATCAGGCATCACAGGAGGTAAGCAGTGGGCAAGCGATCTAAGCTTCATCTGTGCTCCCCACTGCTTGAATTCTCGTCTGAACCATACTCCCACCCCACTCCATGGAAAAATTGTCTTCCATGAAAGCCATCCCTGGTGCCAAAAAGGTTGGGCCCACTGGCTTACATGATCTTGGTCTCCTGACTGGAGACTAAACATGAGCCACAACAGCGGAAGTGCAGAACCCTAACCACGCAGACCACTAGGAAACTCCCGGGTCACTTACTAACTTCAGCAACAGGGGGGGAATACTTCTGGAAGTTTCTCAAAGGCATCATCCCTCAACACTCAGAACTCAGCACGTAGGTGTTCATTCTAACCGCTAAAGCATGTGAAAGAATAAAGGACAGGGGCTCCTGAAAGTCTGCTGGCTAATGCCAGCTACTGGGCACCTAAAGCCACAACCCAGGAGGTGGCGCCTCCTCCAGGACCTGCCACCCTCCATGGAGACTTCTGCGTAGGGTAGCGGCCCCCATGGGAGCCCACACCCAGCACCACCTGTACTGCCTGCTTGCTGCCCACTCACTCGTTGCCTGGCCCCCTCCACCTTCACTGGTTTATCAGCTTCCCTGGTCCCCTCAGATAGAGCCACCTCCACATGGCCGCGCCTTCAGCCCAGCTGGACCCACCAGTCCAGCCCCCACCACCATGAGACCAAGGTAATCCCATCCTTGAATCCTGGCCTCCCCCACCTCCCATTCAGACGGTCACAGCAAGACCACTCCCTGGAGGTTCCCAGACTCCTCTGAGCCCCAGTGTAACCCACAACCTGCCATGTCAGCTACTCATCTCTCCCCTCTGAAGCCCTTCCACAGCATTCTCTCCTCAAACAACCTGTAATATGGAAGTCAAGGCCCGGAACCGCCCCTGCTGAGAGAGAGAGAGACACACACACACACATGCCACAGAGCAAAAACCAAGGAGAGCAGGCGAGACTGATTAGTCCAAAGAAGAAAAGAGAGAATCCTGACCTAAGAAGATGGGGAACCAAAGCCAAGCACACACACTGTAGCTGTCAAGGAATCCAGGCAGGGAGGAGGAAGGACAGAGCTACCCCCACAGGGCCTCAAGTGTCCAGCCTCTGCCAAGAGCCCTGCCAAGAGCCTGGCTCTGTCCTCAACATCCTTCTGGGGCCACTAGGTCCCAGCGCCACTGCTATTCGCAGGGCAGGGCCCTCACCACATCCCCGTGCCGTCCTTTCCTCTTACCTGCTGCTGTCTTTTGGGGCTTTTCCAAACAACAGCTTCTGGAGACAGCCAAAAAGATCTCTGATGCAAAAGGTGACCAGAGCATTGAACACTGCAATGAGGGGTCCAGAGATGCCATTCTCAGAACAGAGGATCAAATAGAGAGCCTGTATCCCTGGTTCCCTTGCCCCACCTCACCAGCACTGTCCGTGACCTGGAATTTGCTGGTCTCAGCTCCTTCCTCATCTCCTTGAGTGGTGGCCACGGCCGCTCGGAATGCCTGCACAACTTCATGGAACAGCTTTGGTGTGAGGTGCTCCTAAAGAGGCAGAAGGACCCAGACGTTGGGGGTGCAGTCAGTTGTACTTGGCAAAGCAAAGGCAGCTAGCTGGAGCTCCAGGAATTGCCTTGAAAGAAAGGAATCCCTCACCCATACCTTCAGACCAACAGCAGAGGTAGGAGCAGTGTTACTCAGCCACATATAGGTAACAAAGACAGTCTAGCATGCTCCTGGAAGGGCCACAGGGGAGGGGTGGAGGGTCCTGGACCTGAACAATGACAAGCTCCAAGTGATATCTGGAGTTCTCCCTTTCTGTCCTTTCTTTTCCCTGCAGAAACCACTGCAAGGCCCTCAAAATGGCCCTGCCTCCACCAACTAGCAAAGACACAGAGACCACATCCTCCCCACAGTGGACTTCAGGGAGCCATGGAGAAAAACTGAGAAGAAGGGAGCAGGCAAAAGCCCTAGTCACTGAATGAAGGAGAGAATGAAGTCCTGAGCCTGCACAGCTCCAAATCACTGAAATGAAGCAAGGGCAGACTCGGGAAAGCAGGGGTCAGCTGCCTCCCACCCCCGCCACTTCTCACCTTTGCTGCCTGCTTCCATTTCTCAACCATGGCGAGGGTCACAGGGACAGAATCCCTCTTCTTCCCCTCAGGTCCTCTGGGGACCCCATCCTCCTCCTCCTCCTCCTCTTCACTTGCTTCCTGCACCAAACACAGGGGGTCAGGCTGCATGGGATGCAGAGGCCACAAATATGTCCCTGTCCCCCACCAAATTTGCATAGGGCCTCACTTCCAGCATGTTTGGCAGGGAGTGGAGCTGCTCCTCTTCATCTTCAGAGCTGTCTGAATCGCTGAAATTCAGCAGGCTCTGGTCATTCTCCTGCAGGAACTTGTAGAACTCGGGGTCTTTGTCCTTCAGCCGAGAGAGCTGGTCCTTGTGCTCAGACGCACCACCTTTACGCCGACTGAGAAGGTGGGGGTCTTCGAGTCTGATTGGCAGCCACAGCCAAGGCCGCGGGGAGAGGGGTTGGGTGGTGGGGGGGAATGTGGCTTCCTGTCCTCCTTAGAGAATCTACGAGGTTTAGTCTGCTCCTTCCATAGCAGCTGCCAACAACCAAGGCAGGAGGATTTCCACAGACTAAGTTTTCAGTAGGTCTTTCTCCATCCAAAACTCAAACTCATACACTCAACAGTCTCTCCACATATTTCAATGCACTTGTTTCAATCCCAATACATATGATGCTGAACTTGGGCTTTCTCCAAACTTGCTCTGCCCACACCCTGCTCTTGGAGAACCCACTCCAGAATTCTTGCCTGGCAAATCTCATGAACCGAGCAGTCTGGCGGGCGTGAAGGGTGCCTGATGAATCAGACATGAATTAGCGACTGAACAACAACACCTCAGTTGTTGAAAACTCCCCCTTTCCAGGTGCTTAGGTGAAAGGTAAACTCTCTCTGACTCTCACATTGAGTATGTCATGAGATCTCACCATCAATACTTTCAAAATTCTCATGACTCCTCTCCAGCCAGCAACATCTCTCAATTTCTTTGTCCATTCCTGACCCTTACAGTTGCTCTTAGCACAGAAACCTAAGGGACCTATTCTGTTAACAGTTACATGACATTACATCACAACTCTAAACCCTGAGATAACTTCTGGCTGTACTGAAACGCAGGTAAAAAGTCTACAAGACCCCGCCCACCATCATGTCTCCAGATACATCGCCTGTTACTTTCCCCCTCATTTCTGCTACAGCCGTGCTCACCTCTGAGTGAGCACCTCTCACCGCAGGACCTTTTCTGTTCCTGCTGCCATTCTTCCCCTGCTGCTGCTGCTAAGTCGCTTCAATCATGTCCAACTCTGTGCTACCCCAGAGACAGCAGCCCACCAGGCAATCCCATCCCTGGGATTCTCCAGGCAAGAACACTGGAGTGGGTTCCCATTTCCTTCTCCAATGCATGAAAGGGAAGAGTGAAAATGAAGTCGCCCAGTCGTGTCCGACTCCTAGCGACCCCATGGACTGCAGCCCACCAGGCTCCTCCATCCATGGGATTTTCCAGGCAAGAGTACTGGAGTGGGGTGCCATTGCCTTCTCCATTCTTCCCCTACCGCTGCAGTTTACTCCCTTAGGTTTTGCTAAATTAACACCTCCTTAAACGCTCCCAGCTAGGATTCCTATTCTTTTATCTTTCTGCCTTTCCTTCTTTTCTGCAGCACTTTTCGCTTCTACCNGGCTCCTCCATCCATGGGATTTTCCAGGCAAGAGTACTGGAGTGGGGTGCCATTGCCTTCTCCATTCTTCCCCTACCGCTGCAGTTTACTCCCTTAGGTTTTGCTAAATTAACACCTCCTTAAACGCTCCCAGCTAGGATTCCTATTCTTTTATCTTTCTGCCTTTCCTTCTTTTCTGCAGCACTTTTCGCTTCTACCACCCTACTTTCTGTCCTTTATCCAAGGCCCGGTAAGCTCTCCAAGGCCAGAAAAGAAGACTATCCTCCAACGTTGGCCCATCATCCGGATGACTTGGCACAAAACAGACGCCCGGTAAATACTGTTGGAGGAATAAATAAGCCGAAGGGTCTGGGGTTGGAGTCAGAAGTCCCTAGGCCTCAGTTATGAGGCGCCAAGAGTGGTAAGCACACTTCTGGTAGGGCGGGCCAGGAAGATTAAGATTAAGGGAGTTCGGCTTACACACAGCCCATGAAGGATGCTCCCACTCACCTGGCCAAGGGACTCCCACCTGGTCTATCCGGACCCCGGGCTGCCGCGAGCACCGCCTGCGTCTCCGCCTCTGGGGCTCCTTCGGGGTCCGATTCGGACTCGGAATCAAAGCCCGAGGCCAGAAACTCATCCACCGTCAGCTCCTCAAGGCGCCTGCGGGCCATGTCGTTGGAGTCACGACTCCCCACCAGCCCGGTGTGCCCATTCCTGCCTCCCCCAGGACACAGAGAGGCGCAAGGGGAGCCCCCATGGACGTAAGCACCCTCCGAAAGGCTGGATAGGAGCCTCAACTCACCGCTTGCGGGTAAGCGCCGCTGCCATGACTGCCGGACCTCAGCGTGCACCCTACTTCCGGTCCCAGCAGCCCTTGCGCCAGGAGAACTTCCTGCAGGTCGACCCCGCTCCTGGCACCGCCCCTTCAGGTGGCTTTAGGGTTCTACAACGGTGGCTGCGGCGGCATCTAGGCGGGAGGGCGCGTTCACATCTCTTTTTTTAGACGGGCGGCGCCCCTACTCCCAGGGTGGCAAGCGGGACTCGCGCTTCCGGCGCAGGCCTGGTTCTGTCACGGCTCCCGCACGCTTCTGTTGAGGGACGGACTGCAGAGCTCCAGGACCCAGCAGGACTGCGTAGGGCGGAATCCCGCCGTCCGCTTACAAATATTTATCTCCAAAAAAGCACTAATAACGACATCGACCTGGCGGAAGGTGGGATTGGAGCCTGGGTCGCCTTCGCCCAGCCCTGCCCACAGCCTTCCAGAGCTCTGTGAACACATCCCAGTGAGGATGTCAATACATCGACCGAGGGAAAAAATGCATGAGAGTGAGGGGAACCATGCGTCAGAGAGGACTCTTATACAAAGAGCTTTTCCAAATAAATAATAAAAAGCCAACGATCTAGTTTTCCGCAGATCGGAAAACAAACGAAAACAGAAATGGAGATGCTACAGATGAGCAGTTTGCGAAAAGATAAATGACACTGATGAGGATCAGAAGGATGAGAACCACTTCATTGGATACTCCCTAGCACCTGCGCTGGGCGGGACTGAAGGGCAGGAACCGGCAGACAGCGGAAAGATTGAAGCATTGTTACTGAAGCCAGTTTGGCCAAATCTCCCTGAAAGAGGATGCCTGATACTTCAGTCCAGAGAGTCGTCTCCTGGGACTCCAGTTACTAAGGCATTTGCCTGTCTCCAGGCCCGCCCGGGCAGGGACAGCCACTTTTCCTCTGCCTGGTCTGTGGAACAGCCTGCCAGAGCAAAGACCGTGAGGCTGGAAGGTTGCCTTAGGGAAGGAAGGCGACGGAGAACTCAACCTATGCCCACCCCTCCCTCCACCCGTCTAATGGCAGAGGTCCGCGGGCCTGGACAGCCAGATCCCAAGACAGGGGACCTCACAATCCTACGGGCGTGCAGCCCATCCGCTCTCCCACTCCGCAGCCAGCGTCCAGTCGAGGCCAGATGGGCAAAGGGGCCTGCGTGGCGTTGAAGAGAGGCAAGCAGACGCAGACTGGGCAATCACGTTGGGCCTTTCGGCCCCCAGAAGATTCCAACGACGCGGGCAGATCTTGGAGGGTTCGCAGATATAGGCGACGGGCGCGGCCCGGGGGGGCTTCCTGGAGGAGGAGGCGAACGGAGCCGGGAGAGCGCGGGAGGCCGGGCGGGCGGCGCCGAGAAACAGCGGCTGCGGGCAAGCGGCGGGA
>SJYV01000583.1:88072-104826 GCA_006410875.1 Neotragus pygmaeus | reverse complement strand
CTGGTCACCAAAAGCAGTGGGGGAGGTTCCTATGCCAGGCAATTTGGTGACACCAGCTGGGTGTCCCACAGGTTAATTCAATTCTGATAGTATCTGGAGATTCTTGGGTCGGGGGCTCAGTCCCACAGACTGCCCTCAACTTCAGGTGCCAATGGCAGAGTGGCCCCCCCAGTCACCCATCACTTCTGTCTAACTTGGCTACAACTCAGAGGTTCCCATGACCACCTGCCCCTTGCATTCAGTTAATTTGCTAGAGGAGCTCACAGAACTCAGGGAAACCTTCCTAACGCTCACTAGTTCATTATAAAATTTGATTTTTTTTTGAAGGATAATCCCATGGACAGAGGAGTCTGGTGGGCTACAGCCCATGGGGTCACAAGGAGTCGGATATGACTGAGAACACACACATCTACAAGATGAAGGATATGCGTGAGGTCCAGATGGGGGATGGGCAGGCTGGGTGGCTGGGGGCAATGACACCTCCATGCATCAGTGTGGGATTTTGCGGAGGCTTCCTCATAAAGGCATAATCACTTATTAGCCACATTTTCAGCTCCTCTCCCTTTTCAAGAGAATGGGAGTGGGGCTGAAAATTCAAAACTTCTAATCTGGCTTGACCAGCCCCTACAGGGGCTTCATTAGAACAAAAGATGGCCCAGTGCTCTCAGAAGAAATTCCCAGGTTTTCAGGAGTTCTGCGCCAGAGCAGGGCAGACAGAGGGACCCCTGCTGTCCGTGTGCCTGCCATCCCACCATCTGCTCCCTGCTCCTCACCAGACTCTGCACTCAGCAGCTGAGGCCCTGTTGATCACTTCGCTGCAGAGGGAGGTCCCACTGCATCACTTCCTGTGGACAGACGTGGGTCGTGTGCAGCAGCTATTACAACGAGTGATGCTATGTTCTGGAACCTTTCTCTAGGCAGTCTTGGAGTCATGGGGTCAGAGGTGTTTGTCCAGCTCTAGAGGACACTACGCATCAGTTTCACGGGGTGGTTGTGCCTTTCTTTGCTCCAGCATGTCTGCACCCACATCGTCTGGTGAAGCACTTTCCTTAAAAATAAAGTTATTGGCCTTTGGCTTCATCTTTAATGAGGACGTGTGTCTCTTCAGCGCTTCTGTCTTTTCCTGTTGNACGGGGTGGTTGTGCCTTTCTTTGCTCCAGCATGTCTGCACCCACATCGTCTGGTGAAGCACTTTCCTTAAAAATAAAGTTATTGGCCTTTGGCTTCATCTTTAATGAGGACGTGTGTCTCTTCAGCGCTTCTGTCTTTTCCTGTTGATCAGCAAATTTGGAAAACTCAACAGTGGCCACAGGACTGGAAAAGGTCAGTTTTCATTCCAATCCCAAAGAAAGGCAATAAGAAAGAATGTTCAGACTACCACACAAATTGCACTCATTTCGCATGCTAGCAAAGTAATGTTCAAAATTCTTCAAACTAGGCTTCAACAGTAGGTGAACTGAGAACTCCCAGACGTTCAGGCTGGATTTAGAAAAGGCAGAGGAACCAGAGATCAAATTGGCAACACCCATTGGATCAAAGGAAAAGCAAAAAAATTCCAGAAAAACATCTACTGTTTCATTGACTACATTAAAGTCTTTGACTGTGTGGATCACAACCAACTGGAAAATTCTTAAAGAGATGGGAATACCAGACCACCTGACCTGTCTCCTGCAAAACTTGTATGCAGGTAAAAAAGTGACAATTAGAACTGGACATGGAACAACGAACTGGTTCCAAATTGGAAAAGTAGTACGTCAAAGGTATATATTGTTACCCTGCTTATTTAACTTAAATGCAGAGTATATCATGCTAAATGCTAGGCTGGATGAAGCACAAGATGGAATCAAGAATGCTGGGAGAAATATCAATAATCTCAGATATGCAGATGACTCCACCCTTATGGCAGAAAGCAAACAGGAACTAAAGAGCCTTTTGATGAAGGTGAAAGAAGAAAGTGAAAAACTGGCTTAAAACTCAACATTCAAAAAACAAAGATCATGATATCCATTTCCATCACTTGATGGCAAATAGACGGGGAGACAATGGAAACAGTGAGAGACTTTATTTTCTTGGGCTCCAAAATCACTGCAGATGGTGACTGCAGCCATGAAATTAAAAGATGATTGCTCCTTGGAAGAAAAGCTATGACCAACCTAGACAGCATATGAAAAAGCAGAGACATCACTTTGTGGACAAAGATCTGTCTAGTCAAAACTATGGTTTTCTAGTAGTCATGTATGGATGTGAGAGTTGGACCATAACGAAGCTGAGCGCCAAAGAACTGATGCTTTTGAACTGTGGTGTTGAAGAAGACTCCTGAGAGTCCCTTGGACTGCAAGGAGATCCAACCAGTCCATCCTAAAGGAAATCAGTCCTGAATATTCATTGGAAGGACTGATGCTGAAGCTGAAGCTCCAATACTTTGGCCACCTGATGNCAGACTTTATTTTCTTGGGCTCCAAAATCACTGCAGATGGTGACTGCAGCCATGAAATTAAAAGATGATTGCTCCTTGGAAGAAAAGCTATGACCAACCTAGACAGCATATGAAAAAGCAGAGACATTACTTTGTGGACCAAGATCCATCTAGTCAAAACTATGGTTTTCCAGTAGTCATGTATGGATGTGAGAGTTGGACCATAGCGAAGCTGAGCGCCAAAGAATTGATGCTTTTGAACTGTGGTGTTGGAGAAGACTCTTGAGAGTCCCTTGGACTGCAAGGAGATCCAACCAGTCCATCCTAAAGGAAATCAGTCCTGAATATTCATTGGAAGGACTGATGCTGAAGCTGAAGCTCCAATACTTTGGCCACCTGATGGGAAGGGCCGACTCACTGGAAAAGACCCTGATGCTAAGAAAGATTGAAGGTGGGAGGGGAAGGGGACAAGAGAGGATGACATGTTTGGATAACATCACTAACTTAATGGACATGAGTCTGAGTAAGCTCCAGTAGTTGGTGATGGACAGGGAAGCTTGGAGTGCTGCAGTCCATGGGGCTGCAAAGAGTCAGACACAACCGAGCAGCTGAACTGAACTGAAAGTCAAAGAAACAGATCCAATGTGGAGTTTACATTTGCTCTTCCCTGTAGCAGTTGCAACTTGTGGGCTTGGTTACCTGGAGGCATGTGGAATCTTCCTGGATTAGGGATTGAACCCATGTCCCCCGCATTGACAGGCAGATTGTTAACCACTGCACCACCAGAGAAGTCCCTGGTCTTTTTATAATTAGTGTTCCATTGTTGGACATGCCAAGATTTGTTTATCCTTTCACATGTTGATGGGCTATTATATATAAAGCTGCTAGAATATTTGTGTTTAAGTCTTTGTGTGAACTTACAAAAAGAATATATAAAGAACTCTTGGGCTTCCATTGTGGCTCAGCAGTAAAGAATCTGCCTGTAATGTAGGAGTCCCAGGTTTGATTCCTGGGTTGGGAAGATCTCCTGGAGAAGAATACCCACTCTGGTATTCTTGCCTGGGAAATCCCATGGACAGAGGGGTAGCAAAGAGTTGGAAATGATTTAGCAACTAAACAACAACAAAGAACTCTTAAGACTCACCAATAAGAAAACAAACAGTACCTGGTGGTCCAGTGGTGAAGAATCCACCTGCCAATGCAGGGGAGACAAGCTTGAGCCCTGGTCTAGGAAGATTCCATATGCCACGTGGCAACAAATCCACCACTACTGGAGCCCACACCTGCGCTACCTGGGGTTGCTAGGCACGGTTTGTTGTCCCTGCTTGGCAGGACACTGCCGGCAAAAATGCCCCCATTTGGCCACAAGAGAAACATTTTTTTATTTGTAGAATCGTTTCCATTCTGATTAATCTTTTTTTTTTTTTTAGCCTGGGTGAGGCCCCCCTCGGGTGTTTTCTCCAAGGAGCAGGCTCTGTATATTGTGCATGCATCTGCTTTAAAAGCTCCTTTGTTTAAAAAAAAAACAAAAACCAAAACTCTTTATCTTTCTCAGCCTTAGGCAATGCTCTGGGAGGCTTTGGGGGGCAAAGTGGGGAACTCCTGAGCCCTGAGAGGCACAAGCGGAGGTTTCGCCTTAAATCAGAAAGTGGTGGATAAATTTTTAAAGGTTTGCGTAGAGGGAGAGGAGGCTCGCCCAGCTGCAGAGTCCTGTAAGCCCTCCCCTTCCTCGGGAGGTAGAGCACAGTCTCCCTCCTTTTCTTCATCAATGGCATAAAACATGATCTGCACAGAAGGTGGAGATCCACCATCCACTGCTATAGCCTCCCCCATAGGCTATCTAACAGCCTCATGACGGGAGTCCAGGACATTTCTAATCATATTCCACAGAGCAAAGGCATCTACAGGAAGCTTTTCTGGCCCAGGCAAAGTATAAAACAAACAGAAATTTAGACAGTCTTCCTGTGCTTACTTTAACGCCTCTATGGGCTAACATATGAAGTAATATTTCAATAAACATTTGTCTATTCTTAGATGCAGAGAAACTCATTCTTCTAGAGAATATTCTTATTGCTTCTGTACCCTCCTCACCCTGCCTAAACCGCAGAGGGGTGCCGGCCACCCACAGGTACAGTCCTAACCGTCCGGCGCGCGTTACAGTCTTGTATTACTCTTGTATTACTTACTCTTCAGCGTGCCCTGTTCTGGGCGCCACTTGCTGGAGTCCAGCTCCAGCAGCCAGGGATTCAACCTGAAAAGACGGACGGTGTCTGCGAGTGAGACAGCCTCTCAATTTTCTTTTGGACTGCCTGTTTATTCNATGAGCCGCCGGCGCCGGGCAGCCCGCCCCCGGCCGCTGCCCCCGCCGGCTGTCAGTCACGAGTCAGCTCCCGGCCCACAGACCCCGCTGGCGACAAAGGCGAGCCGGGGCACCCCGCCCGCGCCTGCCTCGGACTACGCCGGCCAGGCGGGAAAATCGCCGCGCCCCGGTCCCCCGTTCCGAGCGTTGCGCCGGGAGGGGGCCTCTCCGGGAGGGCGGAGGCGCGAGGCTCACCTTCAGGCCCAGCGGGGACCGCGGGAAGTCTGAAAGGAAAATTCGCGAGGGGCACTTATGCGCTCACGAAGAATCGGCGAGCCTCCGCCTTCTGCGGATCCCGCCGGGGCCTTGGGCCTCCGCGCGGCCTGCGAATGACCCTTGCCGCCAGCAGCACCTGCACGTTGCTGGGGACACAGTGGACATGGAACGCCAGCCGCTGGACAGGAGAGAGGCTGGCTGGCCAAGGTCGTGAGGAAGGCAAAGTGGCATCACAGGGCCAGTGAAAGAGATGCCGCCGAGCAGATCGTGACGTCATCACAGGCAGCATGATGTCATGGTACGGAATGTAAGGATGTAACTGGTCAGACTGGTGATGTCTCAGGTTTAAGGTAGATGATGACACAAGCCAGATGTAATGATGTATGGTCACTGGTGATGTCACTCTCTTCTGGATTACCCAACAGTGATGAGCCAAGTAGCAGCCAAGAAAGTAGAACTCACAGAAAATGAGGGATAATTGTTACATTTCTATTTGTTATTTCAAAGAAGCACGTGGAGGAAAGAGGGCTAAGCTTATTTTCGTGGTTGATGTTGTTTTCACTTTGAATTCCCTGTGGAGCACAATCATCTTTTGAGTTCTGGGGATGCCAGCCCATGGTGGCCTGGGCAGTCTTGTCTGCATCCCACAAACCTCTCTGGAGGTCCACTGTGGGCCCGACTGCCCTTGGGGCTGGGGAAGCATCTCCTGAACTCTGAACTGATGCGGGAGGAAAAGGCAAATGAGCAAAATAAATAATGACATGGTTTCCAGAGACAGAAAGAAACGTGTAGGTTTGGGGGGGAGCGGAAAACCTTCTTTCCACTAAGTGGTCTGGATGGTATTTTTGCAGTGAGCTCTGCTGGAGAAGGCAATGGCAATNATGAGCAAAATAAATAATGACATGGTTTCCAGAGACAGAAAGAAACGTGTAGGTTTGGGGGGGAGCGGAAAACCTTCTTTCCACTAAGTGGTCTGGATGGTATTTTTGCAGTGAGCTCTGCTGGAGAAGGCAATGGCAATCCACTCCAGTACGCTTGCCTGGAAAATCCCATGGATGGAGGAGCCTGGTAGGCTGCAGTCCATGGGGTCACTGAGAGTCAGACGAGACTGAGCGACTTCAGTTTCACTTTTCACTTTCATCCATTGGAGAAGGAAATGGCAACCCACTCCAGTGTTCTTTCCTGGAGAAACCCAGGGCCAGGGGAATCTAGTAGGCTTCCGTTTATGGAGTTGAACAGAGTCGGGCATGACTGAAGCGACTTAGCAGCAGCTAGCTGCAAGTCCAGAGAAGGAAGTGGCATTCCCAGAATGGAAAGGAACCACAGGACCAAGGGAGGAGGGGCAGGGACGGGTGGGAGCGGGGCTCTAGTGGCTTCAGGTCTGCAGAGGGGTCTAGGAGAGTCATGCTTGGCTTTTCTGAGCAGCAGAGTGGCCCAACTGGCAGCTCGGAAGGGCCACCTCCCACACTACATTCTACCTAGTGGGTGGCGATGCTGGCTGGCCCCCACCTCAATACCCTTTCCCAGGGATCCAGTCTGGGGCCCAGTGCAGATGCCTGTGATGCAGGTTTGATCACTGGGTGGGGGAAGACACCTCGCCCCCTCCCCGGAGGAGGAAATGGTGACCCACTACAGTATTCTTGCCTGGGAAATCTTATGGACAGCCTGGTGGGCTACAGCTAAAAAGGTTGCAAAGAGTCAGACACAACTGAGCAACTGAAGGAAGGACCCTCCTGTACCTGTTTCCTCACCTGTAAAATGGGCTACCTTTTTATTTAGCCCTGAGCTATAGTCCATGGGGTCGCAAAGAGTTGAATATTACTGAGCAACTAACACACACTTTGAGAAGATAAATGAGATCTGATTTTGAAAGCACCCCGCACATGCAAGCGGGATAGAGTCACCTGGATTCACCTCTGCCACATGCCCCACTGTACCCTCTACCCTCTGAGACACCCCCTCCCAAGAAACAGAAGCCTGTTTCTTGGTTCTTCCAGCCCCAACAAGGAGCCTTCTGTCACCCAGAGTGAGTTCCCAGGGGTGTCATCTACATCTCTGTGTCCTTCCCACTGGGCTGCACCCCCACTCTCTGGGCCTTCATACCTCTGGCTGTCCCCTCCCTGCCTTTTACATCTGGATTTGATCTCTGGTAAGACCTGGGACTCTTAGGGACCTTAGGGGCTCCCTTGCTCTGAGTAGGGAGGGAGAGTCGTAGGCTGCAGTGGGGAAATTGTGCTGAGAAATACTGACGTGGAACACTGCATTTTCCAAAGATGGCTACAATACATCCATCCCAAATACTCTACCTTTGTGTCCTTGGTGAGATTTTGTGATGACATTAACCAGCAAAGACAGGAGCAGTGGTGAGCTACGAATTCTGAGGCTTGACTTTAAAAACGTTCATCTTGCTGTCCTGGGAAACTCACTCCTAGAAACCACTGGCCCCTCTGTGAGGAAGCCCGAACTGGCCTCATGGAAAGGCCCCATGGAGAAGCCTCGTATAAGTGTTGAGCTAGAAGCCTAGAAATCTCAGCTGCCAGACAGGTGATCCCAACCTGCCGCTTCAGAGCCCCCACTCACACTTTCCCAGCTGCCCTGTGTGCTCTGTTCCACTCTTGATTCATATGACTGGTGTTACTGTGACTCTTTGGGGTCATTTGTTATGAAACAATAGTAACTGGAACAGCTAAGATGGCCCAAGCCCTGGACCCAACCCCCTCCCCAGCCCTCACCCCCCACAACCTTGTTCCTCCCTTTCTCTGGCATTCAAAGAGTTGCAGAAACTTCCAGCACTGGCTGTCCATCTGACAAGGTGACTTTTGCAGCTATCCAAGGCCAACTATCTGTCCTCCTAGATCCAGGCTTGAGTTGGCCAAGTCCCAGTAGGCTGATGGTCCCAGGGGCATCTCTAGGGACCACTGTTGGCCACCAGGCAGGAAAGGTAGTGGGGGAGTCTGTGTGGGAAGATAAATATATTTTCCAGTCCAGACACTGGGCTGCAGCCTTTGGAGGTGGGGTGGTCTTTCTCACATCTGGCTCCCATGACAGCATTCCACAACATTCAGACTGTGTCCCTCGGGGGCCTGCCAGGTGCTGTCTGTGCACAGGCCCCTCCCAACCTCTGACGGGAGTGTGGCACCTGCACTTGCACCCTGCCCCTCAGCATTTCACAGGCACATGGGTCCCAGGATATCAGAGACACCATAGAGTATGACCGGCAACCCCATCCTCCTGTTCCCTCCTCTCCTGCCAAGGGGCAACAGCCTGTGGACTCAGGCAGCCAGGACCAGAGTTGCCATGTGACCAGGCTAGAGTCATTGCAGGGTCTCTCCTGGAGCATGGGAGTTGGCTGCTGGGATGATAGAGTGGCAGAGGCTAGGGCTGGAGGAACCCAGGATTCAGTATAGAGAAGAAGGAAGCAGATGGACAGGACCCTAATCCCAACCCTGAGGGGCATCTTTCCTTTTTACAGGCCAGCAGACCAAGACACCTTCCCTCGGCCCTTGATGCTGGGCAGTTGGAACATCCCCCCAACACCTGATGCATGACAGCACCTCCCCCGAGGTCTGGGCATTGCCAACATCTTTCTCCATTATTGAGTGTTGACACCTCTCCACACTGGGGAAGCCATGTCCCCCCAGTTCTGTGTGGTGACAGAGCTTCCCACCCTGTCTGCCTGTGATGCCACCTCCCTGTGGGCTTCCACGGGTGCTTCTCTCTCCAGTCTCCTTGGACCACCATTCTCTGGAGAGGTACGCTTCACTCTCCTTTCTGCTGGTCACATCCAGACTACTGTCTTCTTCACCAAAAAAAGTCCCAGCTTTGAACCTCATCTTATTAACAGATCTCACCTTGTGAAGTCCACTGCAACCCTGGGGGGGCCTCCCCATACCTTCTGAAGGTTCAGTCCTGATTCCCTATCACCTTCTCCAGCGGCTCCTGTCACAGTCCTTGTTGACTTCAAAATTCACACGGTTGATCTTCTGGACTTCCTGGCCTCCATGGGGCATCTTGGTATAGAGTTGGCAACTAAGCTTCCAGTCCTCGGTGCTGGGTGTTGACTGTAGCCCTCAGATTCCCATCCACCCTGGAGGACACGCCCACCAGGAAGCCCCGCCCACAGGGCTCAGGTCAGAGTCTGCAGTACAAGATCCCTGCTGCTTTTCCAGGGTGACCTGGGGTCCTGCCTCCTCCCTCCACACTCTCAGCCTCTTGTCTCAGGTTCTGCCTCCCGCTTCTCCTTGTGCCTTTCAGTCCTCTGGAACTTGGGGAACAAGTCTTCACCCTAACCTTTCTATCCACACAGCTGGAGCACTCTCTGACCAGTGGTGGAGCCTGACTGAGGCACCAGCCTCCTCTGAATCTGACTGTTCTCAGTTCTCGGACCAGCATTCTGCCATCATCTTTGACCCTCAGAGTTCACTCCCAGTGCTGCTCTGGCAGGCCCTACAGTGGCTCTGTCTCCCTGATATATACAAACACCCACGTCTGACCTATTGCTTTCCCACCACTGGCTGCAAGCTGCCACCAGCTTCGGCCTGGGATTTTGTAGTTCTTTGCCATGGCAAGGCAGCCAGTCTTGCAGCCAAGTGCTCAGTGGGGGCAAGTGGACAGGAGAGGAGATTAGAGGGTCAGCAGAGTGGTCAGAAGAACAAGCCTAAGCTCCTCTCTTCTCTCGGAAGGTTATGGGAAGCCACGGGAGAGAAGGTTGTGTGTAGATCACTCTGGCTCTTGGCTCCACCAGATTATGGGGTCAGGATAGAAGCATAGCCACTCGGCTGTATCCACAGCAGCCTCGGTGGACGAGGGCGCATAGATATAAGTGAGGTCATGGATGTTCTTGGGGGAGTTTTTTGTTGTTGCTACTGCTGTTAGATGATCAAAGGGCTTAAAAATAAAAGCAAGTGTATTAAACGATACAGATACTGTTTTAAAGGTTTTAGGAAGTTTAAGTTAGTTTGTCAATGAAACCAAATATTAACCAAAGACCCCTTTATAAGTAGCCATTGTAACTTCATAAATAGGATATTCACGTTTTTGTCTAGAACGTGTATTTTGTGATCATGTTGTTAGGTGCATACAAATTAAAAATAATTTCATTTTACCAGTGAGCTCAACCTTTTATTGTCATGCAACCTTCTGTACCTAATAATGCTTTGACTATAAGGTTTCTTTGTTAATCTGTTAGTAAAATTGTTAATATGGTCACATCTGCTTCCTTTTAGTTAACACTCACACAGTAGGTTTCCTTTCAACCTTTTACTTTCAGTTTCCTGTACCTTTATATTTCATATGATTTATGTCTTCTGTAAGCTGTGTAAAATCAGATTATTTTTAATCAGGGTGACAATCCTAGTCCTTTAGTCCCCCTGGATTTCAGACCTCTGCTCTTTAAAACTGTGAGGGAATACATTTCTGTTGTTTTAAGCCACCCAGTTTGTGGTAGCTTAAAAGCCTCCAAGACACGGAGACATGCTTCCAGGGCTATCATTTTGCCTGCCTAAAGCCTTTGCATCTAGTTCCTCTTGTCCAAAGCAGGTGACATTCAATGAAGTAACTGTATATATCATATTTTTGTTATCTTAAAAAAAATTTTTATTACTTAAAAATTTTTTGAATTGTTGTTTCATTCCTTTATCTTTATCTTTGTGCCATATTTAATAATGGTCATCCAGGGACGTTCCTGGTGGTCCAGTGGTTAAGACTTAGTGCTCCCGATGCAAGGGGCATTGGTTCGAACCCTAATCAGGGAACTAAGATCCTGCTGGCTGCATGCTGTGCTCGAAAAAACAACAACAACAAAACACAAAAAACAGAATCAAAATAATGGTTTTTTTGAAGAAGACAGGGATTTTCACATTCCGTAATCTTTGTTTTGTTTGTGGCTTTCTTTTTATAATACTAATATTATTTATGCAAAGAATGAGTCAAGTTAGAAATTTAGAATAATATAAACAATATTTAAACTGTTTTATGCATGTTAACAACTTTGGTGCCCTATAAGATTATTTGGGGGGAATTAATGGAATGGTTAATTCATATGAAAACAATTTGGTTTTCCCCATTCCTTTTATTTATTTAAAATTTATTTACTTTAAAATTTATTTTTAAAATATTTAATTATTTTTAGGTATTTATTTTTATTTTATTTATTTATTTTGGCTGCAGCTTGTGGGATCTTAGTTTCCCAACCAGGGATGGAACCTGTGCTCCTGAAGAGAACGTATGAAGTCCTAACCACTGGACTGCCAGGGAATTCCCTAAGTATTTATTTTTATTTTTAGCTAACATATGCCTGAGATGTGCTGTTCATAATAGTAAAAATGTGGGAACAACCAATATTTATTAAAAAATATGAGACTGGTTAACTAAATTACACTTTATTCTATAATGGAATTTGTTGCTATGGGCAACAAATGCACATATGCAGCCATTAAAACAACTTGAATAAAAGTATGAGGTCTTATAAATAGCTGAGAAAAGAAGAGAAGTTAAAAGCAAAGGAGAAAAGGAAAGATATACCCATCTGAATGCAGAGTTCCAAAGAATATCAAGGAGAGCCTTCCTCAGAAGCTTTCCTCAGTGATCAATGCAAAGAAACAGAGGAAAACAATAGAATAAGAAAGACTAGAGATCTCTTCAAGAAAATTAGAGATATCAAGGGAACATGTCATGCAAAGATTGGCACAACAAAGGGCAGAAATGGTATGGATCTAACAGAAGCAGCAAAAGAGGTAGCAAGAATACAGAGAAGAACTATACAAAAAAGATCTTCATGACCCAAATAACCACGATGATGGTATGATCACTCACTTAGAGCCAGAGATCCTGGAATGCAAAGTCAAGTGGGTCTTAGGAAGCATCACTGTTAACAAAGCTAATGGAGGTGATGGAATTCCAGTTGAGCTATTTCAAATCCTAAGACATGATGCTGTGAAAGTGCTGCACTCAATATGCCAGCAAATTTGGAAAACTCAGTATTGGCCACAGAACTGGAAAAGGTCAGTTCTCATTCCAATCCCAAAGAAAGGCAATGCCGAAGAAGGTTCAAACTACCACACATTAGCACTCATTTTCTCACACACTAGCAAAGGAATGGTCAAAATTCTCCAAGCCAGGCATCAACAGTACAGGAACCAAGAACTTCCAGATGTTCCAGGAGTTGGTGATGGACAGGGAGGCCTGGCATGGTGCAGTCTTTGAGTCATGGGGTCTCAAAGAGTGCAACACGACTGAGCGACTGAACTGAACTGTGAATGAAGCAGGTTACAAAATGCTGATAGTAGGAGGATTGTTTTGTTCAATTTTCTTTTTTATCGAGGTGAAGCTCATGTAACATAAACTTAACCATTTTATAGTATGTAATTCAGTGGCATTTAGTATATTTAGTACAACCATCACCTCTATCTAGTTCTGAAACATTTTTATCATTCCCAAAGGAGGCCTTATCTCTGTGAAGCGGTCTCTCCTCATGCATCCTCCCCGCAGCTCTTGGCAATTACTAATATATTTCAGTCTCTATGGACTTGCCTATTGTGGACGTTTCATATCAGTCGAATCACACACTTTGTGTCTGTTATTTTTCACTGAGCACCATTCACATTTCAGCCTGCGTCAGTGCTCCATCCTTGGTTGTGGCTGAGGAGCATTCTACGATAAGGAGACACCACACTTTGTGCCTCCACCTGCTGATGGGCTTGGTTCCTCCCCCGATTTCAATCATTCTATGACTAGAGCTGCTGTTAACATTTGGGTGCAAGCATCTGTCTGAACTCCTGTTGTCAGTTCTCTGGGCATACCCTAGGAGTGGAATTGTTGGATCATATGAAAATTCTATTTAATCTTTTGAGGAATGACTAGATTGTTTTCTGCAGTGGCTACATCATTTCACAATCCCATCAGCAATGTATGAAGATTCCATTTTTTTGATATCTTCACCAACACTTATTATTCTCTTTTTAATTATTATTATATTCATGCTAGTGGGTATGACATAGTACATCTGGTTTTGATTTGCATTTCCCTGGTTCCCATCATTTCCAATGATGTTGAATATCTTTTCATGTGGTTGTTGGCTATTTATGTATTTTCTATTTTAAAATGTCTATTTAAGTCATTTGCCCAACTTTTAATTGAGTTGCTTATCTTTTAGTTGTCAAGTTGTAAAAGTTCCAGACGTTGCAGATAATAGATTCTTATCTGACACATGGATTGCAAATATTTTTTCCCATTTTGTGTAGTTTTTTCACTTTCTCAAGAGTGTCCATGAGTTCATTTTTATAGAACAATCATTTTTATTAAAACAATCTGAACACATATTGTCATATACACACCGTGATTATCTCTGAGTAGATTGTCAATATTTTGTTATTTTGGAATTAACCCTGGCAATATTTTTCAAGGTTAGTAATTTTGCAAATTGGTAAATGGAAAGTGAAAGTTTCTGATTCTTAGCTCATGTTATCACGATATGTGTGCATCTTGGAAAGGACCCGAGGTGTGGAACATGCAGGGATTTCTGAGCACTCAATCCTAGAGGTGGGGATGCTATCACAGTCCCAGACCCAGCTGGTCAGGTGGAAAGCCCCCCTGCCCAGCCCACCTCAGTTCCTTGTGTCATCGGCATTCTGTTTTGTTTCAGTTTCTCACTCTGGGGCTGTCCTGGGAAAAGGAAACCGAAACTGAAGCCTATGTAACTCTGACGCGATTTGCTCAGGCTTTTAAAGGGCTGAGCTGCCAGAGCTCAGGGCTGAGCTGGAGAGCGCTGAGAGCAGAGAGGCAGCTACAGCCAACCAGTGTCTGCAGAGAGCCTGGCACCAGAACCCACGGCCATGGTGAGTGTGAGGTGGGTTTGACAGGTGGGGCACGTGGGCTCTGTACTCCCCTGCCTGGTGGCATCTCCCAGGGGAAGAATGCCTACATCTGCACAGGCAAGAAGAGCTATTCAAAGCATCCAGTTCCCTAAGTTTGAGGGGAGGGACAGGGCTCTTTCTGAAATCAGGGTCTGGGTCCTGAAAGGTGGCTTCTGCCCAGCGGCCAACTCTGAGATTCCTTGGGATCAGCACAGGGCAGGGGGGTATTTTATTGGAGAGATGACACGAAGGTTGTGGGTAGTGGCTCTTCTGCTCCCTCGCACTCTCCAGTGCCTAGGGTCCCCTTCCCTGTGAATGGGAAGGGTGGAGAGGAGGGAGCTGCATCCCCGGGGTCTGACACTCACCCCACTGCCAGTGCTACACGTGCAGTAGTCCCAGGACTTCTGAATCTGTGTGATGCCCACAGGGCGGGGACCTGAAGGTGAAGATGCTAGGGGGCGAGGAGATCCTGGTGCCTCTGAGGGACTCCATGATGGTATCCGACCTGAAGCAGTTCATCACCCAGAAGATCAATGTGCCTGCTTTCCAGCAGCGCCTGGCCCACCTTGACAGCAGGGAGGTGCTGCAGGAAGGGGTGCCCCTTGTCCACCAGGGCCTGAGAGCTGGCAGCACCATCCTGCTGATGGTGCAGAACTTCAGCACCACCCTGAACATCCTGGTGAGGAACGACAAGAGTCGCGGCAGCATCTATGAGGTCCAGCTGACACAAACTGTGGCCATGCTCAAGCAGCAGGTGTGCCAAAAGGAGCGTGTGCAAGCAGACCAGTTCTGGCTGTCTTTTGAAGGGAAGCCCATGGATGATGAGCACCCGCTGGGGGAGTACGGCCTCACGACCGGGTGCACTGTGTTCATGAATCTACGTCTGCGGGGCGGGTAGGGAAGGGCCAGGAGGGCCTTAGGGAGGGCTCCCCATGCAGCGTAGTGAATAAAGTTGTAGCAAAGCCAAATGTGAAGTGTTCATTCCACCCTGTCCAGCACCCCACGTCATCAGCCCTCCATTCGGCACCCTTCTGGTGAGATTGGAGGAAGGGTGGAGGAGGGACTGGGTGAGGGGACCCAGAGTCACTGGGTGGTCACCAGGCTAGACTGGCCAAGTTAAGGGACAAACCTTGTGGGATCAAAATGGTGACACCACCCCCACCCTCTGGAGAAACTGAAGATGTGGGAAATTAACTTCTTTGGGAAATTAACTTCTAGAGAAATAAAAAGAGGCAGGTCTGTTGAAGCCCATCCCTGTCTTCCCGTTGAGCCTCAGTCAGCCCTGCATAACTGGTCCCCACCCTCACAGCTGGGTCAGCAGATAGCACAGGGAGGGAAAAGGCCTGGCTGGGCCCCAAAGGCCACCTGGTGAGTGTTCCTGGAAGTGGTGAGGGGCTGAGTCCCTAGGGCCTGCCTTGGCCAGTTGTAAGGGAGGCTCCCCCACACTAGCTGGGGGCTGAGGGCCTCCAGGACCCATCAGAATACACTGTCCAGCCTGCATTGGTCTGGAGGGAATTGGGGACTGGGCCTTGGCCACACACATCACCATTAGGGTGAGCTACTCCTTCAGAGTTCACTTCATGGCAGGGCCACAGCCAGCAGGTGAGGGGGCACCCGCGATGGGGGTTCCTGTCGTTCACATGGATGGGAGGGGAACAAACTACACCTGCTTCCACACTAGATGCTTCTTTCTGTGCCAGTTTCCTAAGGGGGTCAGCCGTGGACAGAATGTGGTGGGCAGGGAGGGGACACAGAATCTACACCTCTTGGGCCAAAGTCCATGACTCTGGGGACACTCAGACCTCAGCTTTTGGACTCTTCAGGGGCATTTGGCTGGAGATCCAGACCCCTTTCTGATCTGTGGGAGTTTGCATCTGAGCTGGGGGACCCCCAGGTCTGGCTTGCCTGTGACACTTGTGTGTAGACACNTCTACACCTCTTGGGCCAAAGTCCATGACTCTGGGGACACTCAGACCTCAGCTTTTGGACTCTTCAGGGGCATTTGGCTGGAGATCCAGACCCCTTTCTGATCTGTGGGAGTTTGCATCTGAGCTGGGGGACCCCCAGGTCTGGCTTGCCTGTGACACTTGTGTGTAGACACACAGGTGTGTGTGTGTGGGGGGGGGGACTCCTGGCTCTAGCCTCATTTCCTGGGCCCCCACCCTCACCTCTTTGTCATACTGTAACTTAACAAGTGTGAGCACACCCTCTCAGTCACACCCTCCTTTCTTGAATACCCTCAGCAGGGTCTGGGCAAGGAAGGAAGGGTCCTTCTTCAAGGTGCCTCTGGGCTGCTCACCCTTCATGGCTTCTGGCTCAGAGATCTGTGGTTGGCTTCGGTGAGGGGGTGTGCAGCAGACTCAGCCTTGGAGGAAAAGAAGGGATCTCCTTTCCTCCCATTCTCACCATCTTCAGCTAGGTCGGGTTCTAATTTGCACACTCTGGATCTCAGTTTATTCCCCTGGACCCAGCGGGAATGGTTGGAGAAGTGCCTCGGGGGAGCTGGGAATGGGGGCGTGGCTGGCCGTCCATCGCTGCTGCTATTCCCACCTCAGTCAACAGGGGGAGCCCGCCTCCCTGCAGAGGGCTGGGAACCGACCCGGGATCGCGAGGTGGGCGGGGCTGCGCTTCGCTGCAACCAATCGCCGCAGCTCCCAGCCCGCATTGGTCCCCGCTGGCCGGTGGTCCCGGGCGGCAGAGCTTCCGTCCCGAGTTCCAGTGAGGGGCTAGGGTCCCACGTCAGGTTCCTCTCGCCGGGGGAGGGGCGCAGCCCTTTAGGGCGCGAGGGGCGGCAGGGCCTCGGATCCGGCAGCCCCTTCCTGCGGCCAGGGAGCCTCGGCCACCCCAGCCCCGGCGCAACCTGGAGCCCCTTGGAAGTCCCGTCACGTCGTCTCCAGATTATGCATTAACC
>SJYV01000583.1:60643-79325 GCA_006410875.1 Neotragus pygmaeus | reverse complement strand
CTGGGGGCGGGGCATCTGCTCAGGTGTAGCGTGGCCTCCTGCACTGTCCTCTCTCACCTAGGGTCCCTGGTAGGAAGTCTGCGAGAGCATGGGCTTGTGGGACTACAGCGGGCTGGCTGATACCTTCAATGGGGCGGCCCCAGGGCCTTGGGGCGTGGTGGGGGGTGGGGAGGGGGTTGCTACTGAAACCAAAGGGCTTTGGATCCATCACTTCAAGGCAGTGTGGGAGGCCTGAGCTGGTGAAAACAGCTCCTGACTTTTTCCAAACCCCACCCCATCACCCTGCTCCCCACCCAGAGAAGTGCCCCAGCCTCCATATTCCCCAGCAGATTGGAAATGGAAAAAAAAAAGTTGTTTTGAAACTGTCCTCTCCTCCCCTGCTGTCTATACCTGCCTTCCCCAGGGCTCTGGGCAGAGTAGATTCCCGTGGGGCCTGCCTGTGGAAGGAAGGCAGAGCTGTGGGGGTGCTCGCAGCCTGTCTGGGGTGCTGGGAAGAACTGGATCCCTTGGTCAGGGCTAGCTGGTCTGGGTCTGGGGCTTCAGCCCCCTGCCCCACCAATCCTTTCAGACTGAGGTAGGGAGAGTGCAGAGGGTGGGATGGGCTGCCCCAGGTAAGGTTAGCAGGGGAGTGAGCCCAGACTTCAGGGTTGTAGATCTAGCCAACTGTTGCTTGCCCTGCACAGCCTCCTCCAGCCTGTTCTGCTTCCTTCCTAAAGGGTTAATCCCCCAATCCCCTGAGAATCAAAGCCTGCCCCTACCCCATCACCACAGGGGGGTGGAAAACAGCTGCTGAAATTGACCTCTCTCCTGCCCCTGCCCCTGCCCCCCAGGTCCTTTGCCTCCACCTGAAGGCCCAGGCCAGCTGCCCAGAGGCCTGAACTGCTCTGCTGGCCCCAGCAACCCTTTCAGCACTGGGATAGGGGAACTGTGGCTCCCCACCCAGGCCCCTGAGGCCCAGCCCAGCAAGCTAGGGGCTGCAAGCACAATCCCTGAAGTAGCCCCAATAGCACTTGACACTCCAGAGTCCCAGGCAGCGCCCACCTCTCACAAAGAGAAAAGGGGATCTCAGAAATGAGACAGTTATCGACAGCTACCCTGATGAGACTGACCCAGCTCATCAGAGAATACTGTGTCCCCTTAGGCTACACGGGGGCTCTGGAGGGATCTGGGCCCTGTCTTGGGCTGTGGCTGGGAGCTGGGGAGGGGTGACTTAGGCCTCTGATGGAGCTTCCAGTGGGGAGGGAAGCTCCCCTCAAAGGGGCCTCTCCCCCAGAGCAGATCCTGAGAACTTCCTCTGAGGAAGGCCCCCTGCTAGGGGGCTGCTGACAGCTGGACCTGGGAAGGGGAAGATGGTCCCTCCCACCTCCCCTCCCACTGAGGCATGGGAGGGGCAAGCTCTCTGTCCTCACAGGCAGCCGGCTGTTTCCAGCTGTGTGGCCTGCACTTGTGTGTGTGTACATTTGTATGCACATGTGCCTGCAACCTCAGGTGAACCAACCAGCACACAACAGTTCTGGTTGAAACTCCAGCTGGTGGCCTGTGGTTCATGCCACCCTGTATCACAGGACTCAGCCTGGGGAGGGGACCCTGCAGATGCTCTGCCAATGGGATGGTACCCGGCAACCTTGGCTTGTGTCCCAGAGTTCTGGGAACAGGGCTGTGGGCCCTCTGTGGGTCCCATCTCCTGCCTGCTGCCCCAGTGTCCAGCTTTGCTCCCCTCCCACCACCCCATCCCTAGCAGCGAGCTGGGCCCCTCCTCCTGTGGGCTCTGCCTCTAGGTTTCTCAATGCCATAGATGGAACGGCTGCACTGGACAGGAAGAGGCCCTGGGGTCACTTGGGTTCCCTGCCCCCTCACACGCCTAGGGACAATTATATACCCTGTGTCTGGCTAAGTTAGGGAGCAGGGCAGGTCAGGAGAGCCGGGTCTGCCTTTGATGGGAGGTGGGCCTGAAGCTCCCTACCTCTCCCCTTAGCAGCTGCCTCTGCACTGCCCCCTCTGCATACCAGGCCCAGAAGCAGGCAACCTGCTGTGGCTCCCTGAGGCACCTGTCCCTCTGGCAACAGGTACATGATTTCTATGTACATTGGGGAGAAATAAAGGCACAACATCTGGGCCAGATTATGGCCTGTCCTGACCTACGAGTGGGGAAAGGATGTGTGTCCACCTCTGTTCCTGGAGGGGGGGCAGTGAGGCTTGCTAGAGTCCACTCGTGACTGCATCCCTCAGTTCCTTCCTCACCCACCCATCCGCACAGGGCCTCACAGCAGACCCTCACAGGACCACTAGAAGAGCTGCTGCAGCTACCCACGTGGCTCTCTCATCTGGTCGGTCTTTCTGTCCCTTTGTTCCCAGCTTCTCTTGGTTCCAATGCTGTAGCCATGCATTCTGGGAAACACACTCACTCAGAAGGACAATGCAGATAGTGGAGTGCAGTTTATTACACCAGCAGGCCCAAGGCAGAGTCTCTTCTTAGCCAAGGATCCCTACCAGTTTTTCTGAAAACTTTATATACCCTAAGTGTACGTGCCCAAACCCACCTTCCCAAATTCCTTGAAACTAGTCTGAACAAAGGAAAAGAAAGATACAATCAAAGTTAAACTGTGATTCATATGCCTTAATCCTAGGTAGTTAATGTGGACAATTATTAATAGGCCTGTGATCATACCCCAATAAGCATAATAGAATTTATGATTCTGTTTGGTTACACAGATAATTAGGGTATTCTTTTAGGTAACAGACAGTCTAGGAACGAGCCCTGGGGCTCTTCCATCCGGGGGTCTGGTTTTCCAGTTGGTATGTCGTTTCCATAGATACTGGGCATAGAGCTCAAAGTCCACGGTCCAGCCCAAGATGGAGTCCTGCTTTCAAGATGGAGCCAGTTCTGTCTGTTTCCTCCTTCATTCCCTCCTCTTGATGCTCTTAACTCATAGTATGAGCATCATTCATAGGGGTAAATTGCACCCTGACTCTCCGACCTCCAGTTGGGGAGAACAACATCAACCTTTGGGTTACAAAGTTCATAATACATTATAAAATAAAGGGTCCACAAAGCAGAACTATCAAGGCAACTATAACAATAGTAAATATAGTTTTCCACCAATCACCCTTCACCCAACATAGGACCGAGGTCCAAAAAGGAAGATTATCATCAGACATAACTTTTTACCTGACCTTTCATGTCATCTAGGGTGGCTGATATATAGCCAGATAAATCAGGAATATATATTCAACATTCAACTTTAATTATAGCACAGGTTCCTCTTTGTACTGAAACTATGGTCAGTCTCAAGATACCAGTAAGTCCTTGTAGCAGCAGTTGATTGTAGAGCTTCATCTCTGTTTCTTCTTTAAGATGATCTTGGTTTCAAGAGGATCAGAAGGATCCCTCTGCGCAGTCCACTCAGCGTCCTCCGGGTCTGCGTGGTGTGCTCTCTTCATCTTCATGTGGTGGATCCAGGGAGTGACACCTGCAACTTTAACTGCAGTAGGGCTGGTTAGAACAACAGTATATGGACCCTTCCAATGTGGGGCCAAGGAGTCATGTTTCCAGTCCTAGACCACACCTGATCCCCGGGCACAAATTTGTGAATCTGTTCCCCAAGAGGGAATGGCACCCTTTCTTGTACAACCTTAGTTACCTGATTTATTACCTTACCCAGTTGTTCCATCTGCTTTGAAATCTCATCTCCCCTTACCTGAGGCAAATTTGTTGACACCTGTTTTATTATGGGAGGGGGCCTCCCATACACAATTTTGTACGGAGAAGAGCCATGGGATTGTGGGATCATCCTGAGTCTGAGCAGAGCCTTCGGAAACAAGTCCACCCAGGAACAGTCAGTCTCTAAGATCCACTTGGAGAGTGTCTCTTTAAGTGTCCGGCTGGTTCCTTCCACCATCTCAGAACTCTGGGGCCTATATGCTGTATGTAATTTCCACCTGATGTTTAAACTTTTGCTTACTTGTTATACTAAATCAGCTATGAAAGCCGGGCCATTGTCCAATCCAATGCTGGTAAGAAATCCAAATCTGGGAACTATCTCCCTAAGCAGGCACCAGGCTACTTTTGATGCTCTTTCAGTGCGGGTAGGAAAAGCTTCTACCCATCCCGAGAAAGTACATACTATGACCAGCAGGTAATCGTAGTGTAGGTGAGGTTTCATTTCAGTGAAGCCCACTTCCAGATGTTCAAAGGGCAGCGTGCCTTTTACCTGAATCCCTGGAGGTTTCTGTCTGTGCCGAGAGGCAGCATTGACCTGTGAGCAGGCAGTGCAGTTCTGAGATTCTGTCCTGCATGGGGAAGAAAGGCGGGAAACCAAGAAATAGTTTCAAATTAGCTCTTCCAGTTTATCATGGCTAGGTGGGTCGCTTGGTGTGTTTGGCTTAGTAGAGTGAGGGCCAGCTCCTCCAGTACCAATAACTTGCCACTTGGCAATTCCCACCATCCCTTTTCAGTCTTGACGGACCCTTCTGCTTTGGCTAGTTGGTTTTGGGCTTCAGTGTATTTTGGAGAGTCTAGTGTTAGCTCAGGTAGCTCCGCCAATATGAGAGCTTTAATAGGGGCTTCACTTGTCACCCCCAAGCCCTTGGCTGCTGGTTTAGCAGTCTTATCTGCCAGTCTGTTCCCTGAGCCCCGGGGGGTATCCTCTTTTTGATGTCCTCAGCAGTGTATGACTGCAACCCTTTCTGGTTCCCAGGCAGCATCTAATAGGGTCTTAATTTCTTCCTTATTTCTAATATCTTTCCCACTAGCTTTCAAGGCCTGTCTCCCTATACAGAGCCCTGGAGTGTGGCAAGAGCATGCGAGCCGGTGTCAGTGCTTGTCTTCTCACCTTTTGAGAGCTGGAGGGCCTGGGTTAGAGCATGTAGTTCGGCCTGTTAGTGGACCAGTGTGATGGCAGAGAGTGAGCCTCAACGATGGTTTCTACCATGACTATTTCATATCCCGACAGTCGTTGTCCTTGTTTCACCAGGCTGGTGCCACTGTTGTACAGGACCAAATCTGGGTCCGGGACTGGCTGGTCTCTCAAGTCAGGTCTGCTGGCATATTTCCTTGCAATCATGTGAGGGCCCACCTTCTCCCACAAGAAAGAGAGTGGCCAGATTCAGGGCCTGACAAGGCTCAGTAGTAACATGGGGTTCTCACATAACAGTCCCAGGTATTGCGTAATCCAGGATGTTGACAGCCATTTATGGGGGTCTCCTTGCAGGAGAGTATTGACCTCATGCGGGACTTTTACAAACAAATCTTGGACCAAATCAGCTTGGTTGCCTCCCAGACCAGTAAGACAATTGCAGCAACTGCCTGTAAGCATCCCAGCCACCCAGTGTCAACATTGTCCAGCTGATTAGAGATAAGTCACCGGTCTGTCCCATGTCCCCATAGTCTGGGACAACACTCCCATAGCCACCTTGTCCTTTTCAGTCACGTAAACAGCTGAGCAAGGTCTGGCAGGCCCAAGGTGGGTGCTGACATAATTGTACCGGGTTTGAGTTCTATTACCAGTGGGACTTGTTTTGCAAGCCTGGGGGTCTGTCTTCCGCCCAGACCTCAGGAAAATGTTGAGTTAACTTTCTCTCTCGACTGTTTAGCCTGTCCGGTTTCCCTTCCGGGAGATCGTGCAACCTCCATTCATCTTGAGGGGTTACTGAGAGGAAGAGTAAAATAGGTGGTTGAGCCCACTTGAACAGTGAGTCTTTCGTCGGGGAAGAGGTCACTTGTGCCCCCAATTTAGACAGCAAGTCTCTTCCTAACAAAGGTACTGGGCATTCAGGGATGTATAAAAATTCATGAGTCACTTGGTGTCCCCCAACCTGATATTTTCAGGGTAAGCTAGAGACCAAAGGCTGCATTTTTCACCATCTGAGACCCAGCAGCCTCTGGCTGGGTCTATTGGTGTATAAAGTCTATAGGCCTCGCATAGTCTTTCACAGAACTCAGAGGGTGATTCGCTTTCCCTTTGAATCACTACGGAGTGTTTTGGGATACTCATAGCTTTTCGGGCCCCCCTCTTGAGACCTTGTAAAATAGTCACCCAATAACTCTCCACGTGGCCCCTGCCTTCCTCTGTGTTACAGTCTCCATTGGGCCTCTTATCAGTGGTGGCTAGTTCTGCCCACCGCTGCGGGTTTGCAGTACTCTTAGGTGCCATTTTTCTTAACCATTTTTAGTTCTCAGTTAGGATCCTGTGTCTGTCCTCAGTGCTGAAAAGGGAGACAAGTAGTTGGATTATGTCATCCTATGTAGGGCGGTGGGTTTAAAAAATAGTCTCCATTAGCCTAATCATGGCTTGTGGCTCCCCCGAGTAAGGTGGAGCATGTCTCTGCCAGTTTAATATATCCGTAGAGGAAAATGGCTGGTAATAATAGGTTACAGGGGGCAGATGGTAGTGCCCCATGCGTCCTGAGCTGGAGGCTGTCGTAGCTCTCTGAGGGGCATCTGTAGTGGGGTTCTTCCCCCTGTTCCTTGGTAGAGCACAGCCTCTGGCTAATTGCTGTGTTTTCTTCCCCCTTCCCCTCAGTACTCACCGAATACAATCTAGGAGGTCCAGCTGAGGGGGAATTCTGGGGGCATTGACCAGAGGTCTCCATGGCTGGGATTGGAGCCTGCCGAAACGGCAGCTCTACGAACTCGGGGAGAGCTGGTGGAAGAGCAGTGGCTNACAAATTTTATTTAAATATACAAAATCCTGCATTATGTTATTTTTTTTAATGCAATTAAAACATATGGCACAGCAAAGTGGAAAATAAAGGAATGGAAAAGGACAGCAGTAAAATTCTAAGCCAACACACAGTTTGGTTATAATATCAACATCAGAGAAAATGTATTATTATGCAAAAAGAAGCATTACTAGAGACAAAATAATTTCATATTGATTAAAGGTCTAGTTCATCGGGAAGATACAACAGTTCTAAATTTTATGTACTTAATAATATTGATTCAAAATATATAAAGTTAAATGGCAGAACTATTAAAATAAGAAATTAACATCTCTACTATAGTAGCAGGAAACTTTAACATATCTCTGAAAATAACTGATAAATCAATCAAAGAATAGAAGAAACAGTAGGGAGATAGATTTGAATCACACAGTTAACAAACCTGCATCCAGCTCCTTCAAATCACACTGTTTCCAAGTATTAATGGAACATGTATAAAAATTGTGTGTTAGTCACTCACTCAGTTGTGTCTGATTCTTTGTGACCCCAGGGACAGTAGCTCGCCAGGCTCCTCTCTGTCCATGGAATTCTCTAGGCAAGAATACTGGAGTAACTTGCCATTACCTTCTCCAAAAATTGGTCATGTGCCAAGCCATAAGGGCTTCCCAGGTGGTGCTAGTGGTAATGAATTCACCTGTCAATGCAGAAGACATAAGAGATGTGGGTTCAATTCCTGGGTTGGGATCCTCTAGAGGAGGACATGGCAACCCACTCCAGTATTTTTGCCTGGAGAATCCCATAGACAGAGGAGCCTGGTGGGCTGCAGTCCATAGGCTCACAGGGAGTCAGACATGACCGAAGCAACTTAGCACACACACATGCACACACACACACATGCACCAAGCCATGAAGGAAGTCTCAGTAAAGTTTAAAGAATCAATAGAGAAACCACATTCTCTAACCACAATGAGACTAAGTTAGATTCAGTTATAAAATGGTAACAATGACAATATTCCTGTCCCCAAGAAGTTTATACTCTAAGGGTGGATTCATGTTAATGTATGGCAAAACCAATATAATATTGTAAAGTAATTAGCCTCCAATTAAAATAAATACATTTAAATTTTTTAAAAAAAGACATAGAAGAAGTAACTAACTAGAATAAAAGGCAGGATAAGTTCTAATAGAAAAGCAGAAAACAATTCTGAGGGCATACAAAGAAAGTTCAATTGACTGTGGCTAGTAGCATCAGGATCAATCAAATAGATGTGGTAACATCCAAAGCTGCACCTTGAAAGATGAGGATGGAGCATAGGAGTAACAGCCTTCCAGCCAAAGGCACAGGATTAAAATTGAATGCCCAACTGTTTAGGGATGATCATTAAGGTCAGTTTTTCTAAAGATTGCTAATATTTCTTTTGCTAAAGGCCTCTTTGGCACTCTGGTGATTCCAGTGGATAACTTTTCCAAACTTGGTTTTAATGCACAAAATGAAATTAAAATTACAAAGGAAAAAAAGTGTAGTGAAATATAGTTATAAAAATACTCAGAAATATAATTTACATTGTACTGTAAAAATAGATATGTGAGTCAACAATCACAATTTTAAAGTTACAATGAGATGTAAACAATACATGTCAAGAGCTTGCAACAACTGTAATATAATATGAAAATATCTGTAATTTCTATTAGTGACAAAGTCATAGCACTGCTAATGCTATGTGATTGGTTTCCTGNAAAAATAGATATGTGAGTCTAACAACAATCACAATTTTAAAGTTACAATGAGATGTAAACAATACATGTCAAGAGACTGCAACAACTGTAATATAATATGAAAATATCTGTAATTTCTATTAGTGACAAAGTCATAGCACTGCTAATGCTATGTGATTGGTTTCCTGCATTCATTATCAAAAGAAGTGTTAAACATCACTTAAAATTTAGTGAAAATATGGTTGCAATTTTCTTGCAAAATGTGGTCTATAAAAGATGTTATAAGAAAGAGAATGTAAGCCTGATCATGAAGTACTTTAGACTGAAAGAAATTTGAATTTTTGTGCGGGCAATGGGTATCATGCAGGTTTTGACTCAATATTTAAAGTCTGTGTTATTTGTTGTGTTTTTCTCCTAAATTAATAAAGTGTTAAATGAGACTGATACTTTCTCTCTACTCTATTTTGAAAAATTCCCTTTAAAAAGGCATACTAATAGCAAGCACACACTTTGAATGCATACTTGTTAAAAATACACACAGAATAAAAATGACAAAGATGTTCTTTAGCTGGGAGTTATAAATATGGAACTATTTAAATTTCAAAGCTTTGAAAGTTTCTAAAATTCTAGGTGTTTCTGTCATCCCCTACTTCATATTATGGAGGCTGAACTGTTACCATTTCCAGAATATCACACCCAAGTCTTCCTCTACTCTTCTCATGTTTGCATAGCAAATCTGTTTTAGCTGCCTGAAGTACACGTGCCTCATTTTGGTAATCTACTTTAGTCTATTTCTGTGTATTGAGACAGTCCAATTCAGTATTCCACACTTCAATATTAATTTGTCTTTTCAGCTATTTCAACAGAGAATGTGTGTCCTCTGCTACAGCCTGGCTCAAATCCATCAGTCATTTTATTGACCTACTGGAAACAATGTCCAATGCTTTCCAGCTTGCAGGCAGAGTTTGCTTTAGCCACACATGAAACCAGGATACTGTTAAGTGTCTGCTTTTAACAAGAACATTCACAATGACAGAGATTTTCCACATGAGAATGAATATACACCTAAAAACTAGCATATGGAACAACGAATAGGAGATTTTAAAATTTTAATTAGGCAGATCACTCAGAATAATAGTCATAAATGGATGATGCATGCATTTACTGTTGACCCAAAAACATTCTCATGCATTTCCTTTAAATACTGATTTATTTAAAGAGTATTTTATTCAATAGCTTTAGAGAAGCCCTGAGTAACTCTGGTAGATCATTTTAAAATAGAATATCTGTTTGCTATAAAGGAAAAAAAAAGACTACTTTAGGGAGAGAGAGGTAAATTATTTCCCAATACAAAAATTTCCTTCAGTAAACACATTTATGAGACCAAGAGATGAGGATGAAAGGTTTTGTGTTTTTTTTTTTTAGTTTCCTTAAGGGCATGTGGACCTTAATAAAACTGTACAGAGATAAATCCAATGTAAGTATAATTTTAACCTCCCTTATCTGTGGTGCAGTTCACTGCATTATTAAAGAGGGTTGCTATTATTTATTTTGTGATTTACATGGCCCCAAACAAATAGGAAACTGGCAAACAGTCATTCCATAAATGTGAAGTGGGCGGGACTAAAAGGATTTTTCTTAAATCCCTAAGCAGGAGGAATGCAGAGCTTTATTTATCAGGTGAAGGGGGACTCCACTGACAGGACAAACAGAAAGGCTCCCCTGGAATTACTCTGTTCTTCATATTCTGCTTGCAAATGCCTCTATCTCTAGGCACAAAGCAAATCATTCAACATGATTCCCAGGGTTGGTGTGCCTACAAAAGCTATGTACACCTTCTCTGTTACCTTGAGCTGTTACTTTATTTAAAATAGCACTACTTGGCCAGATTCAAAAATAAGAAATAATTCTCAAAGTGGATCTCTTTCAAAGAATTTTAAGAATAAAAGATTTGCAACCTCTTCCCTCAAATATTAATATGCATTTTGGAAAAATGGTCCTTTTGAAGATTCATACTTCAGACTGCCATATAGATTTTCAATCACATTTCACTTTCAAGCAATTCCTATCTTTGCCAAGAATATTGGTCCTAAAAATAGATTCATTTTTTCCTGTTAATTCAAATGTGTATGTATATATGTGTGTGTGTGCGTATGTGAAACTTATAATCACAGAACATTTGGAACAATGGTTTTTAAAAACTGAAATTTAGATAATTGGGAAGAATATGAGTAGAATTTAAGAGAAACAAAGCAAACTTTTGACAACAATTATCTCTAAAAAGGATTAGATTTCCAAACTTTAATTATTGGCTATAATTCACTTCTATAAAATTAAGATTTCCTTTCATGCACAAATTAACCAGCAAATTTTTCCTGTCATATAGATTGCCAATCCAGGTTCAAGTCTTAGCTCTTCCACTCTCTAGCTGCCTGACCTTGTAAATCACAGTCACTCAGAAACAGTAAAATGAGGATAAAATTATCTTTCTCTTAGCTTTTGAGGATTAAATCAAATAATGAATGAGAGCATGCTTTGTATGCTATAAAGTGTTATTGAAAGATTAAGTATCACCAGTGCTTTTTAAAGTACAAACTGAGATATCATTACTCATATTTGATATATTGTAAAACGTCTCTCTCAACACTTTCATCTTCTTGAACCACCCTTCCCTCTCTGAATTGGCATGAAAACTTATTGTTTCTGCCAAATGAGTCTGGATGTGAACTGCCATTTATTTGAAGACCCATGTCAATGTAACTTGCAAGAAGAGAAGTGCCAATACACGGCATTACAAAAATCATTCAGTTCAGTCACTTAGTCGTGTCCAACTCTTTGTGACCCCATGAATTGCAGTACGCCAGGCCTCCCTGTCCATCACCATCTCCCGGAGTTCACCCAAACTCGTGGCCATCAAGTTGGTGATGGCATCCAGCCATCTCATCCTCTGTCGTCCCCTTTTCCTCCTGCCCCCAATCCCTTCCAGCATCACAGTCTTTTCCAATGAGTCAATTCTTTGCACGAGGTGGCCAAAGTATTGGCGCTTCAGTTTCAATATCAGTCCTNCCATCCAGCCATCTCATCCTCTGTCATCCCCTTCTCCTCCTGCCCCCAATCCCTCCCAGCATCAGAGTCTTTTCCAGTGAGTCCACTCTTCGTCTGAGGTGGGCAGTCTCCTTCAAATCCCTTCTTTAAATTTTGAATCATGCACTCCAACACAGTTGCCTTAGATTCACTTTCTCCCATCTTCCTTACCTTCTCGGACTTTCTACTTTTCCTTTCCTTCTGTCTACAAAGTTCTCAGTACCCTATGTACTTCTGATATTTCCACTCAATGACATGTAAATTGCCATTCTGCCTCCTTCCTAACTGGGGTGAGAAGAGCCTTACCTGCCAGGTCCCAGAGGGAGAAGGGGGACCGGCATGTCTTCACCTGCCTGTCAGCACAGCTTAACCGGAACACCACGTGATCCAAGACTGTTTCTCCCTTAACTTTCAAAGTCCATTCTGCCTTGGTGGGCTTGATCAAATGAGGATGAAAATACAGATGGGTTAAATATCCCACATCCCAGGCCATCTCCGGAAAAGCCAATTCGTACTCACTTATGTATCCCCCTCCTTCTAGCCTGACAATTCCGAGGGGGTCAAGAATTTCATAGCAGATGGGACACCTCCTTGGGGAGGGCAGAATACGAGCATACAAAACCAAGTGTCTTCTCATAAAAACCCCCTGACAGTTGGCTTGGTAATAATTTTCCCCAAGACGGCATGGACACCACCTCCTAGATGACCTTCACAAGTTTTCTTCCTAAGCCCTAACACACTCGTCAACCTGTGTACCAAGCAATCATTGCCACCTGCCTATTTCAGGCTCCTGTGGGTCTGTGCCCCTTCTAGTCCCTCCCAGGGAGGTGATCAGGCCCCCTCTTCCACCCTGCCAGGTGGGTTCCTCCTCACCTGAGTGCTTAGTTCCCCTGTTGCCATCCACTACCAGCTAACATGAAAGATCTGGGCATTGAGAAGCAGAATCCTTCCAGAAGGGTGAGGTGCCTTCCCACCTCTAGAAGATTTGAGCCACAAGGCCTCAGAGTAGTCCCAAATGGGACTTGTCTCCTCAAAGTGAGGAGTGTCTCGGCCAACGCACTAAATCTTGTAGCCATGTGTTCTGGGAAACAAACTCACTCAGAAGGACAATGCAGATAGTGGAGTGCAGTTTATTACACTGGTGGGCCCAAGGCAGAGTCTCCTCTTAGCCAAGGACCCCAAACAGTTTTTCTGAAAACCTTATATACCCTGGGTCGGGAAGATCCCTTGGAGAAGGAAATGGCAACCCACTCCAGTACTCTTGCCTGGAGAATCCCATGGAAGGAGGAGCCTGGTAGGCTATAGTCCATGGGGTCGCAAAGAGTCGGACATGACTGAGCGACTTCACTATATACCCTAAGTGTACGTGCCAAAACCCACCTCCCCAGATTCCCTGAAACTAGTCTGAACAAAGGAAAAGTAAGATACAGTCAAAGTTAACCCATGATTCATATGCCTTAAGCCTAGGTAGTTAACAGTGGACAGTTATCAATAGGCCTGTGGCATATCCCAATAAGCATAGAATAATTTATTATTTTATTCGGTTACACAGATAATTAGGGTATTCTTTTAGGTAATGAGCCCTGGGGCTCTTCCATCCGGGAGTCTGGTTTTCCAGTTGGTATGTCGTTTCCATAGATACTGGGCATATAGCTCAAAGTCCACAGTCCGGCCCAAGATGGAGTCCTGCTTTCAAGATGGAGCCTGTTCTGTCTGTTTCCTCCTTCACCAATAGGTATCTGTCTGCCACTCCTCTTTATCTTGACATCCAGCTGGTCAATACCTCCAAGAAGCACCGCCCCCCAACTCAGACCTTTGTGCTGGACTGTGCATCTGTCTTGGCCTGCCCGTGGCCCTCAGCAGGAACACAGGGTCTCCTGACTCACTGGCACTGACCACGCCTGGGTGCCACCCTGGCTCCTCCAGCTTTCTGTTTCCTCCTAGACATGGGCAGGACCTGGCCGAAAGAGGTGGATTTGGGGCTGTCCTAGAGGGGAGGGACAGAAGGTATGGATCAGCTACCTCCACCCCAAACCCTACCTCAGGGGTCCCCAACCCTGGGGCCATGGACCGCTACTGGTCAGTGGCCTGTTAGGATCCAGACCACACAGCAAGAGGTGAGGGGCTGGAGTGCTGGTGAACAAGCAAAACTTCATCTGTGTTTACAGCTGCTCCCCATTTTGGCATTACCAGCTGATCTCTGCCTCCTGTGAGATCAGTTGTGGCATAATAAATGTAATGCCTTTGAATCATCCCCAAACCTCTCCCCACTCAACTCCCAGTTCGTGGAAAAACTGTCTTCCACGAAACTGGTCCCTGGTACCAAAAAGGTTGGGGACATTTGCACTACCTTTGATTTCCCTGGTGGCTCAGACGGTAAAGCATCTGCAATGCGGCAGTCCTGGGTTCGATCCCTGGGTCGGGAAGATCCCCTGGAGAAGGAAATGGCGACCCACTCCAGTACCCTTGCCTGGAGAATCCAATGGATGGAGGAGCCTGATGCGCTCTACCTTTTCTCCGGGTGTCTACTACCCACTCTGTTCGGCTGGCGCCCCCTGGTGGCTGAAGCCTGTCCTGGCAGGCGTCCCGACCTGAGTTCCCCAGGCCTGCTGGTCTGGCCTTGGCCCTTGTTTCCTTGAGGCCTCACCGGGCTGGCTTCTCCTGGTCTCTTGCAGTCTCCTGAGCTTGTTTTTACTGGGCCTCTGTAGTTGGCTCTGTCTGGATGTGCAAATCCCTCGACCCCATCCTTCGAGTCTCCGTACAGACATCCTCCACGTAGATGCTGCGATCTAGGGCAATCTCTGCTACAGGGTAACCTCCGAGGGGCAGAGAGCTGACCCCACTTGGCACCTGCCTCCTGCACTAAGCCCACCCGCCAAGGAGCTTGGCCGGGCCCGGGCAGGATGAATGCTGAGTAATGAAGGAGGAGAGGTGCCGGGGTCAGCGGCCGCTGCCCTGCGAACTAGCCCCAACTCTTCCACAAGCTCTCAATGCAACCTCCCGACAGCGCGGGCTAACCTGCAGTGTGGACCCTGCCCGGGGGCTCGTGGGCGGGCACAGAGCCCGCGGACTCAAATGGGCGCCTCCCGGCCTTAGCCTCACCTGAGGGGGCGATCGGGCCCGGGATGGACGCCGCCTCTTTCCCAGCAGCTGGCCACAGTCCAGCAGCGACGTCCCGCTGTGAAACGCCCATTGTCTGCCGAGGCCGAGGGGGAGGGGCTGGCCCTGAGACCCGACTCTAGGAGGCTGGGGGAGGGGGCCGCCCTGCTCTGTCCTCTTCCCCTACCCCGCTAGGGCGGCCAGACACCTGTGGCTGGAGGCCACATACCTGCACTCGACTGTTCGATGCACTTTACGCACTAGCGGGGTACCCTTAAGGGCCCAGGAGTGGAGACTGGCGGAGGTCCCCACAGCAAAGGTGTGCGCATGCGTGATGTGTGCCTGCCGCTGGGAGGGCGGTGCCGCCCCACTCCCACCCCATCATTTTGGAGCGCGCCGGCCCCTCCCCTACGGAGTGAAAGGGATCAGAGGGAGGCCAGTAGACAGGACTTTCTATTCTCTCTGGACTTCGTTCCCCATCCTCCTCTCAGGGCCAGGGAAGCGTCTGGAGGGGCCCAATTACACGCGTGTATGTGAGGGCACACCCGATGTGTGCTGTGTGGATGAGGGGCAAGTTTTGCATTGCATGAAGTTGTGCAGTGTGTATGCACGCAGGTGTGTGTGTGACTGCACGGTGCCTGTGCAGACTTGAGTGAGTGGTTGTACATATGTCTGCATATGGGAGACCTGGAACATGGTGTGTGTGTGTAGCATGTGAGCACTAGCATGTTGCTGTGTTTAAGCCTAGAGGGAGTCTTGATTCTTGGCTTGGTTCATCCTCTCTTCCTGGGACCTGAGCCTGCGTGGGCTGGTCAAGGCTGAATGACTTTGAGTCTGGAGATCCCAAAATAGCCGAAGTAGCCTGAACCCTCCTCCCCCTTGACTGGATCTGAGGCCTCAATGGCCCTTTGTCTCTCTGAAGGCATCCAACCCCCGTGGGGGCTCAGACTGGAGCTGAAAGACACCAGGCTGCATGCGGTTGCCTTTACCCCAGGCCAAGCCCGACAGGGCACCCAGCACCACCACCATGGGAGCATCTAAGGGGCAGATTCCAGGATCTCTGCCTGGGGGAGGCTTCCCCCTGATCCCAGGCCTTACCCCTCCCACATTCTGGTTCCCTCCCGTGGCCCACCCATGATGCTCCACAGCTGCAATGGCAGCAGCAAACAGGGCTCCTGTGCAGGCATGTGTCCAGTGGGCAAGTCCATGGTTTAACCCCTAGCACTGACTGGACCCCTCCCCAAATCAAAGGATCAGATTGCAGTCCTAGGGGGTTGCAGGGAAAAGTAAACGGGAAATGTGTCACTGCCTGAACTCACCACACCATGTTCTGGGCTCTGGGCCAAGACTTGCCTGGAGGAGATAAAAAGTCAGACCCTGCCTTAGGTGCTCCCAGTCTCGGGCACCGCCAGTATCAGTGTGGTGTGGGCAGTGCCAGGGTGAGGTGAGAGGGTGGGAGGCTCCTCTGAGGAGAGAGTGAGGACAGCTAAGGGGAGGATCTCCAAGTAGCCTGACTGCTGCTCTGGGTGCATTGTCGCACTTTGTGTATCGGCTTTTCCTACAAGTTTCGGTAGAACCCTAGGTTCCAGGGCTTCTCTGCCGTGGGTGATGGGGGACCCGGACAGGGTGGGCTGATCCCGCTGGGATTTGGCAGCAGTGTGCCGGGCCGTGGGGCGGAAAGCAGTCCAAGGAGATGGACCTGACAGAACTGAGAGCTGGCTGGCAGGTGGTTGTCCCAGCCGAGGAAGGTTGGGAGGTGTGAAGAGCCCACCTGACGACGAGGGGGTGAGCGGGGTGTGTGTGGGAGAACTCCAGGGACGTGTTCGTGAGGCAGCTGGACACGTGATGGGGAAGGGCGCGAGTGCCAGGTGGGCTGTGCGCCCTGGCCCGCTCTGACGTCACGGTCCCGACTTTCCCGGACGGCCTCTGGGGGGCGCTCCGGGCCTGCGGACCGGGCTTGGAGCCCCGGCTATTTGCATAACGCTTATTTACATGGGACTGATTTGCATGATCCTCCCTCGGTGCTGACACGAGTTGGGAGTGCGGGGATAATTTGAGGTGCTGATGTCAGTTCCTAGGGAGGGGTGGCCCACCCTCTGAATTAAACCCAGCCCAATTCCCACCTGTGTATATGTACTTGGAGATGCTACCCCCACAGTACCAGGGTGGGGCCAGCAGAAGCAGAAATATTGACACGCACACGCGGTGACACGCAGCCTGCAGCCCAGAACCGGGTCTTTGGTGCAGGCCGAGCCCCGCTGCGGGGACTCAGGCACTCCGCCGCGCCGTCGCTCACACGCACAAGACAGCCCAACCGGTTGGGAGCGGGAGGGAACCCGTCCCTGTCCCGCCCCACTCTCACCCACCTACTCGCACCCTCTCTGCAGCCCCCCACCAGATGTGTATAAGAGACAGGGCCAGGAGGATCAAGCAGACATTACAGGGGATCATGAAATACCGCACCAGGACGGAGACCCTGCGCCGCTGCCGGCGGTCGCGCTCCAGCAGCAGTGGAGGCATGACCCAGGCTCCTCAGTCCCCACTCTTGAGGTGTGGGGTTTCTCACGGGGTGCCCTTGGGCCTCTTCCGTGCCACTCTCTCCATTCTTGGACCCCTGGGGCAGTTGACAGCCGCTCTATTCTCAAAGCTCAGCTCCAGTCACAGCCAAGGAGTGGGAAGCACCAGNAGCCTCTCCCAGGCTGCCGGGCGGGCAGGATCCGGGACTGTGGGACTACCGAGGCTGGCTCCGGGAAGACTGAGCACAGCTGGACCCCGGCCGAGAGCTGCCGGAGCCTCTGGCCCAGGCCCTGACCGGTGTGGACAGCAGGGGTGGTGCTGGCCCTTGGTTGTTCCTCCGAGTCCAGTTTTGGGATTTCTGCTCCAGGAGAATTCTGCACACCCATTATGAGCCTCAAGGGCTGTGGAGGGGGCTGGTGCTTCCCACTCCTTGGCTGTGACTGGAGCTGAGCTTTGAGAATAGAGCGGCTGTCAACTGCCCCAGGGGTCCAAGAATGGAGAGAGTGGCACGGAAGAGGCCCAAGGGCACCCCGTGAGAAACCCCACACCTCAAGAGTGGGGACTGAGGAGCCTGGGTCATGCCTCCACTGCTGCTGGAGCGCGACCGCCGGCAGCGGCGCAGGGTCTCCGTCCTGGTGCGGTATTTCATGATCCCCTGTAATGTCTGCTTGATCCTCCTGGCCACGGCCACGCTTGGCTTCGCGGTGCTACTCTTCCTCAACAACTGTATGTGTCTGCGGGTGTGACTGCCTCTTGGACCCAAGTGACCCTGCCTCTGCTGGCTGAGGTCCCCTGCCTCGGCCAGAAGATTAGGGGACAGGCAGAGTTACAGAGAGGACATTAGCTGCATCTTCTTGGAACACCATGGGTTGTTCTCTGAATGCCTGAGTCCCCAAAAGCCTGTCCATGGGCTGGGGGGACAGGTGGGAGGATGGTGGCCAGCTCTCATCCTGAGCTGCATTGACAACTTTCTTTGGGATCTGGGGAGTTGGGGCAGCTGGTTACATTGGGAGTAGGGGCTTTGGAAGGGCTTGGGGGCTCATCTAAGGAATAGATGGTGCCTACACCACTGCCACTGGGCCTTCCTGACAGGTGTCAGGCCAGGATGATACAGCTGAGGCGGCAGAGAAGAGCCAAGGCCTCTGTCTTTGTCTACTGCCAGGCCTTGGCCAGTCATCATGGCTCTGAGTAGAGCCAGGGGAGGGATGTACACAGGCGAAGGTGACAACCTCCAGGTTGGACAATGGAACAGGCTAGGGAAGGACCAGCTCGGGGGGAGCTAACCTGAGATTTGTTTTTTTTCCAGACAAACCTGGGACCCACTTCACACCAGTGCCCCCAACACCTCCGGATGGTGAGTAGGGGTTCACCTAGTGACAGACTGAACTTGGAACTCTATACCTGGTTGGGCAGTGGCACTCTTGGTGGGGAGGCGATCAGGAGCCATCCTTGGTGTGTGCACATCAGATGTGTTAGGAGTATCTGGAGCAGAGGGGCCTGGAGGAGGAAACCTGAGGAGTCCATAGTAGTGGACAACAAAAGGAATGTGGAGTCTGGAATCCCTGGGCCTGGCTGCATCTTGGCCTCAAAGTTGGGACTAGAGCCC
>SJYV01000583.1:39497-60555 GCA_006410875.1 Neotragus pygmaeus | reverse complement strand
GGGCTGGGGGCTCAGGGGGAGGGTCTCAGCAGGACCAGTGACAGCTGTCTGAGGAGAGATAGGGGAGTCTGTCCCCAGACTGAGCAGGCTGGGCCTGGCCTTTTTGCCCTGCTTTGTGGGCTGGGTCCCAGCCCCCTGAGAGCCTCCTGCTGTGCAGGCTGCTGTAATTAAGCTAATGTGAGAGCAGAGGAGAGGACGCTGTCATTGCTGCAGGAGGGCAGGGGTGGATGCGATCCTCTTGGGAGACAGGGGCGTTCCCAAGTTTGCTTTCAGTGCCTGGGAACCCTGCTGGGCAGGCAGCTGCCCAGGTCCACCGAAGTACACACACAGAGCGCCATCCATAATGGGATGAGCCATGGGAAGGGGCAGGGCTGCACTGGACAGGGAGTTTGGGCCCAGGACTGTCTCCCATAATCTGTGGGCAGGAGGCCTGGAGCTGGTTGGATTTAAACACCCTCTGTCCCAGTATCCTCAGTCTCCTCTCCTCAAGCCCCAAGGCCTGCCATGTCTCACCTGTCTTGTCTCTTTGCTTTCACACATGCACTGCCCCTCCCCACAGCCTTCTACGTGGGCCCCACACCTGCATTCTGAACTCATTCGGAACTCATCACACGTCTGGGGACAGCTACGCTCGCCCCACCCCCGTGACCATCGTCATTCCTCCTAGGCACACACACCACACATTCTTGGCCACAGGCAGGGCTCAGGGCATCAGCTCCATTCTCCAGCCTACCCAAGTGTGGGGAGAGAGTTAAATATACCCACTCTAACCAGAGGCTACAAAAAGCCACTGCCGCCTCCAGCATTGCATGCTGTGAGGGGGGCCTTGGGCAAGCAGAGAGTGAGGCTCCTGCGGGAGGCCAAGCCCCAGAGGTGACCCTTAAGGGCCACACGGCCTGCAGGTCTCTGGGCACTCCACCTGCCTTAAGAAGGGGCAGTTTACATGTCGAGGATGAAAGTGTTGGAGGACGAGGAACCTAGTGGTCATGCAGAAGCAAGTGTCCTTGGCCCAGGGGCTGGGACCTTGAGTGGTGTCTGGCTGAACCAGGGTGACCAGAGGGAGAGTGAGGCTTGAGCCCAAGGGCACAGACACAGAGCAGTTGAGAAGGGAGCCTGTGGTACAGTGAGGTGACCAGGTCCTCAGCCATGGGGTCGGGACCCTGGGGGAGACCTTGATCAGCAGGTCTAGTTGAAGCCAAATAAAGCAGCCAGCCAGCCAGAGGAAATGCCCATGGATTTGGCCTAGGGATCCCCAGGGCCTTGGGCAAGAGAGGGCTGAAGGTAAAAGGAAGTCCTGAGGGGAGAGAGAAGGAGATGGTTGACATGGAAAGTGAAAAGAGGGGTCAGAGTGGACACAGTAGTGAGCCTGGACAGAGGAGCGGCTGACGTGCTGGGAGCTCTTACAGCTGTGGTCCTTGGGGGGTTGACCCCCACACAGTGGCATCCTGGGCCTCTGAGCCTTTGCAGGTATTGGCCTATTTAGTCTCACAACAACCCGGGGGGAGGGGGGTGGTAGGTTTATTGTCTCCATTCCTGGGAGGAGATCCTGAGGTTTGGCCAGGTGATAACTTGCCCGTAGTCACATGGCCTGTGAATCTGGCTCCAGGATCCAATGAAGGATCTGGGTGGTTGCCCATATGAGGTAGGGTTAGGACAGGGGTGTTGCAGGGACTTCAGGCTGGGATATCCATACTAACCCCACCCTTGCCTCTAGCCCCTGTTCATTCAACCTGTGTAGGGTGGGGGCAGGGACTCCCAGACAAATACACAGGAGCCCAGGTGGGCTGTTCCTGTGGTGACAGCTCCAGCTTAGTATGTGGCTCCACCCTCCTTGGAATTGAAGGTACTTCCTCTTGCCCCACTTCCTGAGCCCCCTGGGAAGTGACAAGGGGGTGCACCCCTGCTCTCCATAACTTATTAATGATAACTGGACCCAATTAAACATTTATTAGATCCAGACAGCTGCAACCAGTAATGGGCCTACCCTGCCTGCGGGGTGTCATCCTGGGCAGGGGCCCTGAGGATTTCACCTGCCCCTGCCCTGACACTATGCTCAGGAGGGATTGTCCTGACAGCTTTGTAGCTCAGTGAGAGGATGTGCACTGGCAACACTATAAAGTCAGAAATTAAAATGTTTAAAGAGGGGATTTCCAGGTGGTCCAGTAGTTGACTCTGAGCAGGTGGCACGGGTTCAATCCCTGGTTAGGGAAATAAGATCCTGCATCCTGCACAGCCCCCCAAAAAGTGATAAAGTGTTTACAGAAGAGAAGGGGTCTGCAAAGCCTTGTGTAGGCTTGGGTCCCTGAGGAGGTCATGCTGAGTGTGATGTGGGGCGGCAGGACTTGAGGTGGGGGCTCAGGAGGACAGGTGGGGAAGGATGACTGCAGCTAGGAGGCCTAGGAGAATGGGCAGGCCAGGAGCCACAGCAGAGCATGCCCCTGGGGAATGCTGGCTGGGGGGCATGGAAGATGGGGAAATGCAGAGAAGGGCTCAAGTGGGGACAGGCCTGAGGAGAGGGGAGGCCTCTAGAAAAGCAGGAGGAGGAAGGAGTGAGAGGAGCCCTGGAGCAGGCCAGGGTGGAGCATGTGACCGACCTCAGATACTCCCACCCCCTGTCCTACAGCTGAGTGACCTCAGGCCTGACCCTGAAAGGCAGGGGAGGTGGTCCCTGGGGAAGTGACAAGGGCCAGGTGTGGGGGTGGTCACTGGAGCAGTTCCCAGGGATGAGGGGGAGGGCCAGGCTCTGAGGAATAGGTCACAGTTGGNCCGACTCTTAGCGACCCCACGGACTGCAGCCTACCAGGCTCCTCCATCCATGGGATTTTCCAGGCAAGAGTACTGGAGTGGTAGCCTCTGATAACCACGATTCTACTTTCTGTCTCTATGAATTTAACTATCTTGATATAAATGGAATCATACAGTATTTGTCCTTTTGTGTCTGGGCTTATTTCACTTAGGACAATGCCTCCAAGTATTATCCATGTTATGGCATGTAACAAAATTGTATTGCTTTTTAAGGCTGCATAAGAGTCCATTTTATGTATATACCACATCTTTATCCTCTCATTCGCTAATGGACATTTGAATTGTTTCTACTTTTTGGCTACTGTGAATAATGGTGCAATGAATATGTACAAATTTCTATTTCAGCCCTTGCTTTCAACTTTTGGGTGAATATATCTAAAAATCAAATTTCTGGATCATATGGCAATTCTATGTTTAATTTTTTGAGGAACCACCATACTCTTTTCCACAGAAGCTATACCATTTTACACTCCCATCAGCAACTCACAAGGGTTCTAATTTCTCCACATCCTTTCAATTTTTTCCTTAACAAGGTTAATTGCTTCATATGGCAAATTTTCTAAAATGTATCACTCACTTTCTAGCTTTCTTGAAAAAAATTACTGAACAAAATTTACCCTTTTTAAAAATGAACTATACAATTGCTGCCTCCTCAGGAGCTATTGCAATATATTTTTATCTAGTAACTATTTTGTTTGATAACTATTTTATTTAATAATTATTTTCAGCTATTTCCATGGATTAGATCAATCCTTTCAACCTCCTGTGAAATATCATCTCTGTTTCACAGAAAAGTAAATAAGGTATGAAGAAGTAAAGGAATTTTTCAAGATCACACGGCTAGTAATTGAGGACAGCAGGATTCAAAGTCCATGTCTTTACACCTTTTGCTAGATTCTTAAACATCTAAGAATGTTTGTCTCTGTACTTAATGTCCCCAAATCAATACTGTACACTCAGAAAATCTGTGCATGTTGTTTAATGTTTTATTCTGTTTTTCCTTCTGCTTGTTACTGTTATTCCTTATAGTTGTAAAAGCACCTACCTTCAGCCATTTTCTCCTCTGCAACCCACATGTTGATACTGATATCCTGTAATCAAGAAAAAAGAGATAGAAGAGAGAGCTACAACCGCATGAGAAGTCAAAATGCACAGATTTGAGAGAATTTGAGGGATCAACCTCAGGAGAAAAAGGAATGAGTTTAGGTATTTGGCTTTCATGATAACTATTTTGGTAGATTGATGGTCTGTTTGGCTTATTTCTGGCTTTCCTTTTGTGTTCCAGGTGCTATATGAATGAATATGAGTCCCTGCTCTTCAGTTCAGTTCAGTTCAGTCGCTCAGTTGTGTCCGACTCTTTGTGACCCCATGAATCGCAGCACGNGTGAAAAGTGAAAGTGAAGTCGCTCAGTCATGTCCGACCCTCAGCGACCCCATGGACTGCAGCCTACCAGACTCCTCCGTTCATGGGATTTTTGAGGCAAGAGTACTGGAGTGGGGTGCCATTGCCTTCTTACTCACTAGGCCATACCAAATCTCTCACCTATAAAAGTCTTCCATATTGACCAAAACTGCTTGGAATCAGTGACGCCCCATGTCCCCCTGGTCAGCTCCCCTGGCTGCAACATAACGGGTACAACTGCCAAGCAAGGTGACGGTATATACCTGGCATAACCCCCCAGAATGTACATTATTACTAATCCATTTGATAAATGAGGAATTAAGTATGAGGCAACCGGCCTACAATGCAGGGCTAGAGACGGTGGAGGTAAGATCCGAACGTAGATCTGGTTTTCAAGTCATGTACTACTATCTACATACTGTCAAAGGTACCAGAATCTCTGTCTTCAAGTATTATCACGGGAAAGCACACTTAGAAAATGCCAGTCCCAAGGCTAATAACTGGTGAACGAGGTCAAGGGTATACAAGGGTTTATTTATTACTCTCTCAACTTTACTATAGGTTTGAAATTTTTTAACTAAAAAAGAAAAGAAAATTTCCATTGCTCTACCAAAAACAGGGATAAATTTCAAAGGAAAAGTAAACTATTACATTGAAATGTTTATTACACTTCAATGTCAACGTAATTTTCTAGGATGGAACTTTGACCCAATGAAAGTAATAAGTAAAGGATATGCTCTTGAAACTCATAGAAAAAAAAAAAAAAAAAAAAANACTATTACATTGAAATGTTTATTACACTTCAATGTCAACGTAATTTTCTAGGATGGAACTTTGACCCAATGAAAGTAATAAGTAAAGGATATGCTCTTGAAACTCATAGAAAAAAAAAAAAAAAAACCAACAATATGAGAGGGGAAAAGTGGTTACACTTAGAGCTGGTAACTGTTAAAGATGGGTAATAGGTAAACGTGGGTTCATTTTCAACTGTTTATGTTTGCATATTAGAATTTTTATGTTTAAATTTTTCCATAATAAGAAGTGAAAATTTCTGAAAAGTGAAATTGTCTCCCAATATCTGGGTATAACAGAAGCTATGCAAAATAATTAAATTACTTTCATTGCTTTGCACTTAATAAATATCTTAATAGCTAGACCATATTGCCTCTTTATAATACTGCTTCTTCACAGACAATTTAAATTGTTTCCTTAATTGATTCATCTCAAATCAAATTGGCCTATTTCTATTAAAATTTGTTTCCTTCTAAAATGTGCTCTGAACATCTGTTTTGGATTGATTATATAATTTTTAGAAGTATCACACAAACTCTATAATAGCTTGAAAACGTAAAATCATGCCAAACTAATCAAACTTTCAATCTCTGAGTCAAGGAATGGGGTTAGCTGGGTATTCATTTGTGATAATGTTGCAGAAAGTTGGGAGTGTTTGTGGAGGAGCCTGCAGCTTTGCACATTTGTAGGACTTTGAAGGGGAAAGCCTCTGCAAGTTTACAGAGAGAGGAAGCAGAATGGCACTGCTGGAAAGAGCAGCATTGCGGAGAAAGCCAGCCTAGGAGTGTCAGGAGGAAGCCCAGATATGTCTGAGGGCTTCGAGTTAAGGCCACAAATGTGTGGGCATGGAGGTCTCCAGTTCAGAAAGCATGTGCTTGACCTCCAGGATGGAGAAACTTCTTCCCCAGGATAAAGTAGAAAAACCATGCTAGACAAACAGCCAATACAATCGTTGGTAGGTAGGTGGGTGGGTGGATGGATGGATGGGTGGATGGATAGAGGGTTGAATGGATGAATGAACAGATGGGTGGATAATGGGATGGATGGATGGAAAAATGGATGCTTGAATGAATGAATGAACAGATGGGTGGACAGTGGGATGGATGAATGGATGGATGGATGGAGAGATAAAACAGATGGGAGGATAGTGGGATGGGCAGGTGATGGAAAGATATATAAATGGACAAATGACTAGATGGATGGGGGATGGGTGAGACGGCAGGCAGAGAGCTGAATTTAGGAATAAATGGGTGGATGAATGAATGGCTCACACTCATCAAATGAGCTTAGTATCATATTTAAGAATGCAGGCTATGGAGCAAGACTATCTGGTTTAAATCTTCTACGGAGTTGTGTGTTCTTGATCAAGTTACTAAANTTGACAGTGACCCTTATTCTGTCCTGATCCTGAGGACCCAGCTGCAGTGTGACCACCAAGGAAGGGCTGGGCTGGCCTTGATCTTCAGTCCCATCACTTGACCCTCAGCCCAGCCCCTCCTGATTCCGTCCTGTTTGTAGGCCTGCCCATCTTGTGAGCACCAGGGTAGGGGGTGGGGATGGGGACAGCCCAGGCTTGTGGTCCCGACTGCATGAGGAACGCAAGTGTCACAGTTGGCCGTGAGAGAAGATGCCTCTGGTCTCTGACCCCTGCCCCTCATCTTGGTGGCAGGGTGCTAGAGCGGACCTCTGTCAGCATCGGTCTTAGGGGTTGTATCCGCTTGCTGGATGTCAACAATCAGCGGCTGGAGCTGAGCAGCTGGCCGGAGTCTGCGACTCGAAGCTCCAGAGTGGGCGAGTGTGGGGACCACCCCTGTCTGCCCAGCCCCTGCCTCGGAGGGGCCCCATGCCAGGCCCTGGAGGCAGGCAGGTTCCACTGTCAGTGCCCACCCGGCCGCTTTGGTGAGGGCAAGACGAGGCTCGGTGTTGGGGGGCTGTGTGTCTGTTGGCAGGGCTCAGGTCTCCTGGAACCCATCCTGCCTCCATCCAGGCCCAACTTGTGCCGACGAGAAGGACCCTTGTCAGCCGAACCCCTGCCATGGAGCAGCCCCCTGCCACGTGCTGCCCCAGGGAGAGGCCAAGTGCGAGTGCCCCCAGGGCCGGGAGGGCAGCCTCTGCCAGACAGGTGGGGGCAGCGGTGCTCAGGGTGGGGAGGGTGGGAGGTGAGTGGGCTCCAGGAATCAAAGCCCAGAATCCTGTGTGACCCTCTCCTGTCCTCACAGTCTCAGAGCCAGAGGACAACCAGCCATTCCTGGCTGATTTCAGCAGCTTCTCCTACCTGGAACTGAAAGGCCTGCACACCTTTGAGCGGGACCTGGGGTCAGTGGGCAGAGGGATGGAAGAGGGGAAGCGCCCCCCAACCCCCATTCAGCTGTGAAGTGAGGGCCATCAGGTCACCTGCCTGCTCTCCTGTGGCCCCAGGGAGAAGATGGCGCTGGAGGTGGTGTTCCTGGCTCGGAGCCCCAGCGGCCTGCTCCTCTATAATGGACAAAAGACAGATGGCAAGGGCGACTTTGTGTCCCTGGCGCTGCACAATGGCCTCCTGGAGTTCCGCTACGACCTGGGCAAGGGGGCAGCGGTCATCAGGTGGGCGGTGGCGCTGCAGTGGGCAGGACTGAGCCTGCACTCAGTGTTCCTGGGGCCCCTGGCGGGTAGACTGTTAGAGCCCACCATCTGTTCATGACACCTGTTCTTCTCCAGGAGCAAGGAGCCGGTGGCCCTGGGTGCTTGGACCAGGGTCTCCCTGGAGCGAAATGGACGCAAAGGAGCCATGCGGGTTGGCGATGGGCCTCGCGTGCTGGGGGAGTCCCCGGTGAGTCGGTGTCTCCCCGGCCACTCCCTGCTCCCCGCCTCCCTCCTCCTCCTGGGAGGCGTGCAGCCCCCGCCCCATGGCTGGCGCTCACTGGACTGTTTTTTCTCCCCTCTGTCCTGGGCCTCTGTCTGTGTCTCCTCTCTGCTCCCACTGCTCTCTGGCCCTTGCTCTGCAACCCCCACCCCGCTCGCTCTTCGGATGTCAGAAATCCCGCAAGGTACCGTCTCTTCTCATCCTGCTCATCCATCTTCTGCCGCCTCCACCCCTAGAGTAGCTCCTTCCCCACTAAGCCCCCACATCGCAGCCACATCTGTGTGATTAACTGCCTCCGATTAACTGCCTCCACCATGCTGGAGGGCGCGGGGTGGGTCACCACAGGCGGGCGGGCCCTGGTGTGGGGCTCACATCCTGTTCCTGCTGGTGGGTAGGCTTCACTGCCCCTTACCCTGTAACTCCCCACAGGTGCCACACACCGTTCTCAACCTAAAGGAGCCACTCTTTGTTGGGGGGGCCCCTGACTTCAGCAAACTGGCCCGAGCAGCCGCCGTGTCCTCTGGCTTTGATGGAGCCATCCAGCTGGTATGTATGCTAGGGGTGGGATCCTGGGGAGCCCAGGGTCGGGGGGGCAGCAATGCCTTGGTATAGTCTTAAGGAAGAGCCCATTCCAGAAGGGGCCTATGTCCTCTGGGCCAGAGGACACAGGCAGGACAGAAGCTGTCATGCCTCACCCCCAGGTCTCCTTGAATGGCCGCCAACTGCTGACCCGTGAGCACGTGGTCCGGGCCATGGACGTCTCGTCCTTTGCAGACCACCCTTGTACCCAGGCCGAGGGTCAGCCTTGCCTCCATGGGGCTTCCTGTCTCCCCCGTGAAGCCTCCTATGAGTGCCTGTGTCCTGCAGGTTTCTCGGGGCTGCACTGTGAGAAGGGTGAGTGCTGCCCACATGGGCTGAGGCTGGACGTGGGAGGGAACCTGCCGGAGGCTGCACTCACCTTGCTGTCTCTCAGGCTTGATTGAGAAGTCAGCTGGGGACCTGGACGCACTGGCTTTTGATGGACGGACCTACATCGAGTACCTCAATGCTGTGACCGAGAGGTAGTATGTCTCTTGGAGCCGGGCACCCCTCAACCCTCCGTCCCATCTGCCCAGCTGCACAGGACCGTATGCGTGATACTCCACACCTGCCCCTGCTCTGAGCCCACCTTTGCCCCTCTTCCACCCTCCTTCCTTCTCACTGTCTCTGTCTCTTTGTTTCCAAGCGAACTGACCAATGAGATCCCAGCGTAAGTAGCCCACCTCCACTCTCACCAGTAGTCCATTTCCTGGTCCTCTGCTCCTCTCCCTCCTGGCAGCACATCCCAAGGGCGAGGGCAGAACTTTCCATCCCCAGTGGAGGAGGATGGGGGTTTGTGGGGTGCTGCATGGGGCTCAGTTTCCTAGCTTGGAAGTAGGGAATCACCCTTTCCGAGATGTGTGTTGGATGTCAGTCTACCCCTCCACCCCTGCAGCCAGGCCCCTCACCACAGGGCACCAGGACGGTGTGCAAGCATGTGCACACCCATATCGGTGTGCACACGATGCAAGTGTGTCACAGTATGCATGTGAGTCCATGTGCCCCCATGTGTGCACACATGCACGTGTGTGGGGGCCCATCCATGGCTGTCTCCCAGCCAGGGGCCCTCGGTCACTATTCCACGCCGCCTGTGTCAGAGCTCTTCCCTCTGCACCTGGCCTGGGCCATGCGCACCAGCTCTGTGTCTGCCCATGTGTGTGCACGTGTGTCACTGCCAGGCCTCTGGGGTGGGTGGGGCCAATGTTTCTCCATGGATGTTTGTTCCCCCGCCTTCCATTGGTGAAGAGGGGGTGCGGGGAGGGCTGCTGCTGGGTCCCGCCCCACCCTGCGCTATAGCCTGTCTGCCTCCCTGCTCACCTGCCTCCCTCTCTTCCTGCTTCTAAGCCCTGAAACTCTGGATTCCGGGGCCCGTCCCAGGTGAGCAGTGGCCCCTGGCCCCTGCTGTCTGCCCACTGCCTTCCCATCTCTCCGAGCATCTCTGTTGGTCTCTCCCTCTGTCTGTCCACCTCGCTCCTCTGATCGCTGACCTGGCCCCACCATCTGTCTCTCGTCCCACTGGCCGTGTCCACCACCTGCCCACCGAGCTGCTCTGGTGGCAACACTGCCCTTATGGCCTCTGGAGTCATCCCCCTCACCTTCCTCCCTCCCCTGCCCCATACCCACCACCTTCCCAGAGGTCCTGACCAGCCCTCTGCCCACTAGTGAGAAGGCACTCCAGAGCAACCACTTTGAGCTGAGCCTGCGCACTGAGGCCACACAGGGGCTGGTGCTGTGGAGTGGCAAGTCCACGGAGCGGGCTGACTACATCGCACTGGCCATTGTGGACGGGCGCCTGCAGCTGGCTTACGACCTGGGCTCCCAGCCCGTGGTGCTGCGCTCCACCGTACCCGTCAATACCAACCGCTGGTTGCGGGTCAGGGCACACAGGTCAGCAGGGAGCCTGGGGCCACCAAGAATAGCAGCGGGTGGTGTCTGGACTTGCCCGGCCAGGGCATGCCTGGCCACTCGTGGCCAGGGTAGAAGTTTAGTGTGTGTGTTGGGGGGAGGGATGGTGGGTAGGACTGGTGGTGGCCCGACCTGAGGTCACTGCCAATGAGGAGGGAGGGCAAAGAGGGTACAGGAGAAGCAGCGATGGCCAAGAAACCCCTGATTTGAAAGGGGAGTCCCTGCTCTGCCCAGATGCTGGTCTGAGTCTGGCTGCCCCTCCAGCAACGCTTTTCTCACAGGAGGTCCCCTGATCCTTGGCTACTAGCTGCTCTCCTGGGGTTGGTGCCATTCCATCCTGGCCCCCAGGGTGACTGGGTGACGGTCCCCGGGTGTAGTGTTGGGACGAAAGGGATGGGGGTCAGGATCTGGATCCCTGACATCCTCCGTCCACCCACGCCCCAGGAAACAGAGGGAAGGTTCCCTTCAGGTGGGCAACGAGGCCCCTGTGACTGGCTCCTCCCCACTGGGCGCCACGCAGCTGGACACAGATGGAGCCCTGTGGCTGGGTGAGTGATTGTGGGGGAGGCCAGGGAAGGGGCAGCCAAGGGTCTCTGAGGGACAGGTTCTGCCCCCTTGGGCTGGCAATTAAGAGGGGCACTGTGTCAGCCCCATCCAGGACAGTGGGCGGGCTGGCTGGGCTAGGTTTGGGGTGGGGTCCTCCCCTTCTGTCTCAGCCCCTGCTGTAGCCAGGAGGGGGTGGGGCCAGGAGGCTGGACCACACCTGCTGGCCGCCTGGTCTCCCCAGGGCGCTGTCAGCCCTCTGGTAATTCACCTAGTCATTTAGCCTTTCTGCCTACCAGTGCCCAAACTGCCCATCACTGAGTCACGGCCTGGGGCCCTTCCTGTGTCTTCCTGCAGGTGGCCTGGAGAAGCTGCCCACGGGCCAGGCCCTGCCCAAAGCCTATGGCACAGGCTTCGTGGGCTGCCTGCAGGACGTGGTGGTGGGCCAGCGCCCGCTGCACCTGCTGGAGGACGCCATCACCAAGCCAGAGCTTCGGCCCTGCCCTGCCCTGTGAGCCACGCTGCAGCCGCTGCCCACCCTGTTGTAATTATTTTCTATTTTTGTAAACTTGTTGCTTTTTTGATATGATTTTCTTGCCTATGTGACGGCTGGAGGGACTGCTGGCACGGCCTCCCTCCTAACTAGGCAGGCGAGCTGCAGAGATGGACTTGGTGCCGAGTGACTCTCAGGGTCAGGAGGGTCACTCGGCACATGGAGGCCTTGGCTCACCAGCAGCCTTGGGATGCGATGTGACCCTCTGCCTCGGGACACTGTGTCCTGGCCTCTCGGGCTGTGCCTGCACAGTGCCCACTTGTGCTGGCCTCTGCTCTCTGGCCTGTCGGCAGACCTTGCATATACACATTGCCCACATTCCCTCTGGTGAGGCCTGTCCCTAGAGCAGCAAGGTGCTGTGGGGTTTGGAGGGGCCCTTCCTCTGTGTAGGCCTGAGGCCTTTCTGGATTCCAGCTGAGCTGCCCCTCCTCTCTGCCTGTGCTGGGTGGGGCCAGCCTCACCAGGGCCTGCTGAGCCCGGGCCTCATGTGCCAATCCTGTGGAACAATGTCATTGTTGGGGCCATGCTAGCCCCTCCCTCCAGCTATGCCCACCCATCCCAGGGCACTGGAGAGCAGAGGCCAAGCCCAGGCCTGTTCAGGGCACCCTGGCCTACAGCTGGGCCTGCCCATCTACCTAGCCACCCTGGATGTGGCTGTGACCCCTTCCCACTGCCCAAGTTCCCGTGAGGAGCCCTGAGAAGGAGCAGGGCGACTTGTGATATGTGGACTGCTTGATTTTGGCCAGCATCCCNTGGAGCCCCCACGCGATTGGCCAGTGGGCACCGGGGACAATCGGACCTGGCAGGGCATCTGTAGCAGGAGTAAAGGCCCCGCGGTCAGAGAGGTGTCTGTATTGCCTAGAAAGAGTGGCAGAGGTGGGGAGAAGGGAACTTAGAACGGAACTTAGCAGCCCGACGTAGGACTGGGTAAGAGGAAAGGACACAGTTATCAGGTGGGCTCCCACCTCCGCCCCTTTGGGGCCCTCTCTGGGACACAGGGCGGGTGGGGCCTGTTCCGCCCACTTCTCTAGCTCCCAGCCCCTCCCTCCAGGGTGTGGGGAGTGCAGCCCCTCATCCCTCAGGACAAAGCCGGAGCCAGAAAGTTTATTGGAAGGAAAGCACCCAAACGAGCAGGACCCACAGTTAATCACTTTCTGTGCAGCCCCGGTCAGGGCCTCCTGGCACCTGCGCCCTCTGAGCCCGTAATACGGTGTAAACTCCTTGTCCTGAAGCTCGGAGCGACCTTAGGAACTGGTGCTATTAACTCAACCTGCCAGCAAGGCAGCGAGACCTGAGGCCTCGGCTCCTTTAAGGGAGATATGGAGGGGCGGGACCTCTCGATGGGCGTGGCTCCTTGGACGGGGCGGGTCCTCTGGGTAGGCGGAGCCCCCTCAGAGCTGCCAGAGAGCTGGAGTCCAGCAGACATGACCTCGCGCAGGTGAGCCTGGCCACCCGGTGGCCTGACGCTGGACCCCACCATATGCGCTTCGGGCCGACGGGTGCGGACAGGGGGTGCGGGAGAGATGGGACCCGGGACGTCTCCTGCTCCTGACCGGTGGCCCCAAGCCTGACCTGACATGTCATCTCCACATGTGACCTGTGACATCTCCACAGCCAGGGCCAGATGCCTGGGTCCTGGGACGGTGAGGCCTAGCCTTACTCTGGCTGGTGGAAAGGACTCTTTCAATCTGAGGCTGGGCCTGGGTGGAGGTCAGAGGTTCTGTGACCCTAGGGAATGGATGGTTCTCCTGCATGGCAGCCGCTGGAGCCTAGAGTGGACAGCAGGTGTCAGGTCACTGACAGACCCTCTCTCTCTCACTCTCCTGGACTCCTTGCCTTCCTTTTGGTCACCAGAGATGTTTTCCACCTGGGGATCTGCCCTTCCCCAGTTTCAGGACTGAGAGCATCCTGGAAACCCCTAGACCTGCAAGGTAGGCTCATCCCTTCCCAAGCTCTCCTAAGGGCCAGGTTTAGGGGCGAGATCCTGGCAATGGTGTGTGTGCAACCCGGGACAGGACGCAGCTCTGCCCCCATGAAGAGGAAAGGTGGGGCGTGTGCAGGAAGGGGCACTTCCTGCCCTTTCTACCAGATCCCCACTCCCTGGTTGTGCACACACTCATGTGAGCTCAGACTCTAGCTGGATGTGGATGTCACCGGGGAGCCACACAGGTGTGAGACTCCTGTCACCACTTCCTAGCACTTGGTACATCCAGAACACCTCTCTCTGGGGCTGGGTGAGTCTGGAGGTCACAGGAGGGGTTGCCCTAAGACACCGAGTAACTCCTTAGATCAATGAGGGGCTGGACAAGATCTGATCTGCAGGTCTAGGGCAGTGCCTCAGTGGTGAGGGCCCCAGAATCCCTACAGGGGGTGTAGAGGGCCTGGCAAGATGGCCTCTGGCAGGGCCAATGGCCCTCTAAGGCTCAGGAACAGTGGAAGTGAGTTGATCTCCAAGAGCCTGTCAGCCTAGAGCCCTGTGGTTCCAAGATGTAACATCCAGCTGAGCTCAGGGAGGAGGGCATTTGGGATCTGTTTGGAATGACCCTCAGGATCCCCTGAGCCTCATTTCTTGGTTCCTCAGGCAAGTTCTGGTGCTCAGAAAAGGTCATGTCTGTGTCATGTTCATGTGACCCTGGGCCAGCCTGGGAAAGCCCCGGGTGGGGCTCTGCCTGCCCTTGCCAACCCTCCCGCCCCACCCTGTGATGACCATCTGGACTGTCACTCCTCCGACCCCTGGGTCACTGCCCACAGCCCTATCAGGCCTGGGCAGGCCCAACCAAATCCCAAGCGAAACACATCCGCNTCTTGGTTCCTCAGGCAAGTTCTGGTGCTCAGAAAAGGTCATGTCTGTGTCATGTTCATGTGACCCTGGGCCAGCCTGGGAAAGCCCCGGGTGGGGCTCTGCCTGCCCTTGCCAACCCTCCCGCCCCACCCTGTGATGACCATCTGGACTGTCACTCCTCCGACCCCTGGGTCACTGCCCACAGCCCTATCAGGCCTGGGCAGGCCCAACCAAATCCCAAGCGAAACACATCCGCCTTCCTGCTTCCTCCCACCCAGCGGCCCCTTCCCATTGCCCTGTGGTTTGTGGGTCAACGGGCAACACCATCGGTACCACTCGCCCCGGGACTCTGGCTGTGGGCAGGGCTGGGCTCAGGTCTTGCCTAGCACTGAGGTTTGATATGTTGATATTGGTGCTTGGGAGGGGGCTGGGTCCTATGGGGGTCTACTGAGCCCCCTCGAGTTCCCTCTGTGTTCCAGGTTAGAGAGGAAAGCATGTCTCTGGTTAATTCAGTTCTGCACAGACAGGATAGGCCTGCATAAACAGGGACCAGAAGGGGCTAGGGGTAGGGAGATGGAGACAGACACTAACTGTGCTCTGTGGTCCTCAGCCCTGAAGTGCCAGCCTGGGGCTCTCCCCTCTGTTCTGTGTATCTCCCATCATCCTAGCTGTCTTTTCTGCAGGTACCGTGTATATAGCGTGTCCACAAGCCACGCATGGAACTCCCAGGGTCCCAGGGTGTCCCATCTACTGATGAGACACCAAGGCCACACAGAAAGCTGGACCAGACACTGGCCAGTTTGTTCAGGCTGGGCTGTTCTCGGGCTCCTGAGCATCGGCCAGACTCAGTTGGACCTTGAAGGGCCCAAGCTGTTTAACTTGGTGGGGAGCCCAGTGTATCCTGCCCACCCCACCTGCCCCTCTCCCGGACCTGCCTGACCATGTGACAAGGGCAGAACTGAGTCACTGACCTGCCACAGAGCAGGGAGCTCTTCGGCATAGTGTGGAGATTGGAAATGGGACTTGCAGCTTCCCACCTCCTCCCACCCCACAGCCAGAGCTGTGGCTGCACCAACCTGCTGGACAACAGACTCCACCTCTTAACCTAGTGGAGGATGTGAAGCCTGCCTCAGCCTGGGGTTGCAGGCAGGCAGTGGTGTGAGCTGCTGTGACTGCTCAAGATGCCCTCCCTTTAGGGATTTCCACCTGACAGACTGCAGGCAGCTTGTGGGGAGGACAGAGGGACAGAAAGTATGAGCAAGAGTCCCTGAAAGGACAGTGTGTCCTTCGCCCTGCTCTGTAGCTTGGGTGCCCCTTCTACCCTTACCCCCACACTCTGGGCATCGCCCATTTCGGACAGGATTCGGAGGCTGCTGGGGCCTGGGGGTGGGCATCTGGGATAGGATGTGGTTCAGCAGAGTTGATGGCCCCAGGATGGGGGTCGGAAGCCTCCCTCTCGGTTCCAGTCCCCCACCACCTCCACACTGCAGTGTCTCTGGCAGCAGGAGGCCTTCACCCTTTTCCTGGTGGCCTGGCCTGCTCTTCTGTGACTGGCCCTAGAACTCATCCTGCGGCAGCTCCTAGCCCAGGGAACCTTCCCTGGCAGCCTCACCTGCTGGACTACTCAACAAAAACTGCCCCTCTAGAGCCAGCATGGGAGGGAGCTCGAGACCCCAGGCCCAAAACATGCCCAGGAAGTGACTGACTGGCAGGATACCTCCCTCCCCCTGGAAGAGATGAATGGGATTGTTGGGTCACCCCGGGCAGGTCACCTGAGCTTCTGGGCCTCTCAGAACCTCTCAGAACATGGACCCTGGGGAGCCATGGAGGTGAGAACGGAGTCTGCCCTCCCCGTGGTTCACATCTGAGGGGGAAGACATGGCAGGGGGTGGGGGACAGGTAAGAAGCCTGTACACACCTGTCTGCTTGCTGTTGCAGCTGTCACGCATGGAAGGAGGAGCAGAGATGCAGCTGCAGGGTGGGGGCTGGGGTGTGTCCCTCAGAAAATGAACAGAGAGGGAGTGTGAGCCATGGCCTGCAGGACCAGCCAGAGGTGGCCAGATAAGGGGTGAGGTCAGAGAACAGAGAGAACAACGGGATGGGAGAGTGCTTTCCAGTGGGGGCAGAGTCCTTGAGGTGGGCAAGCTTCCTGAAAGCCACACAGGGCCACTGACAAGGCTTACGCGGCTCTGATGTGTGTTTTCTGAGAACCTGTCTGTCTGCCTTGGCTCAGCTGGGGGTCACAGATGGGGCCTGAAATCAATACTGCAGTCCAGGCAAGAGCCGGTGGGCACTGGTCCCAGGGGAGTGGGAGAAGTGGTTGGGTCTGGGTCTGGGGAGTTTGGAAGTCAGGACAAGAGGGTGCAGCTTTGGGAGAGTGCTGGGGAGTTGAGGGCAGGGACCTGGGCCATGTCAGGCAGTGACTATCTTCACTAAGTGAGGACCCTGTGGAACAGGGCCTCAGGGGCCTTGTCAGGACTTTTGAATCTTGCAAATGCCAAGACGGAGATGCTGGAAAGGGTTGTGTCTGTGAGCCTGAGGCTCAGATCCCAGGTGGGGCCAGATCTCTGGTGTGTGGATGTGGAGACACACGGAGGGCAGAGTGGGGAGGTTCCAACACCATGGGGTCAGAAGGAGGAGGGGGATGCCCACCAGGTGAGGTGGGGAACCAGGAGAGTGTGGGGAGCTCCCAAGTGGAAGTTGTGCTTCTGGGGACCTGACCACCAGCCCCAGGAGGCTGGAGAAGACCCTGAGAGTCCAGGGAAATTGTTCTGTGGGGGCTCAGCAGTGTGGATCAGTGCAGGACCATCATTTCTGTGATGGTGGAAATGATTCTCTCCCACACGCAGTCGACAGCCTTCACTGGCCACACATGGCTTTCAGCAGTGCAATGTGGCCACTGTGACCCAGGAACTGGGATTATGATTGTGCTGAATTTTGACCCATTCACCTGCACACCCCACACCTGCCCTGGGCTGAGCATCAGACGGTGAGGTATAGACAGCACAGATGGCTTGTTGGAGGAGTAAGGAAGCAGCTGAAGGCAGAGGCAAACGGAGCACAGGATGGGGCAGGGGGAGGGGCAGGAGGACCTGGAAGGGGCGTGAACTGACTCCCATTCCAGAAAGATCTCAGTGGAGCAGAATGGTCTGGGCCATCTGCAAGGACAGGACAGGATAGGGTCAGTCCAGGGCACATCAGCCCCTGCCTCACTTGTGCCCAGGTTATGACAGTGAACAGCTGCATGGGGCCTGGAGATAGCAGGTGACAGAATTGGAGTCAGGGGCCCTGGTGTCCCACTGGAGGCAGGACAAGGGCAGGACTACCCTGGACACCGTGTGTCATCTGTACAGTGAACCAGGGACACTCACCTCCGAACCAGACGGCTCAAGACCTTCCTGCAGTGACCTCTGTGCCTCTATGGGAGACTCACTGTTGCCGGTGAAAGTCCAGATACTGTGTTACAGGGTCCCGCTGGGGGGTCAAGCCAGGCCCCTGCCCTGAGATGCTCTGGGGCCCCCACACAAGTAGATTTAATCCCCAGCCCAGAAATTCTTGCCCTAACTGGACAGAAGAAGCCACCCAGGTAAAGAAAACAGCAGTTATGATCCCAGCAGTGGGCACCTGTGGAGTCCTGATGATGGCCCCCTGAGCTGTCCCCCCATCTCACGGGGGTGACTGTGAAGGGTGTTCCCAGGGCAGCAGCAAGGGAGGGCAGAGTTGAGCCCCTCTCAGCCTGGACTCCCAGCAGAGTAAATGTTAACTCTCTGCCTTCCTGACCTGCTCCTGCCAGCCGCCCGGCCCAGCTCACCCACCACCCACCACCTACCTTAGGTTCATTAATCATTCACTTCTGAATTCACGTCTGTTTTTTAAATACCCAGGCTCTGTTTTCTACCCTGGTGTACACACTGCACAGAATGTTTTCACCCCTCATGGAACTTAAATCCTCCCATAGGAGACAGATAAGCCAATAAACATGTAACGCATGTCAGGACGGTTTTCAGTGCTATGAAGAACAATGAAGCAGAATACGCATCCAAGAGTGAGGGGAGAGGGGCTCAGTCACGCAGTGTGGGCCGGGAGCAGAGAACAGCTGGTACAGGGAGCCCTGCGGTGCATGGCCTTGTGGGGTGAGGGGCAGAGGCTGGTGGGCAGCAGCAGGTGGAGAGTGGACCTGGGCCTGTGGGCTGTGCTCTTCTCGCAGGGGCGTTGCTCAAATGACTGACAAGACCTGCCAGGGTGCCTCAGGAGAGGGGTGGAGAAGGCGGTAGAGGCAGGGCCCCCGCGGTCCGCTGCCGCGCTGTGAGGGGAGGAAGGGAGCTCTGGGTGGCCATGGGGGATCCCGAGTGCCTTTGGCCAAGCCGGGATGCCCAGTGGGCAGCGAGTGGGGGAGAGATGGCAGAGGGCTTGAGCTGAGGTTCCTGCTGGTGTCCTGGGAGGGGATGTCTGCCCTGCCCATCTGCCACTGTGGGAAAGGTTCTGCCCATCTCTGTTCCTGGTTGCTCCCAGCCTCACCTCCTTCCCCACAGACCCCAGACCCTGTGGTCACAGACCAAAGATGGGGGTGGGCACAGGGTGGCCCCAGCGGGCATCGTGGGTGTGGTCAGGACGGCCCAATATCTCCCAGCTCTCTCATCAGCAGCTCTCCCTCTTCATTTCAGGTGGTTTCACCCCAACATCAGCGGAGTTGAAGCTGAGCAGCTACTCATGTCCAGTGGCCAGCATGGAAGCTTCCTGGCAAGACCTAGCAAGAGCTGCCCCGGGGGCTTCACACTGTCTGTCAGGTGGGTGAGTAGGGCAGGGTGGACAGGCCTGAGGCCCCGGAGGACCTCAGGGGTGGCAATAACCTCAGCTGAGGGCACAGCAGGGGGTCAGGCTCCCTAGTACTCCCAGAGAGCTGGTGGACAGCATTCTGAGCAGCAGGGACCTCTGCCGGGGGCTAGACATGCAAGATCTGGGGGGTCTGGTGTTCTGGCCAAGTGGCCCCTGGGCAGGAAGGACCACTTAGACCTTCAGGGATGGCTCAGTGTGGTGGGCCCTGGTCAGCTAGATGCCCTCATCCCCCTGAGGGGCCTCACTGGCCATAGTTATACCTACATCTGCTGGGGATGTCGCTCACTGGAGATCTGCCCAGAGCCCTGCAAGAGCCTATGTGTAGGGAGGATGGGCAGGAGGGGCCATGACCAGCACAGTGGACAGCGGGACCCATGTCTTCCCTGTGTGAGGCAGGTCAGTCTAGAGTCTGGGGAGATGAGGTCTTCCCAAAGCACTCCAAGTTTTTCTGGGTTTTCTGCTAAACCTGAGGCAGCAGGTGGGACAAATCCTCAGGGTGGATTTCCCTCACCTGAGAGACAGGCATTCTGTCCTTACCTGGGGCTTCCCCAGCCACACTGGGCACCTGCAAGAAGCAGTCCAGCCCCTGTCCTTCAGAGTCCCTGGGGAGGTGGTCTGGGGTGAGGCAGAGTCTGTCCTGAGAGGCTGCCCCAGCCTCGGCCACCAGGCCAAGGGAGAGTTGAGCCTGTAGTCGCCAAACCCAGTCCTGGCTGCCCCGGGGGCAATGCGGGCAAGGTGCCCACCACCTAGGATGAGGCCTGGACACTAATTGGGCAGGAACCTGCAGAAGGGAGGGAGCTGACTGTGACTATAGCTGTTCTGGGCAGAGGGATGGCAGAGGCCAAGACATCAGGGCAAGAACACCCCTGGGGCTATTCGGGAAGCTGAGTGCTCATGGGAAGGAGGGTGGTTGGTAGGAACAGTGGCCCTGATGGTAGCTGGTGCACTGGCCCTTCCAGGCGCCATGATGAGGTGACTCACATCAAGATCCAGAACACAGGTGACTACTACGATCTGTATGGAGGGGAGAAGTTCGCGACACTGGCCGAACTGGTGCAGCACTACACAGGCCAGCGTGGGGGGCTGCTCCGAGAGCGAGGCGGAGCCCCCGTGGAGCTCCGGCACCCGCTGGGCTGCCAGGACCCCACGTCGGAACGGTGAGTGGCTGCGTCTGCATCTGGCCGACATCTGTGTCCGCACTTGTGTGTGTGCGAGAGTCCGAGGGGCAGGGGTTGATGGACATAGCCTCTGGATTTCTTCTGCCCCCAGGACTCAAGGTCAGGCTTGGGCACCACTGTGGCAGAGCTGAGGGAGTATAAAGCACTCCCTCCTGAGGGGTTTTGGCCTTGGTTCTCCGGGTCCTAGGCACCAGCCACAGAGGGTTGCCTGTGGAAGAGCTGCAGCCGGCCTCCTCTCTGCCTGCCTGGCTGGTGACCTGGGGAGAGCAGGTCTTCCAGCCTTGGTTTCCCTGGCTGCACTGCGGAGGGCTGAGCCAGCTGCACCTGCTGAGGAAGCCGGGTGGGGCTGGCCTGGCCCCCTCCTTGATGAGGACTAGGCTGCCACCTGGTGGCCACTATGGGGCCCTGCAGGGCCTGAGGGTCCCGCCTCCTGCCGCTTTATAGGCTGGAGAAGGTTTGGAGCAGGCTTGCAGAAGGGTCGGAGAGGTGGGCAGGGCTGACCCAGGTTGGCCTCGGTGTGGGTGCTGCCCGGGGCCCACGAGGCCTGGGTGGCTGTGTGTCTCTCTTGGTGTCTGTGCCTCAGAGACTTCGGCTACTTGTGGGTCTGTGTCCCTCACCTGTCCAGTCCAGGGCCTCCTTTCTCATGTGTCCTGCCCTGGGCCAGGTGGTATCATGGGCATCTGTCTGGGAAGGAGGCTGAGAAGCTGCTGATGGAGAAAGGGCGTCTAGGCAGCTTCCTGGTTCGGGAGAGTCAGAGCAAACCTGGGGACTTTGTGCTGTCAGTGCTCACGCAGCAGCTGGACAGGGCGGACCGCCAGCCACGCGTCACCCACATCATGAT
>SJYV01000583.1:0-30136 GCA_006410875.1 Neotragus pygmaeus | reverse complement strand
CCACCCCCCACCCCCGGTTCACATACCACACCTGTGTGCACCTGATCTGACCTCAGGGCCCAGGACCTGAGATAGAACCCCATCATGAGCCTGTGGGGAGGGTGTGTTGGGCTTGGTGAGGCTGGGAGCCGGTTCCACCCTGGTGGGGGACGGCCCTGACCCTTCAGCAGATGGGTCAGGACCCCCAGGGCTGCCCCCGCCCCAAGAGCACCAGAAGCACTGACTGCCAAGAGAGGTCAGAGGTCATCAAGAGGCATTAGGAGACAGGTGCCTGGAGCAGGCTGCCTGGGCCCAGACCCCAGGAGGAACCAGTGAGAGAAGGGGGTGGCCAGGACTGCAGACACAGGCAGTTGAGGTGTGGGGCCACTGCAGGAGAGGAAGGGGACCAGGGCTTCCTTGTGTGCTCCAGGAGCAGGAAGAGCTTCGGCGAGGGGCTTGGCGAAGGTTCAGGGCAGCGGGGTTAGTGAGGGCCCAGAGAATGGGGAGTCTCTGCGAGGGCGGGGCCCACCTGAGCAGGACGGGGCTCTGGTTCCCACGGGTATCGTGACTCAGGGTCTCATGCTCCTCCAGGAAGTGTGCTGGTCCTCTGAGCACACCTCCCCAAGGGCCCCTGGGAATATCCAAGCTCTGAGATCACTCTGAGCTCCTCAGTGGATAGTCAGTGCTCGAGGCAAAGGTACAGGAATGCCCGAGGGATGTGCCATTGGGGTGGGGCCGGGTCTCACCACACGAGACCATGGCGCTCAGGGCCCCCCTGGCCCCACACACCTGCTCACTCTCATCATGATGAGGGAAGAATAGCTGCATCTTCAGCGTGTGGGCTTCATGTGAGCAGATGAGCTGCTTACCAGCTTACTCCGGCTGGCTGTGTGTGCACCTGTGTGTGTGCATGTCTGAGGGGAGCCTGGCTGCCGGCAGGTGACCATGAGGCTGGGGCTTACTTGCCAGCCTGGGCAGAGAGCAAGGCCTGCAGTGACCGCCCCTGTCCAATCATGGCTCTCAGATAGTAGGGGTCCCCAAGACCTCAGGACACCTGGGAGTCCTAGGCTGGAGGCAGAAGCTACTTTTGGCCAAATGAGCAGGGGAGAGGCCTGCCCCACAAGGCCCACTCTGGACACGGCTCCCCACCCCCAGTACTTGTGCGAGGACTGGCTTCGAGACTCTGAGGGCTTGCAAGGGGCACAGAAAACAGCCAGTCTGGGGAAAGGTCTCAACATGGGTGTAAACTCTGGCATGCCCCACAGGCCAGAGCCTGGGAGGCAGAGGCTGGGCTGCAGCAGGGGCCCTAGGGGGTGCACTTGGGCTCGGCCTCCACCCCACCCTCTGCACTCTGGCTCCTGACAAGCTCAGTTGCCCTCTGGCCACAAGGTGACTCCTCTGGTCCTGTCCCTCCCACACCCAGCAGTGAGCCAAGTTCCCAGTCAGCCTGGCCTTGGGGGCTGGCTCTGGGGCCCAGTGCCCAGGCCCCACCAGGGCCTCTGTTCTCATGCCCCATCCTCAGGCCCTGCTCACTCTGCTCTGTGCTCCCACCTCCCAGCTCTACAGCTGGTACTGCCTCTTGCTGACCTCTGACGGCTCTGAGTGCTCCTTTGGCACCGAGTGAACAGATGAGATGAATGAATGAGCTGCAGCTGTGACCCCAGGGCCATCCCCACTGGCCAGCCCCACACCAAGCTCGCCTCCTAGGACGTGAGGCTCCTTGTGGTGGTTGACATGGTGGAGCACTAGGAGGGGACAGGCGCCCCACCTGCCTGCTTTGGCCAGAAAAGACCCCCAAAATTGGCCTTATCTTGGCTTTTTACATGAAGGCATGGAGTCCAGGTGAGGAATAGGTGACAAGAGGAGGGGACTGTGCAGGGTCCCCACACAGACACCCTGTCCCTGCCAGCTGCCCCACCCCCACCTGCTTTCTGGCCTGGATACCCATCAGTCATGTGCCCAAGAGTCCAGGAATGCCCCCCCAAATATTTGGGAGGCCTGAGACAGTCACACCCAGGCCCAGGGTGTCCAGCGGTAGAGAGGAAGCCAGCGTGGCTGAGGGCCCAAGAGGCCAGGCTACAAGAGGCTTGGAAGGTCAGGGGCAGCATCTCAAGTGTGGGGGCAGAGGGCTGCAGGGTCAAATTCAAAGTTGAGTGTTGCTGCCAGGGGTGGCAGAGAAGGCAATGGCAACCCGATCCAGTACTCTTGCCTGGAAAATCCCATGGGCAGAGGAGCCTGGTAGGCTGCAGTCCATGGGGTCGCTAAGAGTCGGATACAACTACGCGACTTCACTTTCACTTTTCACTTTCATGCACTGAAGGAAATGGCAACCCACTCCAGTGTTCTTGCCTGGAGAATCCCAGGGATGGGGGAGCCTGGTGGGCTGCTGTCTCTGGGGTCACACAGAGTCAGACACAACTTAAGCGACTTAGCAGCAGCAGAAGCAGTAGCCAGAGGTGGAGCAAAGCTGAGGCTGGGGGCTGCAGGGCCAGGAAAATTAGAGAAGAGGCGGCTCTGAGGTTCCCAGGGGAAGCCAAGGGTCATCTTGCATCCACAGGAACTCCATGAGNGGCCAGGACTGCAGACACAGGCAGTTGAGGTGTGGGGCCACTGCAGGAGAGGAAGGGGACCAGGGCTTCCTTGTGTGCTCCAGGAGCAGGAAGAGCTTCGGCGAGGGGCTTGGCGAAGGTTCAGGGCAGCGGGGTTAGTGAGGGCCCAGAGAATGGGGAGTCTCTGCGAGGGCGGGGCCCACCTGAGCAGGACGGGGCTCTGGTTCCCACGGGTATCGTGACTCAGGGTCTCATGCTCCTCCAGGAAGTGTGCTGGTCCTCTGAGCACACCTCCCCAAGGGCCCCTGGGAATATCCAAGCTCTGAGATCACTCTGAGCTCCTCAGTGGATAGTCAGTGCTCGAGGCAAAGGTACAGGAATGCCCGAGGGATGTGCCATTGGGGTGGGGCCGGGTCTCACCACACGAGACCATGGCGCTCAGGGCCCCCCTGGCCCCACACACCTGCTCACTCTCATCATGATGAGGGAAGAATAGCTGCATCTTCAGCGTGTGGGCTTCATGTGAGCAGATGAGCTGCTTACCAGCTTACTCCGGCTGGCTGTGTGTGCACCTGTGTGTGTGCATGTCTGAGGGGAGCCTGGCTGCCGGCAGGTGACCATGAGGCTGGGGCTTACTTGCCAGCCTGGGCAGAGAGCAAGGCCTGCAGTGACCGCCCCTGTCCAATCATGGCTCTCAGATAGTAGGGGTCCCCAAGACCTCAGGACACCTGGGAGTCCTAGGCTGGAGGCAGAAGCTACTTTTGGCCAAATGAGCAGGGGAGAGGCCTGCCCCACAAGGCCCACTCTGGACACGGCTCCCCACCCCCAGTACTTGTGCGAGGACTGGCTTCGAGACTCTGAGGGCTTGCAAGGGGCACAGAAAACAGCCAGTCTGGGGAAAGGTCTCAACATGGGTGTAAACTCTGGCATGCCCCACAGGCCAGAGCCTGGGAGGCAGAGGCTGGGCTGCAGCAGGGGCCCTAGGGGGTGCACTTGGGCTCGGCCTCCACCCCACCCTCTGCACTCTGGCTCCTGACAAGCTCAGTTGCCCTCTGGCCACAAGGTGACTCCTCTGGTCCTGTCCCTCCCACACCCAGCAGTGAGCCAAGTTCCCAGTCAGCCTGGCCTTGGGGGCTGGCTCTGGGGCCCAGTGCCCAGGCCCCACCAGGGCCTCTGTTCTCATGCCCCATCCTCAGGCCCTGCTCACTCTGCTCTGTGCTCCCACCTCCCAGCTCTACAGCTGGTACTGCCTCTTGCTGACCTCTGACGGCTCTGAGTGCTCCTTTGGCACCGAGTGAACAGATGAGATGAATGAATGAGCTGCAGCTGTGACCCCAGGGCCATCCCCACTGGCCAGCCCCACACCAAGCTCGCCTCCTAGGACGTGAGGCTCCTTGTGGTGGTTGACATGGTGGAGCACTAGGAGGGGACAGGCGCCCCACCTGCCTGCTTTGGCCAGAAAAGACCCCCAAAATTGGCCTTATCTTGGCTTTTTACATGAAGGCATGGAGTCCAGGTGAGGAATAGGTGACAAGAGGAGGGGACTGTGCAGGGTCCCCACACAGACACCCTGTCCCTGCCAGCTGCCCCACCCCCACCTGCTTTCTGGCCTGGATACCCATCAGTCATGTGCCCAAGAGTCCAGGAATGCCCCCCCAAATATTTGGGAGGCCTGAGACAGTCACACCCAGGCCCAGGGTGTCCAGCGGTAGAGAGGAAGCCAGCGTGGCTGAGGGCCCAAGAGGCCAGGCTACAAGAGGCTTGGAAGGTCAGGGGCAGCATCTCAAGTGTGGGGGCAGAGGGCTGCAGGGTCAAATTCAAAGTTGAGTGTTGCTGCCAGGGGTGGCAGAGAAGGCAATGGCAACCCGATCCAGTACTCTTGCCTGGAAAATCCCATGGGCAGAGGAGCCTGGTAGGCTGCAGTCCATGGGGTCGCTAAGAGTCGGATACAACTACGCGACTTCACTTTCACTTTTCACTTTCATGCACTGAAGGAAATGGCAACCCACTCCAGTGTTCTTGCCTGGAGAATCCCAGGGATGGGGGAGCCTGGTGGGCTGCTGTCTCTGGGGTCACACAGAGTCAGACACAACTTAAGCGACTTAGCAGCAGCAGAAGCAGTAGCCAGAGGTGGAGCAAAGCTGAGGCTGGGGGCTGCAGGGCCAGGAAAATTAGAGAAGAGGCGGCTCTGAGGTTCCCAGGGGAAGCCAAGGGTCATCTTGCATCCACAGGAACTCCATGAGATCCCCACAGCCCTTCAAGGGTGTTGGCTGCGGAGGCAGGTGGTTCTGGGCCACTGTCCCCAGAAGAGAGGGCGGAGCCTCCCCCAAGCCCTACTACGCTGACGCAGCACTCCCACATGCTCAGACCCAGGGCCACACAGACACCCCCCAGGGGGGTGCCCAATGGCTGCAAACCTCAGACCAGGCAGTCCAGGCTCTCTGCCCTGCCCCCGCTCTGTCCTGATGACTGGCTAGGATGCCTGGGATGAAGCCACCAGTTGGCAAACATCCCTGTGTTCGCCAGCCCCTCCAAGGGTCACTCACCCATCCTCGCCTCCCAAAGGTGACAGCTGATGCTGGCCTGCACTTTGTGCCCAGATGTAACTTCCTCCTGGGGCTGTGAGCCAGGCACCACAGGTGCCCCATGGTTGTCGTGTCTGCACAGGCACGGTCTCTTCACAGAAAAAGCTAAGAGGTACCCACACGCTTCCCTATCTCCGTCCTGATAACTGGGGGCCACTGTGATCTCCTATTTCCATGAGGCCACTTGGGACAAGCTCCCTTCTCCCATGGCTAATATCCTCAGGGCTGGGGGCTGCCTGCAGGGTGGGGGTCTGGGTCCTCGTCAGGGGCTCCCCATCTCCTGTGAGAGGCTTCCTCTTTGCTGAGGAACAGGGAACCCTGGGGCAGTAAGAAAGGCCTGAGTGGTTTATTGACGCTAATTTCAGGTGGCTGCCCCGCATGGCCACCAGCCAGTCATCCGTTCATGTCCTGGTGACCAAGCTCATGTCCAGAAACTGCAAAGGCTCCAGTGGGAATCACGGTGCAGTAGCTGGGAGGCTGCCCACACAGGCCCTGCCTCGGGCGGCACGGACTCGGACCAGATCCTGAAGGAAGAGACAGCAGTCCCAATAGAGATTCTGGGGAGGTCAGGCCATACTCCACCCGCATGCAGCGGGTGCCCCAACACTCCTGTCTCCACGGGAACCTTGGCTGGTGCCTCAGGGTGGGGTCAGCCAGATAGGACTGCCAGCCAGCGAGGTCCTTGGGAGGCTGGCGTGATGAGCTAGTCCAGGTTTCCAGGCAGCAGTCACAGGTAAATGTGGCCCTGGGTGGACACGTCCCTGGGGGACCTTGACCTCCAGCAGTTTCAGGCCAGTTTCCATCCCCAGGTGGATGAGGACCTGTAGCGTCTGGAGCCCAGGCAGGGCTCAGAGGAGGGCAGCATGCCTCTTGGACTTCTGTATAAAATGCATTTCTGCTTAAACACAGACAGGAGTCAGCAGGAAGCCAAGCAGCTCGGTCCTGCAGCTCCTGGGACTGGGCAGCAACACAGCACAGCCTGTGGTGCCTGAGCCTGGGGTGGGCGGGCGGTCCCCAGGCATGTACCACCTCCATGTGGACGCAGCTGGAACCTCAAAGGCCTGGGCCTCACTGCTCTCAGAGAGGATGCAAGGAATCTGCTCACCATGGGCTCCAGGGCAGAGGAGCACCCGGGGTCCTGCAGGCTCTCTCCTGTGGGGCCTAGACCCCATGTGCCTGGCTCCCCACCGGGGCTCAAGGGCAGAGGCTGGAGTGATGCCCCGGGTTGGTCACACTGAGTGCCACGCATGGTGAGGAAGGCCTGCAGGTGGGCGGTTCCCCCTGCATATTGGCTGGAATCAGACGAGCCAAGCCAGGGCCATGTCTGAGCCCTTCCCGAGGCCTCGCTGGGCAGCGCCCAGCCTTTGCGCATGGGGGCCCCTCTTCTGCGGTGCGTGGAGTTGTAGGTGGACCTCGGGGTCAGACGTTGCTCACTCGGGCCTCCACAGAGGAGACAGTGGTGGGGCCTACATCCCTGTCCAAGGGCCGCTCACGCCGGACGTAGCGCGGCTTCCTCACTGAAATAGAGTCAGAGACAGGTGGGGTCACAGCAGGGCCTGACGTGGCAGGAGGGCAGCGGGCTTCCCTGGGGCTCCGGGAGTGGGGGTGGGCAGCCACAGGGGAATGGGAGAGGAAGCCCACTGAGCTCCAGCTCCTGGAGTCCCTTGGCCAGGGCAAGGGTCTGGCTCTCCTGAAACACAAAGGCACAGGTCGTGATGTGCTATAGGGTGGACGGTGGCCCCCTGCAGTGTACCCATCCTAAGGCCCAGAAGCTGGGGATGTGACTTCACTTGGAGAAATGGTCTTGGCAGATGTGATTATCTGATGGGCCCTAAATCCAGCGACCAGGGTCCTCATGAGAGGGAGGCAGAGAGCAGGAAACCCAGAGGGGAGAAGCCAGTGGAAGGTGGGCTGTGGCCAGAGGGCCACGAGCCCAGGGACACCTGCAATCCCAGAGGCCAGAAGAGGCAGGAGGGACCTGCCCCAGGGCCTCTGGAAGGAACGCCCTGCCCACACCTGGACTTCTGGCTTCCGGCCTCCAGGACTGTGAGAGAAGACACTTCTGTCCTCTAGAGCCCCGATTGGCAGACTTTGTTATGGCCCTCGCAGGAGCCACGCAGGCACCCGTGCTTGGACACGGCGCCGCTCAGGAGAAATGAGATGTGTGTTTCACCAGACAGAGCAGATCTAGCCTTGACAGAGTAACTTCTCTGTCCCCCAAAGGAGGACGTCCCCACCTGTCCCCACTCCAGATCTCTGCATGGTGGCAGGAACAGTCTGGGGAGGAAGAGGGTGACGCCTGCTCTGTGGCTTGTGGCTGTGACCTCTCTACTCACGGCATCAACCGTGACACAGCTGACACGGTCAAACTAAAGAGCCTGTCACTCTGGAGGGGCCTTGGGAGAGCCAGCGAGAGCCACCAGCTCCTGGCTCGGGCAGAGCTGGGTCCTGGGGAAGGGCAGAGGGTGGCAGAGGTGACTCTGGATCCATGTGGGGAACCCTTGACACATCGAGCATCTGAGGAATAAAAGGGAAATTCTCACCAGAGACGAGGCACCCGATAGGATGCGGGGTAGGAGGAGGAGCTGACGTACCTGAGGACTGAGGTGGGGGAATCATCATGGCCTTGAAAAGAGGAAAAGGCACAGTGAAACCTGTGGGCAAGACAACCACCAGCCCAGACGGACATGTACAGACACAGGGCCTCCGCCTGCCCCCTGGGTACTTACGGCTTCGCCAGGCTGCAGGGCGGGAGCTGCAGGGAGAGCACAGGTGTCACCTGGAGGCCACAGAGCTGCCTCAGCCTGGGGTGGGGTGGGGTGGCATGTAGCCTCAGGGAGCCTCAGCTTGGGGAGCCCTCAGCCTGTGGGGGTCCCTCAGCCTGGGGGGGCATAGCCTAGGGGAGCCTCAGCTTAGGAAGGGTCCCCTCAACCTAAACAGGTATTGAGGGGCCATCAGCCTGGACAGGGGTCCTCTCAGCCTAGGCAGGTGTTCGTGTATCCCTCAGCCTGGGGGTCCACAAGCCTGCAGAGGGTCCCCGGATCCAGGCTCACTCCAGTCCCCACTCCTGTGCCTGTGGGTGCCCTCAGCCTGCCCCTGAACTTGGGATGGTGTCCCCTCATCGCCTTGAATCAAGCCACCCCCTCCCCTCCCCAGCATCCTGCCATCTCCATAAAGCAGACAAGCCAGTCTGCAGACTGTCTGCCACTGTCACCCTTCACACTGAGACCCCATGACATCCACACAGAGCATTCCTAGGACGTGACCCCCCCATCCTGACACAAGAGCCCTGTGACAACCCAGTCCCCTCCAGGCTGCCTGAGATGGAGCTTTGCCCCCAGACACCAGCATCTTGGCCCTGTCCCATGCTGTTCCCCTGGGACCCCTGGCAGGAGGGAGTACCTCTGTTTCTTCCATAGAAGACCTTGGGCAGCTTGCTGGCTCGCTTGAGGTAGAAGAATGCAGCCACAGAGAGGATGAGGCCCGAGCTGATGAGAAATGTCCCCAGGAAGAGGGAGGCGGCCACCTGAGGGCCCCCTGCAAGCAAGGTGAGGGCTGGTGGTGTGCACACCTGGGTTCTCACAGGGCCGAGGGTCCTGTATGCAGAGGTGTGGGCCTCCCCTGCACTCAGCTGACTCCCCAGGCATCAGCTGGGGAGTTCTCAGGGGGTTGGCTGTCAAGAGGTCCAGTGTCCCCAGCCCAAGCTCCCCATCTCCTCCTCCTCACTGGGCACCCACTCAGGGCCCCACAGCTCTGGCACAAGGATGTACCCTGGCTTGCCTCACTGCAGCCTGTTGGCTGTCACCTGGGTGGCCTTCCCAGCACCAGGACAACAGCCATCTCCACCTCCACAGGATCAGGACAGCCAGCACACTGATGCCGAGCAGGGGGACTCTGTGTTCAGAAGCCTTTGGCAAGCGCCCTTCTGACCCTGCCATGTAGACAGGAGGCCAGCTACGGCCACACTGGAGCCTCAGGAGGGATGACTTCCAGCTAAAGTGGCCTAGATTTGCCACAAAGGAAATGGGCTCAACACTGGACTGCATGGGCCTTACCTACCACCCTCTGCTGAAGGGCCCAGCCCTATATCACAAGAGGCGGGGGCTGTCTGTGCCCAACTGCCCTAACACTGTTGTTCAGCCCACAGCAGCACAAGGCTACTTGCTTCCGGTTCTGAGACTCGCAGGGAAGGCCTGAACCATTGGTCCAGGTCAACATGTCCTCTGCTGAAGGACCAGGGTCTGGACGATCATAACCCCCATCATGACCCCAACACCTCAGAAGAGGAGGTAGCCTCACTCATCCTCTTGAATCAACCCCAGGCTCAGGGCAAGTCCTGCTCCCTGACTGCAGTGGCCTCGGGTGGCCTGAGTACCACACCCCCATGGCCTGGCCAGTGTGTGGCTCCGCAGGTGTCTCAGGCACGATGGGACGCCTGGCAGCAGGAGCCGGCTGGGACCCAGAGTGTCCAGGAGGTGGCTCCTCTGTCTGCCCTGAGGACCAGGTGGCGTAGTGGGCCCTTCTCTCTGCCTACAGTGTCTGTAGTCTCTTCAGAGACCTACGTCCTAGAGGAGCCCCCAGGGACAGGGGGCTGGGGCTCCTCAGGATGTCCTTCCATCGTGGAAAACCACACATCTTTGGCTCCCAGGGACTGAGGGGCTTTGGCGGGGTGGTGGCTATGAGCAAGGCAAAAGGTTAAGACGCGTGGCCTGTTCAGAGGCATGCGGGGCCCCATGCCAAGTGACCCCAGCCACACCCACCCTTTTGAATCAACCCCAGACCCTGACTTCAAAGCTGATAAAGCCTCCAGACCACGGGCTCTGCTCTGTGAGCAGAGCGGGGTCCTGTGCAGAGCTCTTGGCTGGGGTGGAGTCTGCCCTTGACTGTGGACATGGCCCTGCCGAGGCCAGCACGGGTGACTGGGTCTGCGCTGGAAAAGGCTCTGATGGTGCCGTGCGTCTCCCCAGAACTGGTGTGGTGAGCTGAAAAACTTACCGACACTCTGCTGCCCAGGCATCCCTGTGCTCTTGTTCACAGGGAACTGTGCACCTCGGCCGGCAACTGTGGGGGAGCACAGTGGTCAGTGCTGCTGGAGGACCCCCGGGGAGCCAGAGATATAGCCCAAATGCAACTGTGGCCCAGAAAGGAGAAAGGGAGGTGGCTGTGGAGGCAGAGTGGCCCCTGCCCCACAGCTGCTCTGAGGGACATGAGGACTCAGGGAGGGGACTCCTGGGGTGCCCATGGGGGGACAGTGGCCCAGGATAGGGGACAACAACCCGGATCCCCACCCTTTCCTTCAGAACTCGGAGGTGTGGCCCCCTGGTGAGAAGCAGGCCGGAGGATGGGGTGGGGAGGAGGGGCGGAAGAACATACGGCCTCTGCACTCGGAGCTGTTGTGGGTTCCGTTCCTGCACTGGATGCAGCTGACACTCCCATCCTCGGCCGGGCGCCCGTAGCAGCCTGTGCCGGGGGACAGAGGATGCAGCTCGAAGCACAGCCACGCCAGCTGGCTGCCTTCAGGGAGTTCTATGCTTTGCGTTTGTAAAACTATGTTTATTCCAGAACACTAGTTCGCCCATTCTGGAAGCTTGGATGGACTTCAGAAAAAGAAGCCCCTCCACAGGAACCACAGCTCGCCTTTTCTTGCCTGGGGATCCCCATGGGTCCCTTACTGGACGTCTCGGAAACGGCTTCTACAAGAATGGAATCTACAAGTATTAGGAATAGGCCTTCATTTCTTGTAAGAACCAGGCTTCTCTTCTGAAGCAGATGGACTCTTTTTCCTTCACTTGGCATTTCTTGGGAGGGGCAGACCTCAAGGAGGCATCTCAAGGAGGCCCAGGAATGTGGGATCCTGGGCACAGACCTGTCACCAAGGCAACAATACTCTCAAGGGCTCCCTCGGCCAGCCCTAAGGTAACTGGGCTCCTTGGCAAAACTGCCAGGGTGGCTGACCACGAGGAGGCCCTGGGCTGTGTGTGCAGGGCAGGACTAGCAACCAGACTTAAGGAGCAAAGGTTGACTTTATGGAGCATTATAGCACCTGGAAAAGAGCCCAGGGTCTGGCTCACTGGCTCTCCACCTTTCCCAGTGAGTAAGGAAGGTCACCGCCCAGAAAGGCCAGGAACCTTGGCACATGGGGACTCAGGAAGGGGGAATTCACCCCAACCTAAAGATACTAAGGTGAGGTCTGGAGGTGAGTCCGCGGCTAGGGTTCCTGGATTCAAGAGGCCTTCAGAAGTCCCATTTGAGAGTCTTTGTGAAGAGGCCAGCAAAGTAGACTTCGAAAGAGCCTATGTGGTCAATCACTGCTTTGGCTAAACTTCTTAATCAGGCCCAATTTAAAGAGGATAGACTCAAAGACAGTTTGTGTCACTGTGATTTCCTGTGGTGGAAAGGGGTGGCTGTAGAGAGACGTGATCTTTCAGTAGCAGACTGGTCTGGCTGGTGGACAGCAGACTCCAGTCCTGCTCTTCGACCTTGAGGTCCAGCCCCCATAAACTGGCCTGGATCCTGAAATCCCCGGTTCCCCAAGTCTAGGTCTGACTCTCCAAACTAACATTTCTGCCTCTCGCCCACCTGCTGACTTGGAATCACCAAGAACCAAAACTGCCTTTTCCCAAAGCCCTGCAAATGGATGTGACCTTCAGAGCAGTCAACTCAACAGGTCATGGCAATCTGCTGCCATGCAGGCCTTCTGGAAAGTTCCGGAAAAAATCGGGCTATATCAAGGATTACCATGCTGCCCCCACCTGCTGCCCACATGCAGAGGCCTCACTGTGGATGGAGTCCACCTACAACCCTCTTTCTGACGTGGTCTATGGGATGGCCTGTCCCAGGGCTGATGGTCAGCGCAACGTGGGAGCGGGTGATTGCCTGGTTCCATCTGCTTTCTTTCCCTTTTGCTGACCTGTCGCACAACTTCTAACCCAAATCTCTCCATGGCTACCAACTTGGCTTTCAATTTGTGACACTATCTGAAGGTAAAGTTTCACGTGGGAACTGAAGGAAACCAGAATATGTCACCACTTCAGCACAGAGACTGTTTTGAGATGAGGCAATGAGAAAACAGCAGGTGCCAGAAGGGTGCGCTGACCTTCCTTTTCTTCCCAGGAGCAGGAAACAAACCCCATGAGACCTGTCCCTTTCCCCCAACCAGGAGGAGACAGGACTCAGGGGCCTTGTCACCATCCCCCTCGATCCCCTTCAGCTGCCCGTGTCTCAGTCCCTTGCCCACAATCACCTCCTCATTCAATATGATGTGTTAGCACTGAAGTTCTGCCACTCGTTTGGGGCTTCATTTCCTCCTGAGTCAAAACGTGTGTAAAACTTCACACATTTGTGTACTCTGCTGCTCCTTTCTTACGTCAGCGTGTCTCAACCCAGCTGAAACTCGCTGCGGGGAACAGGCAGTCTTGCCTGTCCCTACCTCCCAGGACGAGGCCACCGTGTCCTCCTGGAGTTCTGCCCCAACTCTCAAGATGAGGCCCCATCAACCCTGCTGCCTCTGCCCACACCTCAGCCCCTCCTTCCCCAGGCCGCCTAGGCTGGTTCACACCACAGCTCACCTGGGCCACAGAGGCTTGTGCCTGGGCAGGTGGCGTTGACATCCCCCGCATCCACACAGCACTCAGGCTGCTGACCCTAGAGGGGAGACAGTGGTCAGTTTCTGTGGTCAGGTGGCATGTGTGGGCCAGCCCCAGGGTGGTATCCACAGAGGGGCTCCCAGAGAGCTCACCCCTACCTACACCCAGGGCCCAGCCTCTTGTAGTCAGCATCTGGGGACTGCACCTGCTGACCTAGAGCGAGGTCAGGACACACAACCACACCGCGCAGACTCTCCCTGGGACAGCATTTGCTGTCTGGCAAGCGTTTGGAGATTGAATCAACAACTGAGGTGTCTGGTTGGGACCTGCTGGGGCACTCTCCCCAGCACCCAGACTCCCAAGAGCAGGAAGAAGACTCCCTCAGGCTGACCCAGAGAGCCCGTCAGGGGTGCGCTGGAGCAGCCTAGTGGGCAGGGATGGACCTCTCCTCCACTGCCCGCTGCCCTCCCTCGGGGCCTCCATGCCGCCCCCCCTCGGGGCCTCCACGCCACCCTTTCTCAGGGATCTCTTGGATCAGGGGCAGAGCTGCCACCTCTTGCCGTGAGCTACAGGCAGGCACAGGGCAGGCCTTTCAAACATGAAGTTATTAGTCGACACTTGCAGCTGGTGGCTTTGAAAATCAAAAAATGAGGCTGCTAAGCAAGCAAGCATATGTGCTTCTGGACTGTGGTGCCTCAGGAGGATAAACCCAGGCTCCCGTGGCCTCCCTGGTGAGAGGCCTGGGTGGCTCTCATGACGTGTCTGCCCCTCGCTCCTGACCAAACAGCTCACAGTCCTGGGCACCTCAGGGATGCCTCTGCAATTCTACAGACACTCCCTGGGGGGATTCCAGCTTGGCCTAAGGAAAAGTTTGCCCCAGGCAGTACTTCAGGGCAAACATGCTGGCCAGGCCCACATGCAGGAGTGGGTGGTGCAGGTGCTTCATTCACAGACCAGATGGTTAGAGGTGCCTCGAGAGGGCGTTCTAGGCAGCTCTGCTCCATGTTTACCCAGGTTTCCCAAGACCCGGCCCGGGACTGGCAAGGAGCGCCTAAGGGTGGCCAAGAAATGGAGGGCGCCATGGGGGCCAGGCCAAGGCTGAGAAGGGAGGCTCAGCTGTCCTGTCCCACCCAACCCAGCTGAGGCAGAGCGGCCGGAAGGCCCAATATCCTGGAGACGGGCAGCCGGGCGTGTGTAGACGTGGCCAGGCACCTCCAGGAACCACTGCCCAGCACACCTGCGTCACTGACTTGGTAGTCGTCACCTGGCCAAGTTGAGCCTGGAGCGGGCATCTCTGTCCATCCCACTAGCTCTGGCCAGTGCCAGTGGGAAGCTGTGTGGAGACCCCATTTCAGCTCCAAGAAGAGGTTCAGCTGGGCAGAGGGAAAGGAGGGTCTAGCAGGCAGAGAGGAGCAGGGAACATGGGTAGGCCCGTGCGTCAGCTGCCCACCCAGAGTCACAGGCCCCAACCCTACAGGGTGTACAGTCAGTGTCTCTGGGGCTGGGGCAAGGGTGGCACCCACAGGTGGAAGGGCGAGACCCCCCCGGTGAAGGGCCCACGTGCCACGTGACAGGTGCTTACCGCAGTTCCTGAGGCTCTGCTAGCAACGTCCACCAGGAGGCCAGCCAGGAAGATGGCATGGAGTGCCATGTCCCGGAGTGCAGGCTCTGAGAGAGAGGGGTGCCGTGTGGCCACAGGTGCTGCCTGCCAGCGCAGGGCATGGTTGAGGGAGGTGGGCTGGGGCAGAGGACACTTACCTGGCCCTCTTGGATGTGAGCTGCAGACATTCAGGCCCTTGCCACCCTCGATCAGCAGTCAGGGGGTTGGTCGCTGGCTCCAGAGTGTCACAACCCTGGAGCCCAGCCTGCAAATCCAGGTGGACAGATGAGGCCCCGCTGCTGGTCAAGCACAGCCAAACACATCTGGGCCTTGGCCTTGGGGCTCAGGGTCCAACCAGACTTCCCTTCAGGAGCCCCCAGGGCTCAGCCCGCCCAGATCAGGATCCGACAGACTCACTCCCTCCCACGGACTTTCCACCGCCTGCGCACTGGGTCTTCCCAAAAGGGAGGCTGAACCTGAGCGGAGAGGTCAGGGGAGCTGGCCATTCTACCCGCCACTTCATCCTGTCCTCGTAAGACTTGAATTCAATTTCCAGCATTTTCACCCAGAGACAGAACTGTCCGGCGGTGGGTGTGCCTCTGAAGGGCCAGGCCGGTCAGAGGAACATGAACTGCCCACCTGCCATCATCACAGAAGGGCATGTGAGCAACCACCAGCTGGGCGACGGTACAGGGAGTCCCGGGCAAGAGTTTCTGATGGGCAGTGGGTCCAGAGAGCAAACAGACGAAATAGGATCACTGGCCTCAAGTAAACTTCCTAACACTGAAACCACTCGAAACGAGACAGCCCAGGTGATTTAGTGCTCATGCTGCCACATCTCTAGAGTAACCAGGGAAACACACTAGCCTGCATGACCCTGGAAGTAAACGTTAGTTGGATTTTTAATCAATTTCTGCAAGGTGGGAACCACAACTATAATCTGTCCCAAACACACAAAAGTCACTTCTAAAAAGACTTTTCTCTTAATAAAAACAGCTGTAGGAGGAAGCTGTGCATGAGGAAGACGAGCTCAGGTTCAAGGGAGTGTGTGTCCCAAAGAGCGCACTTGGGCCTGGGGGATGACGAGCGGCTCTGTCCACTGGCCCAGGGGTCCCAGGCTGGGGTCTGTCCTGTTGCTCGCTCTGTGCTGGGTTCAGCCCAGGCTGATGGAGCAGATGGCGCTCCCCCAGTCTGGAGTCAAGTACCCTCATTAAAAACACCAGCTCTTCCCTGGGGTACTGGCCCCTTTCTGGGATGTGAAGTCCCCTCGGTGGCAACTACTGGTGTCACACACACGCTGACAACTTTGATTCAGGAATCAGCTCAGCCGACACCTCCATCTGCTTAACAGATACCACTGATAGTGTGCACACCACACTGCCCCTCCTCAGACTACACGTGGACTGTGTCTCCCGGAATTTCAGGGGAAAAGACCACACCATCCACGCACCTTGGGTTGGGCTCCTGCCCATCAGCATGGCCATGGGGATCTTTGAATTCCTCTGCACTTTGCCCTCTTGTGACTCAGTGGCATCCACTGTAAGGACGCTTCCCCTGCCCACTGTCTGCCAATGGCCACATAGCTGTTTCCGCATTTTGGCTAATGCCGCCGGGAACATTCTTGAGCCTGTTCCTGCACAGTCATTTGCCTTCCTTCTTGGGTCAACATCTGGAAGCACTGGGTCAAGGTAACTCTGGGAAGCTAATGCCCAGCTGTTCTCTGGCCATGGCTCCACATGCAGCCCCTGCAGCTCTGAGCGCCTCACCTGCTCTGGCCACACCAGGTCGTGATCACATACTGGCAGGTGGGCGGGGGTTCTCCTCTGTTCCCATCTGTGTTTCTGCAACTAGATATGGTCAGCACCTCTGTCCTGCTTGTGGGGCACTCATACCCCTTACATCTCTTGTGGTGAGTCTATTCACTTCCCTGGGCCACCATGTTCGGCTGAGTTGTCTTTCTATTATCACGTGCTAGCTCTTCACATGTCCTTTGCCAGGTATGTGTACTGCAGACATTTCTCCCATTCTGTGACTTGTCTTTTCATTTTCTTACGGGTCTCTTGAGAAGAACAAATGTTTCATTTTCATAAAATTAACTGCATCCATTTTTTTCTCTAATGGTTATTGCTTTTTTCCATCCTAAGGACTTTTTCAGATTTCTTAGCATCTTCTATATAAATAATCATGTCCTACGCAAATAAATGCAGCTTTACTTCTTTACTTTTTCTGGAAGCTTGTTTCAGGGCACAACATTTGGTCTATGCTAGAGAACATGCAGTTGAAGGAATCAGTGTTCTGCTTCTGATGGGTGTGGCTCTATAAACACCACTCAGGTCAAGATTCCAGGAGCACTGTTCAGACCCTCTATGTCTTCACTGATTTCTTTAGGTCTTTTGTTATAACAACTGGTGAGAGAAAGATGTTAAAATTGCCTATGATTGTGGAATTGCTTATTATTCCCTTTATTGGGTGCATTTGTAACTGATATGTTTTTCTGACGAAACCACCTCTTTATCACTAGAATTTTCCGGTTCTCTTTGGTAATACTCCTTATCTTGAACCTACTTTACCTGATATTAGTACAGCTACTCCAGCCTTCTTGTGCTATTTGTATACATACACATTTTGCATTCACTTATTTTCAGCTTGTGGTTTTTATGTTTAAAGTGAATCTCCCATAGACAGCATGTCATAGGGTCTTGCTTATTACCCATCCTTATCATTTCTAACTTTAAACTGGAGAGTTTAGTACATTAATATTTAATGTAAATATCACTGTGGTTAGACTCAGGTCTACCATTTTATTATTTGTTTTCTACTTGTTCCTTTAATACATAAAAGATTATTTTTTTTAGAACAGTTTTGGGCTCATCGCTAAACTAAGCAGGAAGTAAGAGAGTTTCATATACCTGCTGCCCCCACACAAGCAGAGCCTCTTCCACTATTAACATCCTGCTCCAGGGAAGTACTCTGATGAACCTACATGGGCACATCACTCTTGCCTCAAGTCCATGTTTAGAACAGGGTCACTTTTGACGCTGGGCTTTGGCAAGTGTATAATGGCGCTATGGCTGGGTTTACGGCTGCCGTTCTGTTTTCTGCTCATCTCTCCAGTGTTCTACTTCTCTCTTTCCTGCTTTCTTTCATATTATTTGGATTTTTTTTTTAAGTTCCCTTTCAATTTATCTTCTTTAGTTATGGTTCTCTGCATTATTTCATGGTTGTTGCTCTGACCCCGTTTCACAGCCTGCTTAGAACACTGCAGCACAACATGCCAAGGCAGAACCTGCAGGTCCGTGGACCCCCGCCCGTGGCTTCATGTGATGCCCATCATGCGTATTTCACCTGCATGCATTACAAACTCAAGACACTTTCTGATTTTTTTCTTTAAATACATATTTCACGTGTTTTTTGGGGGGGAATCATGCGGCATGCAGGATCGTAGTTATCCGATCTGGCATTGAGCTAGTGCTCCCTACATAGGCAGTGTGGAACCTTAATCACTGGCCTGCCAGGGAAGTTCCTAAATACACACTTTAAAGAAGACGTTCCCCCAGGTATTTACTCTTTGATGCTCATCACTCGCATAAAGATCTGAGTTTCACTTTCACATCATTCACCTTTAGCCAGGAAAAACTTCCTTTAGCATTTCTGACAGTACACAGATGATGGCAACAAATTCTATCAGCTTTCCTTTTTCTGAAAATATCTGTATTTAGCACATGCGGCTGGGAGGATGACTATCTTTCTTCCAGAACTCCACTGGCCTTATGATGATAAGTTCCTATTGTTTGCAACACTGTGTGTATGTAATCTGTTGCTTTTCTCTGGCTGCTTTCAAGATTTTTAAAGTGAATCTTAAAGTGTTCAGGAGCGTAAAAATGATGTGCCCAGGTGTGGCTGTAGTCATATTCACCCGATTTGAGACTCCCCGAGCTTTTTTAATCTATAAATCTATGTTTTTCGCCATATTGGGAGCGTCTGTTCTCCAAGCACTTCTCCTGCCCCACCGTGCCTCTCACCTCCCCTCTGGGCTCCACAGTCCCTGTGCATTTCACACTTGTCGCTGCCCTCTGAGTCCCTAAGGCTCCTCTTGCTTTCCCCCATCTGACTACTTCTTGTCCTTTCCAGTCTATTATGCCCATTCAGTGAATGTTTTATTTCCAGTGTTATATGCTTCAATTCTAAAATTTCCATTTGATTGGTTTTAAAAAACATTTTCTATCCCTCTGCTGAGATTTCCTATGTTTTTGTTCACTAGGAGTGTCTTTTCCTTTACGTCACTGAACACAGTTACTCCGTTGGCTTTGAAGTGCTTGTCTGATCACCCAACACCTGAGTCATTACATGATGGCAGCCTATTGATTGTATTTTCCCTTGAGGATGGTTCATAGCACCCCAGCTCTTTGTATGTGGAGTAACTTCGGATTGCAAAGACTCTGCAATCTGTTATGTTGCAGAGACTCTGAATTCAATTATACTCCTCTGGAGAGAGGAATGGTTTATGATTCGGTGGTAGTGGTTTAGTCGCTAAGTCGTGTCTGACTCATGAGACCCCATGGACTGCAGCCTGCCAGGCTCCTCTGTCCATGGGATTCTCCAGGCAAGAATACTGGAGTGGGTTGTCATTTCCTTCTCCAGGGGATCTTCCCGACCCATGAATCAAGCCCGGGTCTACTGAAGTGCAGACTGATTCTTTACAGAGCTACAAGGGAAGCAAGGGAAGAGAGTTTATGGTTACGATTTAGTAGGTAATTAATTTCATTAGATTCAAAAAGGAAACTGTCACCATCAGTTGTGATAAGCGGTGGCCTCACTCTTGGTTGAGGTGGCTTCCCACCTGCCCTGTGTGTGCCTGATTCAGGGCTTGGCCAGAAATCGGAGCAGAATTTATTTGCAGAATTCCTTTTTCTGGGAATTCTCTTACTCTGAAGCAGCTGCATCTGCCCAGCTCCTCCCTCTGTCTAACAAGGAAGAGCGCGGTCCTTCCACCAGAGTTCTAATCACCCTACACCACCGCTGCAACTGCACTGCCCTCAAAGTTAAGACATACAAACAGGAAACACACTCTGGGCCTGCCACTTCCTCTAAGTTTAAGCTGCCCTCAGAACCTGCCTGCTGTGTCCCTTCTCAGGTGTCCTGGGGCCTGCTTCCCATAGCTTGTTCTTGGTTGATAACTGCCACCTGAGGGAGAGTCGCTTTGTTGGAGCTAATTCCTCTACCCTGGGAACAACTAACAGCACTGCATGGTTTTTTAATTCAAAAACCCAATGGTGTGCACAGAGGCTGTTTCCGACGTGCTGCCCCTGGTCAGCAGCAGGGCACATGGAGAGAACTGCCGGGCCACGATGGTCTTGTCTCCACTGGGCAGGAGTCAGCCCGAGGGAAACAAATAGGGAATGGGTGCCCAAACACTATTCTCGTCTAAGAGCGTGAATCCAGTTGCAAAAAGATTAATTTAAAATAGTAAGTTACATTGAACATTACTTTAGTAGCCCCTTTCATCTCTAAAACATTCCCCAAAGGATGATCAAATTAATCATCTGAGGTTTACTCTCCTATGATATGTATTTTCACAACTTAGAGATTTGCCACAGTCTCTTTTTGCTGCAGATCCTGGATCTCCAAGGGATGTGTGTAACCACAGCAAGAACAGCAATCATACAGCACCTGCTGTGTGCCACGCACCACTCTGAGTTGTTCACTCATACTGACCCATTCGACCCTTCCAACAATGCCTATAATAGAATCCTTTTAAAGAGGGGAAAACGGGCTTGCATAAGACCACATGGCGAGTACATGGCAGGGTGAGGACCAGCCAGGTCTGGTGCCAGAGCATCTATCTACCCACCTCACTGACTTGGGGTCCAAAGGTTTCTCCTGAAGCCAGTGGGCACTGCTTGTTTTACAACATTCACCTAACACATTCAGCATGTCTGGCCAAGTATGGTGCAGTTCTACAGAAATTCTCCCTTTTTTATTTTGGCTGCACAGAGAGACTTGTAGAATTTTAATTCCCTGACCAGGGATCGATCCCAGGCCCTCAGCAGGGGGAGCACAGTCTTAGCCACTGGACTCAGAAATTCTCAATGTAGTAAACAAAGGCATCTGAGACTTTAAAACTAAATATAATACACCTCTGTTTTTAAAGAATATTAGCTAAAGATAAAAATTGTGTTGTAGGATTTTCTAGCACAAGAAGTAAAACATGCCTCCAAGAGTACAAGAAGTAGAAGATGGTCACTGGGACCCTCTGTATACAGATCTCACATTGTTTGTGAAGTATAGGATTAATTTTTAAGGTAAACCATGACAAAATAAACCTCTACAGGAACCCCTAAAAAGTAACATAAAAGGGCAGAACTAAAAAGTCAATAAAGATCAAACAAAATTTTTAAAAACTTGGATTCCAGGAAAGGAGGAATAGAGAAACAGATGGAAAAACAGAAATCAAACATGAAGGTGGTAGACTTAAACCCAAACACTCTAATAATTGTACTAAATGTAAATGGACTAAATACCCCATCAAAAAGTAGAGATTAACATTACTAACCCCTGGTAAATGCAGCAAATATACTACTCCACAACCATGAGGATGGCTGCTATTTAAAAAAAACCAAAAAAAACGAATGTGGAGAAATTTCCACCACCTTTTCTGTTGCTGGGGGAAATGTTAAGTGGTGCAGCTGCTGTAGAAAAGGGCAGGGCAGTTTTCAAATAAAACACAGAATCACAGAATGATCCAGCAATTACACTTGTGATTATACACTCAAAAGAATAAAAAACAGGGTCTTACACTGGTGTCCACAGCAGCATTATTCACAATAGCCACACATACACAAAAAGGGTAGAAACAACCCAGATATCCATTAATGAATGAATAAACAAAATATGGCCCATCCATACAATGGAATATTATTCAGCCTTATACAGGAGGAAATTCTGATACATGCTGTAACATGGGTGACATAATAAAAAGTGAAATAAGCCAGTCAAGAGAGGACAAATAATGTATGATTCCATTTATATGAGGTCAACAGGGTCATCAAATCCATAGAGACATAAATAGGAGGGTGAGTGCCAGGGGCTGGGCAAGAGGGATGGGAGTTAGTGTTCAACGGGGATAGAGTTTCAGTTTGGGAAGATGGAAAGTTCTAGAGGCAGATGGTGGTAAGTGTTGTACAATATCATAAAAATTCTTAACGTTATAGGCTACAGACTTTAAAATGGTTAAAATGGTAAATTTCATATTATGTATATTTCACTGCAATAAAATATCTAGAAAAAAAGAAAATACATAATACATATAAAGTGCCTCATAAATGATAGTTATTAAAGTTATTTTTTTAAATAGAGATTATCAGATTGAATAAAAAAGCCAGATCAAATGATATGTGCTTTATAAGAAACAAGTTTGATTCTTGTATAGATATATATAAATAATATGCATAATATACATATTCTAGAAAACTTATGAATTTTTGCCTAACTAAAAATAATTATGACAGTTTCATTCCACTTGTTTAACTTAGTATGAATAGATTGCTAGGTTTCTAATTTTAAAAATAGATATGTGACAAGCAACAAAGGTTTGCTGTATAGCATGAGGAATTATTGTCAATATCTTGTAATAACCTACAATAGAAAATATAAAAAATGTTTATGTATAATGAATCACACAAAAATGAATTCTACATTTTGAAATTTAGTAATGCTTATCTTTTTGCCAGTTTTTCTAAATGTCCTATGGACATATAACAATGTATGATATACAAAATTTTAAATATTTTATGTAGGATATAAGATTAATATAAATTAATATAAGTAGAAATCTATTACATTTAAATTATTAATGACATCATTCAAGATGCTCCTATTCTTATTTTTTCTGCACTTGATAAAAGATTCTCAGAGAAATGTTAATACGTCTCACTATGATTATATTTTTTTCCCTTATATTTCTTCTGATTTTTGTTTTATGTATCTTTGTTCCTTTGTTGTTACATGTCAAATGGTTTTATGATGTCTATCTTCTTTGTGAACTGTACTTTTTATCATTAAAAATATTCATCTTTGTTTCATTTAAAAATAAAATTTAAAAAGAAGCAAATATTTTAAAAAAAAGAAACAACCTTGAAATACAAAGACACAGAATATTGAAAGCACAAGATGGAAAAGATAGTCTATACAATTACTGAGCATAAAACACTCATGCTGATATACTGATACCAGACAAAGCAGACTTCAAGAAGATAACTGCCTTAGAGAAGAGAAGGACCTTTCACAACAATAACACAGTAAATTCATCAAGAAGATAAATCAATCTTCTCGTATTGATTTGTATACAATCAATAAAACCTACCAAATACATGAAGTTGACAGAACTAAAAGGAAAAAGACAGATCCACAACTGTGATTGGAAACTTTAATATCCCTCTTTCAATAACTGATTGGACGAGTAGACAGAGAAAAAGAGAAAAAGGATATATCAACGGATTCAACTTAACTCACAAGTATAGAATATGACACTCAACAAAAGTATAATATACATTCTTAAGTGTAAACAAAATATTCACTAACAGACCATATGCTAGACCATAAGACAAGTGTCAACAAACTCAAAGGGTAAAAATCCTACAGAATATATTTTCTAAGTGTAATTATAAATCAATAACTAAAGATACTTAGAAATCTCCAAATATTTGTAAATGAAACAATAGACTTCTAAATCACTCATGGATCAAACACAAGAAAATTTCAAGTATTTTTAACAAAAAGATAAAGTGCAACCTATCAGATTTCTAAGCAGTGCTTAGAAAGAAATTTGTGGGTTTTAATGCCTGTATAAGAAAAGACAAGTGTAAAATCATCGATCTATGCTTCCATCTAAGAAGACAGAAAAAGAAGACTGAAGTAAACCATATAAGGCAGATGAAGGGAAATAACAAGAGTAGAAATAAACAAAAAAAGAACAAAAGTTAGAGAAAGTAAGCCAAGTTTAAAGTTGGTTCTTTGAAAAGATTAATAAAATTGATAAACCTCTAGCAAGAATAAGAATAATAATAAAACAATGTGAATTATCTACATAGAAATTAAAAAGCAGACAGGCATCACTACAAATACTACAAACCTGATGGGACCATCAGTCAATATTATAGATAACTTTACACCAATATATTCAACAACCTAGAGGAGATGAGCAAATTTATTTAAATACACAAATTAACAAAAATGACACAGATGAAGAAGAAACTCTGAACAATCTTATATACATTAAAGAAATTGGGAGCTTTTCTGGTGGTCCAGTGGTTAAGAATTCACCTTGCAAAGCAAGGGACATCGGTCCGATCCCTGTCTGGGAAGAGCCCACATGCCACGGAGCAATTGAGCCCATGAATCGCAACTTCTGGGCCTGCACGCCTAGAGCCCATGCTCTCCAACAGGAGAAGCCACCACGCCGAGAAGCCCTTGCTCTGTAGCGACACAGTAGCCACCACTTGCCACAACCAGAGAAAGCCCATGAGCAGCAACCAAGACTGAGCATAGCCAAAAATAAATAAATGTGTTTTTAAAAAAGAAACTGAATTAATAACATTGAAACTTCCCACAAAAAAGGCAATGAACCCAGATGGCTTCAATGGTGAAGTCTATCAAATAATTAAGGAAGAATTAATGCCTATACTACACAAAGCCCTTCAGAAAGCAGACGGGAAGGCATCTGTTCCAATTTGGTTATAAGCTCAGCAAGCAGGACTCAGACCCAGACCAGCAAAACCAGACAGAAAAAAGACAAAAACATCACAAGGGGAAAAAGGCAGACTAATATCCCTCATGAATACAGATCCCCAAACTCTTAACAAAACATTAGCAAACTGCATGCCTGCATTCAGCAAATACTGAAAGGTGACAAAACACGACCGAACAAGTTTCTTCCAGGAACATAAGATTGACTTTACATCAAAACCAGTAATCAACCACTTTAACAGAATAAAGGGGTTCTACTAAATATAACCATTTTAGCAGATGCAAAACAAGCGTTTGACAAAATTTCAGGCCCATTCATAACACTCAATAAACTGAAAGCAGAAGGAGATACCCTCAGCATGAAGAAAGACATCCCCAAACAACCCACAGCTCATGACAGGCTGACCGAGATGAGGCCGAGGACACTCAGCCTCTGCAGGTCTTGTCAACACTGCCCTGTGGCTCAAGCCAGAGCAGTAACGACAGAAAACAAAGCAAGAGCCACAAGGATTAGAAATAGGAGTGATCCTGCCTCTGTGCTCACAGCATGATTGTTCATACGGGAAATCCTAGGAAATTTTAAAAACCTGCTATGATCTGTAGGTGAATTCAGCAATGTTCCAAGAGTATAAAGTGAAAATGCAAAATCAATTGTTATTTCTATACACTGGCAACAAGTGATTGGAAAATGAAAAATAAATATTAATATCATTCACAATAGCATCCAAAAACAATCTATTGGTGGGAATAAATTTAATTAAAAGATGTGTAAGAGCTGTACACAGAAAACTACAAAATACTGCTGAGAAGTTCAAGATCCAAATAATGGAAAGATATACTATAATGGTGTATATACATATATATATATATATATAGGCATAAACACACACACACATATATGTGTGATATCTTCATTAATTCATGTAAATGAACTGGAAGACTCAATATTATTAAGATTAACTTCTCCCCAAATTGATCCAATATTTTATATAATCCCAAGCAAAATTACAGCAGGCTTTTTTTGAGGAACTGTCACAAGACAGTATAGACCGATGAACAGAGATTAGTGTAAGAGAAACTGACCCTCACAAAAACAATCAAATGATTTGTGACAAGGTGCCAAAGCAATTCAATGGGTAAAGGAAAATTTTTTCAACCAATGATGCTGGACAGCTGGTTACTCACATGGAATAAAAAGTGAACCTAGGGCTTCCTTGGTGGTCCTGTGGCTAAAAATCCGCCTGCCAATGCAGAAGACACAGGTTCTATCTCTGGTCCCAGTATCACACTATGGAGCGTGCACTCTAGAGCCCACAAGCCACTACTGAAGCTTGCAGCCCCTAGAGCCCGTGCTCCGCCACTGCAAGGAGAAGCTCGCGCATCCGCCGGCCACAACTAGGAAAGCCTGCCCTCAAACGAAAACCTACCGCAGCCAAAAAAGGTGAAACTAGGCTCACAGACCACCTGACATGAAGAGCCAGCTCACTGGAAAAGACCCTGATGCTGGGAAAGATTGAAGGCAGGAAGAGAAGCGACGACAGAGGACGAGATGGTTGGATGGCATCACCGACTCGATGAACATAGTTTGAGCAAGCTCTGGGAGATGGTGAAGGACAGGAAGGCCTGGTTTTTGGCCTTCAGTCCAAACTGGTTTTTGCAGCCGCAGAGTCAGACACATCTGAGCAACTGAACAACACAGACCTAAACACAAAACTGAATCTATTAACTTTCTACAAGAAATTACAGGAGATTATCTTTGTGACTTTTGGTTGTGTGCGTGCATGCTCAGTCGCTTCAGCTGTGTCTGACTCTGTGTGACCCTATGGACTACAGCCTGCCAGGTTGCTCTGTCCATGGGATTCTCCAGGCAAGAATACTAGAGTGGGTTGCCATGCTCTCCTCCAGTGGATCTTCCCGACCCAGGGATCGCACCCATGTCTCTTCTGTCTACCTATATCGGCAGGCAGGTTCTTTACCATGAGCACCACCTAGGAAGCCCTTGATTTTTGGTTAGGCAAAGACTTTTAAATAGAACACCGAAAGCATGAACCAAAAAACAAAAACTGAGGAAATGAACTTCGACGATATTAAACACTTTTGCTCATTAAAACACACCGTTATGGTGGATATACACTCTATGCATTTGCCAAAACCCACAGAAAGTTGTATCATAGAGTATACTTTAATATATGCAAAAAAATCAACAACACCCACCAGGGATGTCAGGATGGAAAGCAGACTGTGGCCACTGAATCTAACTGCATCACAACGTATGACACTAACACACAGGAGGGGACAGGATGAGAGTGTTTGGAAAATACTCTTTGGAAATTGTTAAGACCAACGATAAGAAGAAACAGAATATAAAACATTGTACTAAAGTTGATAATTTTGTTTCTCAAGGTGGGGAGGTGTATCAGTGAACAATTCTGAAACAGCTTTCTAAATACATTGGGGTGGGACAAACAAGAAAATGACGGCAATGGTGGTGAGAAGGTTACACATAAGCACTTTCGTTACAGATTACAGGTTACAGACACACAGGTGAACAGGTATATACTTACCTATCTGCTAAGGGGACTACAAGCAATGACCCCAGCAGCAATGCCTATACCCACTGCCTGGTTCCTGGTCTCTAAATCCCACTCTCCAATGAAATGAACTAGCGCTCCCTGGAGAACTGTGGCAGGAACACTAGAAGAAGAGAAGCTGGAGTGGCTGACAGTGTGAGAAAGGGAAGAAGTTCTTAAAAGTAGCAGCTGGGGGTTGATGACGTCCTGGTGGTCAAGGCTGGAACAGGTGAGCAGCCAGACAAACAGCACAGAGCTGGGTCCCCTCCAGAGTGCAGACACACACCCACAAGTCCGTCCTCCTCATGGAATTCCAGACCACATGGTGTGTCTTCCCTGAGCTTAGCTCCCACCCCCAGCAAGGTGGGATGCCTCTCCCTGCGTGACTGCCAAAGAGACTGGAGAACAGGACAAGGAGCAACTCTCCTTGGCAGACACCACGTGAGCCAGGTGACCAGGCCAACAGCCCCATGATGTCGTGCAAACGTCAGCTGCCCTGATGTGATGTGACAAGAGGGCCACCTCACTTCTGGGGTCCTCTTTCCAAAAACCCACAACCCCTGTCCAACCAGAAGAAAACACAGCAGACAAACCCCAAATCAGGGACATGCTACAAACACCTGAGTCCTCCTCATAGCTGTCATGGGATCCAGGGCAGAAAGAGGACCCTGGGGCAGTATGTGACCCGAAGCCTGGTGGGCCGGGAATAGTAACGGAGCGCTATCGTGTTTTAGCTTTCACAAATGTGCCTCATTTGCAACTTTTCTGTAAATCTAAAACTACTCCAAAAGATTAAAAGACACCATTAATAATGTGAATAGGCAAGTTCAAACAATGGACGGTAATATCTATCTATCTGTATTAAACCCCAGTCTCCTGCATTATAGATAGATTCTTTGTTGACTGAGCCAAGGCTTCCCCGAAGAAGGCAATGGCACCCCACTCCAGTACTCTTGCCTGGAAAATCCCATGGATGGAGGAGCCTGGCAGGCTACAGTCTATGAGATCATAAAGAGTTGGAGACATGACTGAGCATATATATATATATACACACACACACACCTGTCTTGGCTTGTATCCAGAGACCTAAAGGACCTGCTTAGATGCCTTGAGTGGGTGCAACAGGTCCAGCATCAATGTTCAAGCACATGCAAATGGAAGACACAAGCAAACACCTCTGCCCACCAGACCCACATGGCAGTCTCATGCCCACAGAACACACATGGAAGAATGTGCACAATTGTTACCCAAGGCAATGCCAGGAACCCACCCAAGTGCCCTCCAGGGACAGGTATCATGCTGAGGACAACCAAGGCCGCTCCACAGACCACAAGGTCTAACACGGCACCACAAAAGAATGTGGCAGAAGTCAGAACTGTGCCTGCTTCTGGGAGGTGGGTCTGGGAAGGCTTAGGAAGTCTGTCAGCCCAGGGCAGCATCAGACAAGGTGCTGCTCCTCACAGAACTGGGTCTGGGAGGCCCAAGATCCAGGTGCTGGCAGATCTGGGTTTGGTGAGGCCCTTTCTGGACTGCAGAAGGCTTCCTTCTCAAGATCCTCCAGGCCCTTCCTTGGTGTGCGAGCAACTGTGTTCCTCCTGTTACTAGAGTATTGATCCCCTCGTGTGCCCTACCTTACCCTGAGCACCTGCAAGGGCCCAGCTGTAGACACCAACACATGGGGATCTGGGCTTCCACCTGATGATCCGGAGGACACGACACGAGGGAAGCTTTAGGGATGACAGAAGCGCCCTCCATCACCATGATATGCCAGCTACACAGCTGTATACATCTGTCAAAATTGGTCAAACTGAATCTATGCACCTCATTTATGTGAATTATACTTAATCATGAACTGAATAATTGCAATTCATTTTCAATTTTAAAAATCTTAGCCAAAAAGCTAAGGAATTGGGTACAAAAACTTCAAGGTAATTAAAAATTTGGTGAGAATTTAACTTGTACCATGTTTTCTTTCACAACTCATTTTTCCTTAGAGGAACTGGTTTCAAGGAAGAAGTCATTGTGATTTCTGAACAAGTAACACAACCCACTCCAGTATTCTGGCCTGGAGAATCCCAGGGAAGGGGAAGCCTGGTGGGCTGCCCTATATGGGGTCGCACAGAGTCGGACACAACTGAAGTGATTTAGCAGCAGCAGCAACACTTCAGGTATCCAGGGGGGAATTATTCTGGCCCATCAATTTCCTGATGCTAGGAAAAGCTGAGGGCAAGAGAAGGGGGCAACAGAGGATGAGATGGTTGGATGGCATCACTGACTTAATGGAAATGTGTTTGAGCAAACTCAGGGAGATAGTGATGGACAGAGAAGCCTGGTGTGCTGCAGTTCATGGGATTACAAACAGACGGCTATCACTGAGCTACCGAACAACAACAACAATCAACTGCGGTTGGTTGCTGGCCAGAAAACCTCACGAACGCCTTTCCAACAGGAGGCCCTGCCCGGGGGATCACGGTGGGAATGCTCGCTTCGCCAACCTTCCCCGCGGCTGTGGCTGGAGAACGGAGAAGGGCAGGGGGCCAACCGCTTCAAAGTTCACATTGCTGATCTTTGCTTTTGCTTCTCCCATTGGATCTCCAGCTCCTCAGCGTCTCAGCAAGCAAAGGGCGCCGAGGCGGAACTTGGTTCTCGGGACAGAATGAGAACACAAACTCCTTGTTCACATGCTGCCCGTTCCGAAAATCCCTCCGCGCTCATGGAGGGTCATCAGCACAGTTATCGATCTGACAGCTGTACAGAAAACACTCCAGGCTGCTGACACGCTCTGTGGCCTCAGCAGCGCCGAGACGGTGCTGCCGGAGGGCCCTTGGAGACTCGCTGGAAGGGGTCCTTGGTCTTGGGGACGCAGAATTCTCAGTGATGCGGTGACCAGAGGGCGTTCTTCAAGTGAATTACCGGACAAATCACAGCTTACCTCGCGGAACGGGGCAATACAGGAGAGGCGGCAGCGCCCTCGGGGTGCCGGTGACCCCTCGAGGCGCGGCCGCTCCGCCTTTGGGAGGAGCGCCCGGGGCGGGGTGGGGCGCGCATGTGCCAGGAGAAACTTTCCGGAAAACCCGGGTTTTATTTCCTCCGAGGAGCTGGTGAGATCACTGTGGCGGTTCAGATTCCGGCTAACAGACTGCTGTGGGGGTGCTGGGAGGAGCGGAGAAGGACGGGACCCAGCTCTACCCCCGGAGCCACAGGGACCCCGGAACAGGACAAAAGGGCCACCTGGGGGCTCCGGAACCTCCGAGGAGCGCGTTACCCCGAACGCTGCGCCTTGAAACGCTGTGAGACGCGCGTCCGAACCCCGGTATCAAATAAACGGAAACTAAGCGTCAATTAAATCGTCCTGATGACAACGCACACAGACCCCGCTGAGCCACAGTGGACACTCTAGGGCGATAAACCCACTCGCTGGCTCTCCCGCGCGGCGAAGGCGTCCGGAGCCGGTGACGGAGACGCGGGACGCGGAGGAGCAAAGCGGCCGGACCCCGCGCCACCGGCCCACCCCGCCACTGCA
>SJYV01000579.1:1587-15381 GCA_006410875.1 Neotragus pygmaeus | reverse complement strand
CAGCGACCCCATGGACTGCAGCCTACCAGGGTCCTCTGTCCATGGGATTTTCCAGGCAAGAGTACTGGACTGGGGTGCCATTGCCTTCTCCTGGGAATCCCAATAACTGATTTAGTCAGGATGTATTATTTTGTTTCTATGCTATCAGATTCTATTTGCAAATATTTTGTTTAGAAGTTTTAGATATGTTTATTATTAAGACTGACTTGTAATTTTCCTTTTGCATACTGTCCTTGTCAGGCTTTTATGTTAAAGTTTTGCTGGTTTAATAACGTGGTTAGGAGATTGGTTTTCTGGTTTTGCTTTAAGTTTAATAATACCCATTCTTCCTAAGTGTGTATAGGCCTTCTTGCATCAATAGTGGCAGTAAATTGGCTTGACAAGAATCAGATTTTAAAATTTCAAATTTTAAAATGATGTGTTTGACGCAGCCATTCCACCCCAGGGAATTTATCCTCCGGATATACTCAAACAAGTATACAGAAATATATGTATGAGGATATTTATTGTTGTAATAGCAATAAACTGAAAACCAAACCAAAGATCTCCAACTGAAGAATTAGCTTTGAAAAGAAAAGTGCAGTATTTTATCATCATTGCAAAGAATCAGGTAGATCTATTTGTGCTGATATGTGAAGTTCTCCAAGATCTATAATTAGGATAAAGCAAGTGGCAGAGCAAGGGAAAAAAATCATACACACACNCAAGGAGCAAGCGTCTTTTAATTTCATGGCTGCAGTCACCATCTGCAGTGATTTTGAAGCCCCCCAAAATGAAATCCATCACTATTTCATTTTTATTTGTCACAGTTTTATTTTTACCATTATTTTTTTCCCTGAATGGTGTAGAGCAGTACAATTCTTATGCAGTATTATGTGACTTTTCTGAACACATTTCCTTATTCGACTATTAAGAAATTGTGTTAGCAATTTAGAGCTGGAAAATTCACACTCATGGCAATATCAGTTTTTAAATGTATGCTTATTGGAGAAGGTCTAAATTCCTACTTTTTCTTCTCTCGTGAGTGAGTGAGTGAGTGAAGTCACTGAGTCGTGTCCGCCTCTTTGTGACCCCATGGACTGTAGCCTACCAAGCTCCTCTGTCCTTGGGATTCTCCAGGCAAGAATACTGGAGTGGATTGCCATTTCCTTCTCCAGGGGATCTTACTTAAATAAAGGTATACTCATACCATTTTATTTTTTAATATATTTAAAGTTCATACAACTGCTAAATGATAATGTATGGAATTTCTTTAAAATTCCTTTAAGGAAAAAAAGAAACTTGTTGTTGGCTATTTTATTTTGTCTAAATAAATAAAGCCTTGATAGTATCATAAAAGTTTTAAGTATAATTAATATTTGTTTTATATCTGCCTGTGTTCTTCTTATAGACAACTTAGGCTAAGAAATGCATACATATGACCCTCCATATCTGTGAGCTCCATGTCTGTGGATTTACCCAAACTCAGATAAAAAATACAAAATAAAAGAGTTATGGAAAGTTCCAAAAAGGAAAACTTGACTTTGCTGTGCACCATTCTATTTACATAGAATTTATATTGAATTTGCCAGCTTCTAGCAACTATTAACATAGCATTTACATTGTATTCAGTACTATAAGTAACCTAGAGATGATTTAAAGTATAGAGGAGGATGTGGGTAGGTTATTACCTGCAAATACTACATTACTTCATGTAAAGAACTCGAGCATCGGAGGACTTCGGTATCTTGCAGTTCAGTGGGGGTACTGGAAGCCATATCCTGAGGATACTAACAGATAATTGTACCAGGTATCTGGGAGGAATAATTTGAAATTGATTCCTGCTGTGGGGAGAAACTAACATAGAAAAAGCGTCTATCATTGGCATGACCATATTGCTGAAATCCCCTTGAGTCTTTTAAAAATGTTTTAAATTTTATTTAAATGTAATACTATTAAGGAAAAGAAAGCAATGACTTGACACACAGGAGTTAATTCATGAAAACTTACATAATTTATTTATATAGTTTCATTATAAGTTTACATAAATTTGCTAAAATTGTTTCATTTGAGATGCATAATTCTCAGATATATTTAATATATAAAAATAAATATAAACCTATTTTGATTTAAATATTTATACAAGGACTTCCCAGGTGGCACTAGTTTTAAAGAACCTGCCTGCCAGTGCAGGAGACGTAAGAGACGTGGTTTCCTCNAAAATTGTTTCATTTGAGATGCATAATTCTCAGATATATTTAATATATAAAAATAAATATAAACCTATTTTGATTTAAATATTTATACAAGGACTTCCCAGGTGGCACTAGTTTTAAAGAACCTGCCTGCCAGTGCAGGAGACGTAAGAGACGTGGTTTCCTCTCCTGGGTCAGGAAGATCCCCTGGAGGAGGGCATGGCAACCCACTCCAGTATTCTTGCCTGGAGAATTCCTTGGACAGAGAAACCTGGTGGGCTACAGTTCATAGGGTCACACAGAGTCAGACACAACTGAAGCTTCTTAGCATGCACACACACACATAATAAGTCAGGTTATCTCCAAAAATAAGGTCTGAAAACAATTTTAAAGAGATTAAGGTTGAAAAAGGCATGAATGTTGGTTTCAGTTTTCTCATTTTAAACTGCTTGCTGTTGTCTTCCAGGTTTAGTGCTACAAGACCCAAGTTCATCTTCCTTGGCACTTTTTAATACAACTTCTAATGCCGTGGCTCAGTGTGAAGTAAGTACTAAACTTCCTGGGTATGTGCTGCAGCCACTTCAGAAGTCAGTGATGCTTTCAGAGTAACACTTCCCTTTGCAATAAAAGTCTTAATATTCCATGGGAGAGAACCGGAGGCTTGACGTAAGCACATAAAAAAGAAACAGTTTTCATGGAAATAAGGCTGCAAGCTTATGTAGGCTATAAAGTCATCTATATTCGAATTAAAATAACAAAATATTTTACATCGTGAATTCTGACACACATAGAGAAAAGTACGTAAAACACCTCTGTTACCTGCTCTCAGGTGAAAATCGGAAAGATGATTGATGCCCCACAAGGGTGCCCGTCCTCAGAAACAGCAAGCCCTCTCTTTCTGCTGGGGGCAATTGCTACTCTGCTGCTCACCTTGCTTTTTGTTGTTTTTACACCTAGTGAATGTATGCATCCCTAAACAAGAGGATTTAATTTTAGTATGTAAGTAGAATCACACTGTACATGTTCTTTTGTATCACAGCTTTGCTTGGTGAGTCTCACTGTCTCATTTATGTGTAGTAAAGGCAAGACTACTGGAGTGGCTTGCCATTTCCGTCTCCAGGAGATCTTCCCGACCCAGGGGTTGAACCCGGGTCTCCCGCATTGTAGGCAGACGCTTTACCATCTGAGCCACCGGGGAAGCCCAATAATATGTTCAACTGTATTTCAATATATGTGATCACCTATTATGTGAATATACAGTAGTTTATTTATCCATTCTGTTTTGGGGGAATGCTTGGATATGTGTCTGGTTCCAGTCAGGAAACTAAGAACTGTAACAGTTAATAGAGATGTTTCATTTTATCTATTTATTTTTTAAAACTTTATTTAGGTGCAATTGATGTACAACTGATGTACATATTTAATGTATTCAATTTGATGACTTTGTACGTACTCATACACCCATGAAACTATCACCACAATCAAAGTAATAGATATATCCATTACCTCCAAAAATTTCCTTGTGCTTCTTTTTATTGTTGTTGTAGAAACACTTTTGTCCCTCACATTGCTTGTTGGATCTTAGTTCTCTGACCAGGGGTTGAACCAAGGCCCTCAGCAGTGGAAGCAGGGAGTCCTAATGACTGGGCTGCCATCCCTGGCAGATGGTCTCTTACTGCCATTCCTGTAAGAACACTTAACATAAGCCCTCTTAACAAGTTTTCAAGTACACAACGCAATATGGTTAGCTATTGGCACAATTTTGTACAGCAGATCTCCAGAATTTATTCATCTTGCATAAGTGAAACTTTGTACTCATTGGCAGATGTTTCCCCACTTTTTCACTCCTCTAGTCATCGGCGACCAGCATTCCACTCTCTACTGCTATGAGTTTGACTATATTAGATTTTTCCCATAAGTGGAATCATGTAGTATTTGTCTTCTGTAACTGGCTCATTTCACTTACCATAATGTCCTATGGGTTCATTCATGTGAAAGTGGAAGTGTTAGTCACTCAGTCGTGTCTGACTTTTTGTGACCCCACAGACTATGAATGGCCTCTCAAGAGTCTTCTCCAAGAACACAGTTCAAAAGCATCAATTCTTTGGTGCTAAGCCTTCTTTATGGTCCAACTCTCACATCCATACATGACTACTGGAAAAACCATAGCTTTGACTATATGAACTGTTGTCAGTAATATCTCTGCTTTTTAATATGTTGTCTAGGTTTTTCATAGCTTTTCTTCCAAAGAGCAATTGTCTTTTAATTTCATGGCTGCAGTCACCATCTCTAGTGATTTTGGAGCCCCCCAAAATAAAGTCTGTCACTGTTTCCATTGTTTCCCCATCTATTTGCCAGGAAGTGATGGGACTGGATGCCATGATCTTAGCTTTTTGAATGTTGAGTTTTAAGCCAGTTTTTTCACTCTCCTCTCCTCTCTCTTCTTCATCAAGAAGCTCTTTAGTTCCTATTCATTTTCTGCTATAAGGGTGGTGTCATCTGCATATCTGAGGTTATTGATATTTCTCCCAGCAATCTTGATTCCAGCTTGTGCTTCATTTAGCACAATGACGAGCATTTCACATAATGTACTCTGCATATAAGTTAAATAAGCAGTGTAACAATATACAAGATGTGTATAAGAGACAGCTGTATGACAGACTCTGGATTCATCCACATCATTACGAATGACTCAATTTCATTCTTTTTTTATGGCTGAGTGATACTCCATTTTATATAGAATTTATTACAAAAATAAACTGTGGATGTTACCTTTAATCCTTTGAAGGGATATTTCATTTTCTCAACAGAAGCTGCTCCTTATGCAAATATGTTAGTGGAGCTTTCGCCTGTCTGAGTTCACCATTCCTTTCATTCCACAGTTTTTTGGTTCACATTGGATTGTATCAGAGTGGAATGAACCTGCAAGAGCTGATCAGCATTCTGAAGGGGAAGGAGTAGGTGAATCAGGAATTCAAGACAGGCAAACTCTGGAAGTAAATATTTGTCTAATAAATATTTGTGGGTTGACTTTTTATGGACAATAGAAGAGACAATTAAAAAGAACTTGAGTATCCTTACAAAGACAAGAACCAAGATAGGTCCTAATTCAAGAGAGAGGTAGAATAAGTGATGCACTGAATACAGAAAGTGATATAGCAAGTTCGGATGGTGGTGGCCTCAGGGCAGATGCTCCAGCAAAGGAATCAAGGCCGGGGTATTGCTCACTACAGAGCACCAGTAGATGGGGCCCTTCAGGACCCCAAAACCTGGATAAGTGGGAGTAGTGCTAAGCTTGACATTTTTTTTGAAGGAACCTAAAAGCAAAAACTATATATTATCACAATAATTTATCAAGTTAACATTTTAAGCTTTTCACATGAAGTTTTATTTTTCAGTTCAGTCACTCAGTTGTGTCCGACTCTTTGCAACCCCATGGACTGCAGCACATGAGGCCTCCCTGTCCATCACCAACTCCCAGAGTTTACTCAAACTCATATCCATTGAGTCAGTGACGCCATGCAACCATCTCATCCTCTCGTCCCCTTCTCCTTCCACCTTCAATCTTTCCCAGCATCAGGGTCTTTCCCAATGAGTCAGTTCTTTGCGTCAGATGGTCAAAGTATTGGTTTCAGCTTCAACATCAGTCCTTCTAGTGAATATTCAGGACTGATTTCCTTTAGGATGGACTGGTTGGATCTCCTTGCGGTCCTAGGGACTCTCAAGAGTCTTCTTCAACACCACAGTTCAAAAGCATCAATTCTTCAGCACTCAGCTTTCTTTATAGTCCAACTCTCATGTCCATACATAACTACTGGAAAAATCATAGCCTTGACTAGACAGACCTTTGTTGGCAAAGTAATGTCTCTGTTTTTCAATATGCTGTCTTGATTGGTTACAACTTTTCTTCCAAGGAGCAAGCGTCTTTTAATTTCATGGCTGCAGTCACCATCTGCAGTGATTTTGAAGCCCCCCAAAATGAAATCCATCACTATTTCATTTTTATTTGTCACAGTTTTATTTTTACCATTATTTTTTTCCCTGAATGGTGTAGAGCAGTACAATTCTTATGCAGTATTATGTGACTTTTCTGAACACATTTCCTTATTCGACTATTAAGAAATTGTGTTAGCAATTTAGAGCTGGAAAATTCACACTCATGGCAATATCAGTTTTTAAATGTATGCTTATTGGAGAAGGTCTAAATTCCTACTTTTTCTTCTCTCGTGAGTGAGTGAGTGAGTGAAGTCACTGAGTCGTGTCCGCCTCTTTGTGACCCCATGGACTGTAGCCTACCAAGCTCCTCTGTCCTTGGGATTCTCCAGGCAAGAATACTGGAGTGGATTGCCATTTCCTTCTCCAGGGGATCTTACTTAAATAAAGGTATACTCATACCATTTTATTTTTTAATATATTTAAAGTTCATACAACTGCTAAATGATAATGTATGGAATTTCTTTAAAATTCCTTTAAGGAAAAAAAGAAACTTGTAGTTGGCTATTTTATTTTGTCTAAATAAATAAAGCCTTGATAGTATCATAAAAGTTTTAAGTATAATTAATATTTGTTTTATATCTGCCTGTGTTCTTCTTATAGACAACTTAGGCTAAGAAATGCATACATATGATCCTCCATATCTGTGAGCTCCATGTCTGTGGATTTACCCAAACTTAGATAAAAAATACAAAATAAAAGAGTTATGGAAAGTTCCAAAAAGGAAAACTTGACTTTGCTGTGCACCATTCTATTTACATAGAATTTATATTGAATTTGCCAGCTTCTAGCAACTATTAACATAGCATTTACATTGTATTCAGTACTATAAGTAACCTAGAGATGATTTAAAGTATAGAGGAGGATGTGGGTAGGTTATTACCTGCAAATACTACATACTTCATGTAAAGAACTCGAGCATCGGAGGACTTCGGTATCTTGCAGTTCATTGGGGGTACTGGAAGCCATATCCTGTGGATACTAACAGATAATTGTACCAGGTATCTGGGAGGAATAATTTGAAATTGATTCCTGCTGTGGGGAGAAACTAACATAGAAAAAGCGTCTATCATTGGCATGACCATATTGCTGAAATCCCCTTGAGTCTTTTAAAAATGTTTTAAATTTTATTTAAATGTAATACTATTAAGGAAAAGAAAGCAATGACTTGACACACAGGAGTTAATTCATGAAAACTTACATAATTTATTTATATAGTTTCATTATAAGTTTACATAAATTTGCTAAAATTGTTTCATTTGAGATGCATAATTCTCAGATATATTTAATATATAAAAATAAATATAAACCTATTTTGATTTAAATATTTATACAAGGACTTCCCAGGTGGCACTAGTTTTAAAGAACCTGCCTGCCAGTGCAGGAGATGTAAGAGACGTGGTTTCCTCTCCTGGGTCAGGAAGATCCCCTGGAGGAGGGCATGGCAACCCACTCCAGTATTCTTGCCTGGAGAAGTCCTTGGACAGAGAAACCTGGTGGGCTACAGTTCATAGGGTCACACAGAGTCAGACACAACTGAAGCTTCTTAGCATGCACACACACACATAATAAGTCAGGTTATCTCCAAAAATAAGGTCTGAAAACAATTTTAAAGAGATTAAGGTTGAAAAAGGCATGAATGTTGGTTTCAGTTTTCTCATTTTAAACTGCTTGCTGTTGTCTTCCAGGTTTAGTGCTACAAGACCCAAGTTCATCTTCCTTGGCACTTTTTAATACAACTTCTAATGCCGTGGCTCAGTGTGAAGTAAGTACTAAACTTCCTGGGTATGTGCTGCAGCCACTTCAGAAGTCAGTGATGCTTTCAGAGTAACACTTCCCTTTGCAATAAAAGTCTTAATATTCCATGTGAGAGAACCGGAGGCTTGACGTAAGCACATAAAAAAGAAACAGTTTTCATGGAAATAAGGCTGCAAGCTTATGTAGGCTATAAAGTCATCTATATTCGAATTAAAATAACAAAATATTTTACATCGTGAATTCTGACACACATAGAGAAAAGTACGTAAAACACCTCTGTTACCTGCTCTCAGGTGAAAATCGGAAAGATGATTGATGCCCCACAAGGGTGCCCGTCCTCAGAAACAGCAAACCCTCTCTTTCTGCTGGGGGCAATTGCTACTCTGCTGCTCACCTTGCTTTTTGTTGTTTTTACACCTAGTGAATGTATGCATCCCTAAACAAGAGGATTTAATTTTAGTATGTAAGTAGAATCACACTGTACATGTTCTTTTGTATCACAGCTTTGCTTGGTGAGTCTCACTGTCTCATTTATGTGTAGTAAAGGCAAGACTACTGGAGTGGCTTGCCATTTCCGTCTCCAGGAGATCTTCCCGACCCAGGGGTTGAACCCGGGTCTCCCGCATTGTAGGCAGACGCTTTACCATCTGAGCCACCGGGGAAGCCCAATAATATGTTCAACTGTATTTCAATATATGTGATCACCTATTATGTGAATATACAGTAGTTTATTTATCCATTCTGTTTTGGGGGAATGCTTGGATATGTGTCTGGTTCCAGTCAGGAAACTAAGAACTGTAACAGTTAATAGAGATGTTTCATTTTATCTATTTATTTTTTAAAACTTTATTTAGGTGCAATTGATGTACAACTGATGTACATATTTAATGTATACAATTTGATGACTTTGTACGTACTCATACACCCATGAAACTATCACCACAATCAAAGTAATAGATATATCCATTACCTCCAAAAATTTCCTTGTGCTTCTTTTTATTGTTGTTGTAGAAACACTTTTGTCCCTCACATTGCTTGTTGGATCTTAGTTCTCTGACCAGGGGTTGAACCAAGGCCCTCAGCAGTGGAAGCAGGGAGTCCTAATGACTGGGCTGCCATCCCTGGCAGATGGTCTCTTACTGCCATTCCTGTAAGAACACTTAACATAAGCCCTCTTAACAAGTTTTCAAGTACACAACGCAATATGGTTAGCTATTGGCACAATTTTGTACAGCAGATCTCCAGAATTTATTCATCTTGCATAAGTGAAACTTTGTACTCATTGGCAGATGTTTCCCCACTTTTTCTCTCCTCTAGTCATCGGCGACCAGCATTCCACTCTCTACTGCTATGAGTTTGACTACATTAGATTTTTCCCATAAGTGGAATCATGTAGTATTTGTCTTCGGTAACTGGCTCATTTCACTTACCATAATGTCCTATGGGTTCATTCATGTGAAAGTGGAAGTGTTAGTCACTCAGTCGTGTCTGACTTTTTGTGACCCCACAGACTATGAATGGCCTCTCAAGAGTCTTCTCCAAGAACACAGTTCAAAAGCATCAATTCTTTGGTGCTAAGCCTTCTTTATGGTCCAACTCTCACATCCATACATGACTACTGGAAAAACCATAGCTTTGACTATATGAACTGTTGTCAGTAATATCTCTGCTTTTTAATATGTTGTCTAGGTTTTTCATAGCTTTTCTTCCAAAGAGCAATTGTCTTTTAATTTCATGGCTGCAGTCACCATCTCTAGTGATTTTGGAGCCCCCCAAAATAAAGTCTGTCACTGTTTCCATTGTTTCCCCATCTATTTGCCAGGAAGTGATGGGACTGGATGCCATGATCTTAGTTTTTTGAATGTTGAGTTTTAAGCCAGTTTTTTCACTCTCCTCTCCTCTCTCTTCTTCATCAAGAAGCTCTTTAGTTCCTATTCATTTTCTGCTATAAGGGTGGTGTCATCTGCATATCTGAGGTTATTGATATTTCTCCCAGCAATCTTGATTCCAGCTTGTGCTTCATTTAGCACAATGATGAGCATTTCACATAATGTACTCTGCATATAAGTTAAATAAGCAGTGTAACAATATACAGCCTTGACATACTCCTTTCCCAATTTGGAACCAGTCTCTTCTCAGCACCAAAATCTGGTTTAGGGTTCTCCAGAGGAACAGAACCAACAGGAATTTATATCACTATCTATTTGTGTATCAATATCTCCTTCTGGTTATGTTCCATAATCCTGTTAGCCAATTCTTTATAATATCTGTATATTTTTATATGTCCTTATGTTTATATATATATATGTTTTAATCTTTCATTTATTTAAGGAAATTATTTATGATCTATTTATGTGAAACAAGTTCTTATAATGTCTGTATCTTTTTATTTATCCTTATGTATATTTATGGGCTTCCCAGGTGATGCTGGTGGTAAAGAACCCACTCACAAATGCAGGAAACATTAAGAGATGAGGGTTCGATCCTTGGGTCAGAAAGATCCCCTGGAGGAGGGCATGGCAACCCACTCCAGTATTCTTGCCAGGACAATCCCATAGACAGAGGAGCCTGGCAGGCTATAGTCCATAGGGTCAGAAAGAATTGAACACGACTAGTGACTAAACAGTTAAATGAGACTGTAGGAGTGAGACCCTTGTCTGATAGTATTGGTGGCCTCTTCCATATGAGGGCACAGTGAGGAGCTGGCTGACTGCAAGCTAGAAAGAAAATTCTCACCAGAAGCCAACCACACTGGCACCCTGATCTAAAACAACCAGCCTCCAGAACTATGAGAAATACATGCCTGCTGTTTAGTCACCTAATCCATGGTATTTTGTTTTGGCAGCTGTAGTTGACTAAGACACTCCCCAAATTATTCTATGTGGTTAGTGTAACCTGATACTGAAATCTGATAAGGAATATTTTAGAAGGAAGAAGTCTAATCTTACTGGTGAACATACAGAATTCTACTTTTGACATTAATGAGTATTTTGTTGGTTCTATACCTGTTATGGAAAATACAAGTTTTGTCTTAACTGAAAACACAGCTTTAAATTTTAGCCATTCATTAAAAGATTATTGAGGGTAAGGTGAGGGTAACGATACTCTTGTGTTTGTTAAAGACAAAGGTATACAATCCATGATTTTGGCTGAAGTACAGAAACATTCTTTGAACTTTAGTTTGAAATTTAATAAGAACATCCACAGCTTCAGCTGTGCTGATTGCCATGGCATTCCTTGGAACAGTTCAAAGATTATATACACTGTTTTCAGTATACTTCATCACTATTGCCCAGTCGTAGAACATCTGCACCATACACATACCAAATCTGACCTTTTGTATACTCTTAGCTGTACAGTGGGAATTCTCATGAAATCCTGAAATTGCTGAAAAAAATATTAAGTCTTTAAAAAAAGTTGCTAAACAGAATAAAAAGAATAACTCAGCATAACCAATTTGGTATTATAAGACTGTTACTGGAAAAGATTGAAGGCAGAAGGAGAAGGGGACGACAAAGGATGAGATGATTGGGTGGCATCACCAACTCAATGGACATGAGTTTGAGCAAGCTCCGGGAGATGATGTTGGACAGGGAAGCCTGGCATGCTGCAGTCCATGGGCTTGCAAAGAGTCAGACACAGCAGAGTAACTGAACTGAGCTGAACAAAGTTTCACTTTCGGTTCAGTTCGGTTCAGTTCAGTCGCTCAGTCGTGTCCGACTCTTTGCGACCCCATGAATTGCAGCACGCCAGGCCTCCCTGTCCATCACCAACTCCTGGAGTTCACTCAAACTCAAGTCTATCGAGTCAGTGATGCCATCCAGCCATCTCATCCTCTGTCGTCCCCTTTTCCTCCTGAAAAATGAATCAACATAACACAGTAACACATTAAAAATATAACACAGTAACAGATTGAAAGTACTGAAAGTCTGGCTCAGTCTCTTGTGAGGTCACTGCTCCTTTCTCCTGGGTCCTGGTGCACACAAGGTTTTGTTTGGCTCTCCAAGAGTCTGTTTCCCCAGTAGTATGGAAGTTCTGTAATCAAATCCTACTGCCCTTCAAAGTCAAACTCCCAGAGGCTTCTCAGATCCCCAGGTTGGAAAGTCTGTTTTGGGCCCTAGAACTTTTGCAACAGTGCAAGAACTTCTTTGTATAATTGTTCTCCAGTTTGTAGGCTCAGTGGCTCTATGCTGGAGCTAATAGCAACCTCCTCCAAGATGACTTATGCCACACACTGTGCTTCCTAGGTCTGCGGCCGCCAGAACCCCTGTCCCCACAGCAGGCCATTGCTGACCTGTGCCTCCATAGGAGACCCTCAAACACTCAAAGGCAGGTTGTGGGGGTCACTGCACCTATCCCTGGGTCCTGGTGAGCATGAGGTTTTGTTTGTACCCTCTGAGCATCTCTGGAAGTTATGAGATTTGATTCTAAATGTGATTATACCCCTTATACCATCTTGTTGACTTCCTTGCCCTTGGACGCGGGGTATCTTTCTTTTGTGGGATCCAACATTCTCCTGTTGATAGTTGTTCAGCAGCTAGTTGCAATTTTGGTGTTCTTGCAGGAGAAGATGAGCGCACGTCCCTCTACTCCACTATAGTGATTTTCATGGATTAAAAATATAAATCATATCATTTCAATAAAAGCATAAGAACATCTGAAAAAATTCAACAGCCTTTTGTAAAAGAAAAGCAAAACCCTTCTTCCCAATCTAGAAATAGAAAGCAACTTTCTTTATCTGATCAAAGATATCAGCACCAGCAACAAAAGTCATATATAATAATAATATTTAATATTATATAATAATTATTATATGTTATATAATATTATTTTCCTCCATCCTAAGTCACTTTAGTCATGTCTGACTCTGCAACCCTATGGACCAAAGTCCACCAGGCTCCTCTGTTCATGGAATTCTCCAGGCAAGAATACTGGAGTGGGTTGCCATGCCCTCCTCCAGGGGCTCTTCCCAACCCAGGGATCAAGCCCATGTCTCTTACCATCTCCTGCACTGGCAGGTGGGTTCTTACCGCCAGCACCATCTGGGAAGCCCTCTTTACCATTAGTGCCACCATTATATATAATAATAATAATTATATATGTATATAACTGTATAATGGTGAAATACTGAAGCTTTTCTATTTTTATATTTATGAACAAAGTATAAAAATGAAAAGTATGAAGTGCAAAAAAGTATAAAAATGAAAAAATTTCTGTTTATGAGCATAAAATTCACTATGAAATTGAGGATCTTTTCAATAAATCATTAGAATTATTAATAGTTTAACAAGGTGGTTGACTATCATATCAGTATATAAAAATCAATATACAGAGTATATTATATGTATAAAATATGTTGACTACAATGTTAATATACAGAAACAAATATATGTCACATCAATATACTCAAATAAAATGCATCTCTCTATGTGAATATTAAATAATATGAAGTAATTATATTAGAATATTAAATAATTACCTTTTTAAACATACACCATTTACAATAGCATAAGGAATCAAATATTTAGAAGCAAATCTAACAATAACTAGAAGGTTTCTAGGAAGAAATATGAAAATTTAAAGAGGGATATTTTAAAAGGCCTAAGTTAAATAGTCTATAACACTACATTGAAAGACTCAATATTATAAAGATATTAATTCTTCATTTTTTAATTAATTTATTTTTTATTGAAGGCTAATTGCTTTACAGAATTTTGTCATTTTTTTGGTCAAGCCTCAACATGAATCAGCCATAGATATACATATATCCCCTCCCTTTTGAACCTCCCTCCCATTTCCCTCCCCACCCCACCCCTCTAGGTTGATACAGAGCCCCTGTTTGAGTTTACTGTTAATATATCAATTCAAT
>SJYV01000578.1:14176-25059 GCA_006410875.1 Neotragus pygmaeus | reverse complement strand
AACTGGACATGGAACAACAGACTGGTTCCAAATAGGAAAAGGAGTATGTCAAGGCTGCATACTGTCACCGTGCTTATTTCACTTATATGCAGAGTACATCATGAGAAACGCTGGGCTGGAAGAAACACAAGCTAGAATAAAGATTGCTGGGAGAAATATCAATAACCTCAGATACGCAGATGACACCATTCTTATGGCAGAATGTGAAGAGGGACTAAAAAGCCTCTTGATGAAAGTGAAGGAGGAGAGTGAAAAGGTTGGCTTAAAGCTCAACATTCAGAAAACTAATGATCATGGCATCTTGTCTCGTCACTGCACGGGAAATAGATGAGGAAACAGTGGAAACACTGTCAGACTTTATTTTGGGGGCTCCAAAATCACTGCAGATAGTGACTGTAGCCATGACATTAAAAGTCGCTTACTCCTTGGNACTAATGATCATGGCATCTTGTCTCGTCACTGCACGGGAAATAGATGAGGAAACAGTGGAAACACTGTCAGACTTTATTTTGGGGGCTCCAAAATCACTGCAGATAGTGACTGTAGCCATGACATTAAAAGTCGCTTACTCCTTGGAAGGAAAATTTTGACCAACCTTGACAGCATATTGAAAAGCAGAGAGATTACTTTGCTAACAAAGGTCCATCTAGTCAAGTCTACAGTTTTTCCAGTGGTCTTGTATGGATGTGAGTTGGACTGTGAAGAAGGCTGAGCGCTGAAGAATTGATGCTTTTGAACTGTGGTGTTNAAAAAAAAGCTTTTATGTTTCACTATGTGCTATTTGTTTATTTTTCCTTTTATTTCCATTACTTTCAGAGGTGGGTCAAAGAAGATTTTGCTGTCAAAGTGTACTGCCTATATTTTCCTCTAAGACCCCCACATGAGGCCAGGAGCAGTGGCCAGGAGCAGCTGCCCCACAACCAAGGGCAGGGGTGGCAGCCAGGAGGAGTGACCCCATGTCCAATGAGCTGTGTCTGTGTGGGCGCTGGAGGGCCTTTAGGAGCTATTCCACGTTCAAGTTCAGGAGGGGCGGTGGTGAGGAGATACCCCTCGTCCAAGGTAAGGAGTAGCAGCTGCACTTTGCTGGAGCAGCCGTGAAGAGATACCTCACGTCCAAGGTAAGAGAAACTCAAGTAAGACGGAAGGTGTTGCAAGAGGGTATCAGAGTGCAGACACACTGAAGCCATAATCACAGAAAACTTGTCAATTTAATCACACTGGAACCACAGCTTTGTCTAACTCAATGAAACTAAGCCATGCCCTGGGCGGCCACCCAAGACAGGCAGGCATGGTGGAGAGGTCTGACAGAATGTGGTCCACTAGAGAAGGGAATGGCAAACCACTTCACTATTCTTGCCTTGAAAACCCCATGAACCGTATGATAAGCAAAATGATAGGATACAGAAAGACGAACTCCCCAGGTCAGTAGGTACCCAATATGCTACTAGAGATCAGTGGAGAAATAACTCCAGAATAAATGAAGGGATGGAGTCAAAGCAAAAACAATACCCAGCTGTGTATGTGACTTCTGTTAGAAGCAAGGTCCAATGCTCTAAAGAGAAATATTGCATAGGAACCTGGAATGTCAGGTCCATGAAATAAGGCAAATTGGAAGTGGTCAAACAAGAGATGGCAAGAGTGAATGTCAACGTTTTAGGAATCAACAAACTAAAATGGACTGGAATAGATGAATTTAACTCAAATGACCATTATACCTACTACTGCAGCCAGGAATCCCTTAGAAGAAATGGAGTAGCCATCATGGTCAACAAGAGAGTGTGAAATGCAGTACTTGGATGCAATCTCAAAAATGACAGAATGACCTCTGTTCGTTTCCAACGCAAACCATTCAATATCATGATAATTCAAGACTATGCCCCAATCAGTAATGCTGAAGAAGCTGAAGTTGAATGGTTCTATGAAGACCTACAAGACCTTTTAGAATTAACACCCAAAGAAGATGTCCTTTTCATTGTAGGTGATTGGAATGCAAAAGTAGGAAGTCAAGAAACACCTGGAGTAACAGGCAAATTTGGCCGGGGAATACAGAATGAAGCAGGGCAAAGACTAATAGAGTTTTGCCAAAAAAAAAAATGCACTGGTCATAGTAAACACCCTCTTCCAACAACACAAGAGAAGATTCTACGCATGGACATCACCAGATGGTCAACACCGAAATCAGATTGATTATACTCTTTGCAGCCAAAGATGGAGAAAATCTATACAGTCAACAAAAACAAGACCAGGAGCTGACTGTGGCTCAGATCACAAACTCCTTATTGTCAATTTCAGACTGAAATTGTAGAAAACCACCAGACCATTTAGGTATGACCTAAATAAAATCTCTTATGACTATACAGTGGGAGTGACAAATAGATTTAAGGAACTAGATCTGATAGACAGAGTGTCTGATGAACTATGGATGGAGGTTTATGATATTGTAGAGGAGACAGAGATCAAGACCATCCCCATGGAAAGACAATGCAAAAAAGCAAAATGTCTCTCTGGGGAGACATTACAAATAGCTGTGAAAAGAAGGGAATAAAAAAGCAAAGAAGAAAAGGAAAGATATAAGCATCTGAATGCAGAGTTCCAAAGAATAGTGAGAAGAGATAAGAAAGTCTTCCTCAGCAATCAATGCAAAGAAATCGAGGAAAACAACAGAATGGGAAAGACTAGAGATCTCTTCAAGAAAATTAGAGATAACAAGGGAAGATTTCATGCAAAGATGGACTGGATAAAGGACAGAAGTAGTATGGACCTAACAGAAGTAGAAGATATTAAGAAGCGGTGGCAAGAATACACAGAAGAACTATACAAAAAAGATCTTCATAACCAAGATAACCACGATGGTGTGATCACTCACCTATAGCCAGACATCCTGGAATGTGAAGTCAATTGGTCCTTAGAAAGCATAACTACGAACAAAGGTAGTGGAGGTGATGGAATTTCCGTGGAGTTTTTTCAAATCTGAAAGATGATGCTGTGAAAGTGCTGCACTCAATATGGCAGCAAATTTGGAATATTCAGCAGTGGCCAAAGGACTGGAAAAGGTCAGTTTTCATTCCAATCCCAAAGAAAGGCAATGTCAAAGAATGCTCAAACTACCACACAGTTGTGCTCATCTCACACTCTAGTAAATTAATGCTCAAAATTCTCCAGGCCAGGCTTCAGAAATTACATGAACCGTGAACTTCCAGATGTTCAAGCTGGTTTTAGAAAAGGCAGAGAAACCAGAGATCAAATTGCCAACATCCACTGGATCATTGAAAAAGCAAGAGAGTTCCAAAAAATATTATACTTCTGCTTTATTGAAAATTCCAAAGCCTTTGACTGAGTGGATCACAATAAACTGTGGAAAATTCTGAAAGAGATGGGAATATCAGACCACCTAACCTGCCTCTTGAGAAACCTATATGCAGGTCAGGAAGCAACAGTTAGAACTGGACATGGAACAACAGACTGGTTCCAAATAGGAAAAGGAGTACGTCAAGGCTGTATATTGTCACCCTGGTTATTTAACTTATATACAGAGTACATCATGAGAAACGCTGGGCTGGAAGAAACACAAGCTGGAATCAAGACTGGTAGGACCGATATCAATAACCTCAGATATACAGACGACATCACCCTTATGACAGAAAGTGAAGACAAACTAATAAGCCTCTTGATGAAAGTAAAAGTGGAGAGTGAAAAAGTTTTCAACATTCAGGAAACTAAGATCATGGCATCTGGTCCCATCGCTTCATGGGAAGTAGATGGGAAAATAGTGGAAACAGTGTCAGACTTTGTTTTTTGGGCTCCAAAATCACTGCAGATGGTGACTGCAGCCATGAAATTAAAAGGCACTCCTTGGAAGAAAAGTTATGACCAACCTAGACAGCATATTGAAAAGCAGAGATATTACTTTGCCAACAAAGGTCCGTTTAGTCAAGGCTATGGTTTTTCCTGTGGTCATGTATGGATGTGAGATTTGGACTGTGAAGAAAGCTGAGTGTTGGAAAATTGATGCTTTTGAACTGTGATGTTGGAGAAGACTCTTGAGAGTCCCTTGGACTGTAAGGAGATCCAACCAGTTCATTCTGAAGGAGATCAACCTTGGGATTTCTTTGGAGGGAATGATGCTCTAGCTCAAACTCCAGTACTTTGGTCACCTCATGTGAAGTGTTGACTCATTGGAAAAGACTCNAAGAGCAAACAATAAAATAAGATAAGTGGGGAAAACAGGAGAAAAAATAAGAAAATTAGAGGACCACTCCAGAAGAACTGAGATCTGAATAATAGAGAAAAATCAAAATAAGGCAGTCACCAGAGGAATAATTCAAAAATTATTTGGTAATTGAAGGCTATGACTTTCCAAATTGAAAGGACCTGTTGAGTCACATGACAATTTGCAAAGAAAGATCAATAGGTTATTATGAAATTTTGTAAAACTAGAAACAGATAGAAGTCACTAATAAGTTCCATAAAGTGGAAAAATTAGGTTCATATATCAGATCAGAATCAGAATGGCTTTGGAAATCTCAAAAACATTTTCAGGTGTAATGCAATGTAGATAATTCTCTCTGTCTCTCTGTTTATCTCCCTTTGTGTTTCTTTCTCACATTCTGATTATTCAGTTTAGTTCCATTAAAACATGTTATTCAGTTTTGTTCCACAGATAAGAAATGAAAGTTTTTCATATAATTGAACCATATAGATGAACCAGAATACAAGGAGAGAAAAAGAGACTAGATTTTGCTAACACCATTTGTTTAGGTAACATCACTGGCGCTTCTCTGTCATGTTGAGTCAGAATCAAGACCTGTTCCATTACATCTGAGTTAAATTAATCAATGATACTGGACTATTTTAAGCCATTTAGACTTCCTGTAATTGAACACAAAATATTCCTAAGTTTTGTAAGAATTTTTGTTTAGGACAACTCAACTTGAGTCAATGTTATGGTGATCTCAAAGCAATAGAAATTAAAATAACTTTCTGCTTTATTGACTATACCAAAGCCTTTGACTGTATGGATCACAATAAACTGTGGAAAATTCTGANCTCTAGTAGAGTAATGCTCAAATTTCTCCAAGCCAGGCTTCAGCAATTACATGAACCGTGAACTTCCAGATGTTCAAGCTGGTTTTAGAAAAGGCAGAGAAACCAGAGATCAAATTGCCAACATCCACTGGATCATTGAAAAAGCAAGAGAGTTCCAAAAAATATTATACTTCTGCTTTATTGAAAATTCCAAAGCCTTTGACTGAGTGGATCACAATAAACTGTGGAAAATTCTGAAAGAGATGGGAATATCAGACCACCTAACCTGCCTCTTGAGAAACCTATATGCAGGTCAGGAAGCAACAGTTAGAACTGGACATGGAACAACAGACTGGTTCCAAATAGGAAAAGGAGTACGTCAAGGCTGTATATTGTCACCCTGGTTATTTAACTTATATACAGAGTACATCATGAGAAACGCTGGGCTGGAAGAAACACAAGCTGGAATCAAGACTGGTAGGACCGATATCAATAACCTCAGATATACAGACGACATCACCCTTATGACAGAAAGTGAAGACAAACTAATAAGCCTCTTGATGAAAGTAAAAGTGGAGAGTGAAAAAGTTTTCAACATTCAGGAAACTAAGATCATGGCATCTGGTCCCATCGCTTCATGGGAAGTAGATGGGAAAATAGTGGAAACAGTGTCAGACTTTGTTTTTTGGGCTCCAAAATCACTGCAGATGGTGACTGCAGCCATGAAATTAAAAGGCACTCCTTGGAAGAAAAGTTATGACCAACCTAGACAGCATATTGAAAAGCAGAGATATTACTTTGCCAACAAAGGTCCGTTTAGTCAAGGCTATGGTTTTTCCTGTGGTCATGTATGGATGTGAGATTTGGACTGTGAAGAAAGCTGAGTGTTGGAAAATTGATGCTTTTGAACTGTGGTGTTGGAGAAGACTCTTGAGAGTCCCTTGGACTGTAAGGAGATCCAACCAGTTCATTCTGAAGGAGATCAACCTTGGGATTTCTTTGGAGGGAATGATGCTCTAGCTCAAACTCCAGTACTTTGGTCACCTCATGTGAAGTGTTGACTCATTGGAAAAGACTCTGATTCTGGGAGGGTTTGGGGTCAGGAGGAGAAGGGGACGACAGAAGATGAGATGGCTGGATCATATCACTGATGTGATGGACGTGAGTCTGAGCAAACTCTGGGATTTGGTGATGGACCTGGAGGCCTGGTGTGCTGCGACTCATGGGGTCACAAAGAGTCGGACACGACTGAGCGACTGAACTGAACTGAAGTCCTTTATAGTTTCTGGCCTTACATTTATGTCTTAAATACATTCTGAGCTTATTTTTGTTAATGTATTGAGAGAGTCTGTTCTTAGGTTGGTTGATAAGAAATGTGGGGTCCTCAAGGAGGAGAAAAAGGTCTAGGGCCTTGGAGGAGCAGATAGAGGTCTGGGGTTCTCAAGGAAGAGAGAAAGAAAACTTTGTTTTTCTATATTTTTAAGTGTTAGCCACATAGAACATTTTGCACAACTCAATTTAAAGTCTGCACTAAGCATTTCATAACAACAATGTGTCCTTCTTTAGGGCATGTTTCTCCTTCTTGAGAACCTTCTGTTACTAAGAAGCAAGTTGATCTGGTAAGATTTTTCTATTGTTAGCTCTAATCCTGTCTTCTTAAATTGTAACTTGTGGGACTGGGTCTAGTAAGAGCTTTACAACATTGAAACATTCTTTTGATATGCTGTTGAAAATTGAAAAAGTACGTAGCTCCCTTGTTAAGACTAGTGAGGGGCACTCTTCCACTCCTTTCTGATGTCTACCTCAGAAACTTTCTCTGGCCTTTTTCATTGTAACAAAACTTCTGCCACACAAGAGCCCTGAGTGGTCAAGCCTGTTCACTGATCCTGAAGCTAAATTCTCTTCTTTGGATCATAAATTCAACATCACTCACTGTAAACTATCAGTATTAGGAAGTGTTTCAGTTTCATCCTTTAACATGGAGCTTTTCAGCTTTCCCAGCACCGCTTATTGAAGAGACTCTTTTCTCCATTGTATATTCTTGCCTCCTTTGTCAATGAGAAGGTGCCCATAGGTGTGTGGGTTTATCTCTGGGCTTTCTATCTTGTTCTGTCAGTCTATATTTCTGTTTGGGTGCCAATACCATACTGTCTTGATGTTTGTACCTTTGTAGTATAGTCTGAAGTCCAGAAAGTTGATTCTTCTAGCTTCATTTTTCTTTCTCAAAATTCCTTTGGCTATTCACAGTCTTTTGTGTCCTGACTTTCCCATACAAATTCTAAATTTTCTTGTTCTAGTCCTGTAAAAAATATGATAGTGAGGTGGATAAACCTAGATTCTGCTATACAAAGTGAAGTCAGTCAGAAAGAGAAAAACAAATATTGTGTATTAATGCATACATATGAAATCTATAAAAAATGGTGATGAACCTGTTTTCAGGGAAGGAATGGAAATGGAGATGTAGAAAATGGACTTGTGGACACAGCAGGGGAAGGAGAGTGTGGGATGAATGGAGAAAGTAGTTTTGATATAGATACACCATCATGTGTAAAATAGATAGCTGGTGGGAAGTTGCTGTACAATACAGGGAGCCCGGTCTGACACTGCGGTGTCCTAGAAGGATGGAATGAGGTGTCAGAAGGGAGGCTCAAGAGAGAAGGGGTGTGTGTGTAATTATGACTATGTCACATTGTTGTATGACAAAGACAAACATGACATTGTAAGGCAACTTTCCTCCACTTAAAAAATAAAACAAACACAATTAACTAATAGTGAGTTCTGTAAATTTTTCACATACTTTCCTAGCAACTGGACTGTCTAATTCTTAAAGTCAGCTTGTACTTATTCTTAAAACTCTTATGACACTTTTGCTTTTAATGATAATTGTAATTTAATAAAGCAGCTGAATGATAATTGGAAACAGCATTATGTTTTTATGAGGTAAAACTTAAATAAATTAGAAAAACTTGTTAAGTGTGACTCATCAAAAATATTTCTAATTGTGAGTCCTTAAATTATAACAAACTAGTTAAACAAAATAAAACTTATCTCAGATCCTTCACTGAAGTTATTTCAAAAGCATCATCATGTTCTGGATAGTTTTCTAAAAATATCTTTATTAGGAAAACATATCAAACATTTATAAAAGTGAAGAATTAATTTATACAACTTTACCAGTTATCATATAATGAATAATATTGTTTCAACAGTATTCCTATGTTTCACCAATAAATATTTCAAAATATATCTCAATATATGATTTATTTTTTTAACTGAACTAAGATATTTATATTGCACCTAAAAAATATAATGTATGTAATATCATTGCATTGTTTTTAAGCTTGTTTATCTCATATTTGTTTTTACAGATTATTTGTTTTCATCAAGGACCTTTAAAAATAAGATCTATAATAAGTGATAAAGATCTATAATAAGTGATTTTTTTTAAGAATACTGATCTCATTGTTTCAACTTATTTTATTTTCAACTTATTTTTAAAAGAACCTGAGTTTTTTCATTGTATAGTTTTTACTACAGCCCAGATTTTACTGACTGCATCACTGTGGTGTGATTTCTTATGTTCCTCTGTCCCCTGTCATTGTTTAACTTCATGACTGGATCTAACAACTAAATCAGATTCAAGTTCAGTATTTTCACAAGAATATTTTAGAGTTGGTTTTCTCTCCCTTTCCAAAGGAGACAATCAATGATTGGTCATCTCCCCTTTTTATAAGTAATCAGCCATTGATGACTACTGACTAAATCCGTTAGTTCAATAGACATTGCAACTGGGGATATTCTGTTTCACTCATTCTTTATTTATAAATTGAAATAGTATATAGAAGACACATTTCTTCAACAATTACTTGGTTACTCACATCTCCTTTTCAAGTATTTTGGTTATGTTGATATACAATTTGAAAAAGCAAAATCAAGATAAATGATATTTGCTTGCTTTCCTTTATATAGATAATGAGTTGATTAGTGAACATTCTTCAAATAGGAAAAAGTAAGGTGTACGTGCCTGGATAGGAATGTCATTGAGGTATGTTTGTGTGTGTGCATGCAAGTGTATTTTGGATCAGTATACATTAAAGTTTTTAAACAGAGCTAAGAAGTGACAAAACATTGCAGGGTTGCTTTTTTTTTTTTTTTTTTTTAATGAATTTGTATTGTCAGGTTTTGGTCACTGGGAGATTCCTCAAGTTAGCTAATGTTTCCTTTTGGTGTCACTGAAAGATTCTTAATCTGTTATCAGAAGTCAGCTTGTTCTGCACATTGTATGCAACAGATATGGACTTGGATATTTTCCTACAGGATCCTAGTGAGTTTTAGTGGAAATGGCACTGAAAGGTGGTTATCTAGATGCTATGGATGCTTTTATTCTGTTCTTTTATTCTATGCTTTTATTCTGTCTTTATTTATGCTTTGAAGGCTTTCTGTAGAGTGTTCAAGTTAATTAAAAAAAAAAGAAAGAAAGCCTAGATGCAGTCAATTTTGTACACTACTATGAGTTAAACAGATTAAACTTCTTACCAAAATATGAACTTAAATACTAATATAAAGAAATCTGTTTAATTCTATGAGAAAATTTGACCTTACTACATATGCTTTTTTTTTTTTCTTCAAAATTTAAATATACATTATTTTTAGCCAATTCAACCGAATTTCCTTAACTGGAGGTTAAGTGTCTGAATCTCATAAGCACCATATACAAAGATTATATTAACACAGTTTTTTTTTTTTTTTGGTCTGGAGTAGATCGATATCAATCTATGCTAGAATCCATGACTCAGTTGTTTAAGAAGCACTTCTGTTGTCTGCTTTTAGTTTGTATTTTATCAGCTAATAAGTAAAGTAATTATTATATAATAATTCTATGTTACATGGAGATACTTATGTTAGATATGCTTTTCATATATTTCTGGCAGACTTCATGTTGTCTATTTTGATGTTATTTTATTTATTATAAACATATGCATGGCTGTCATCACACCTATTGATTGTGTATATTGTGGATAAATACAATATTTATTTAATATAGTAAATTTCTTTTTTTCTGAGACAAATATAAAACACAAATTTTATAAATATATATTGACCTTAAATAACTTACCTATTTTATAATATTTATATACTATTTTGTTTAAGGCAATTTCTTGTAAACAGAACATAGTTGGGTTTATTAATACTTTAATTTATTATAAAATATTTAATTTTAAAACAAATATCACAGAACATAGCAGGCATTAGATCTAGCACTCTAGTCATACAAACTTGGATTGAGATTTGCACTGTGTTGCATAATACCTTTTTAAATTTAAAAATTATTTACACTTAGGTAATTCCTAAAATAAAACACCAATAACCAATTCATAGGTGAGTTTTTAAAAGTTCAGTGAGAAATTTATTTGAGTACAAGAGCAGATGTTATGTCTGCTTCCTCAGACAAGAAGAAACCATCCCATGATGTACTTACCTGTGTTCACTTCTTGTTCCTACCAAGTTGGGAATAATGTTCCCATCACAGCTAGACTGAAAAAAAAAATAATAATAAAGAAACAAAGAAACTAAAGGAAAAGAGGAAATAAGAGCTCTAAGCATGAGCTAAAAACCAATTATAAAATCAAAGACTAAAATTTTGAGCTTCTTTATATGGGAAAACTGCAGGTCAAATTTCTGATTAATTGGCTCAATTGATTCATAATGATTTAAACAAGTTTTGATTTGCATAATGACTAATTTCATATAACATTGAATATATGACTTGAAAAATAAGTCAAAATATTTGAATATTTGAAAATTAGATGAATACATAAGAGGTTGAAAGTGAAATTTTCTTTCTTTCTTTTTTTTTT
>SJYV01000577.1:8154-18974 GCA_006410875.1 Neotragus pygmaeus | reverse complement strand
GTTCCAATTTGCTTCAAATGCCAAACCATAGAATGGTTGATGTTGAGTTCTTCAGCAATTTCTCATGTAGTTGTAAGGGAATCCGCTTCAATGATGGCTCTCAATTGGTCGTTGTCAACTTCCGATGGCCAGTCACTATGCTTCTCAACTACAAGGCTCTCGTCTCCTTGGTAAAACTTCTTGAACCACCGCTGCACTGTATGTTAGCAGTTGCTGTGCCAAATGTGTTGTTGATGTTGCGAAGAAGTCTCCATTGCTTTAGGACCCATTTTGAATTCAAATGAGAAAATCACTCAAATTTTCTTTTTGTCTAATATCAATTCCATAGTCTAAGATACGTATACAGTACACAGCAAGTAATAAGTCATTAGCAAAGGGCCATAAAGTGAGAAATGCACGTTAAAATGATGTATAGCATAAAACACATTTAAGAATGTGTTTCAATATCAAATGGCAAAGTTCAACAATGCAAAACTGTGATTACTTTCACATCAACCTAATACACACCGAAAGACAAAGCCAAACAAAACAAAGTACATATTTCTTTTTTATTCATGTAAAATTACAAGCTTTATTTTTCATATTTGTTCTCCAAAGAGGTAGCATTACAAAGAAATAGCATCTCTCTGAAAGCCAAAATGTTTCCATCATTAATGAACTTTCCATGGCACTGGCAGAAAAGCAAACATTTCAGTTCTCAAAAATCAAGACACATTTAACTTTTAACAGTCTTGTTATAAATTGTGTAGGTACATGTGTATATATATCTGTTTTATTTTAGATACTTCACCCATGCGAAATCTCTGTGTTTGTCAATCAGAATAAGACTCTATGTTTATATGAGTTCTTTTTGATGAAACAATGGATTGAAGCAAAAGAGAACAAAATATCTCCTCCCCCAAAACCCTACCTGATTGAACCAACCACCCACATTCTAATTCTTCAAATATCTATTGCATGAAATATCTCTCTGATACCTACTCACAGAAAGAAGAAAGGAAATAAAAGATCTCTCAGAGATCTTTGCATTGAAAGTATGGAGTCTTAACCAGTGGACCACCAGGGAAGTCCCTTAAAGATCTCCCGAATTGTTAGATTCAGTTCAGTTCAGTTCAGTAGCTCAGTCATGTCCGACTCTTTGCAGCCCCAGGGACTGCAGCACACCAGGCTTCCCTGTCCATTACCAACTCCCAGAGCTTGCTCCAACTCATTAAGTCAGTGATGCCACCCAACCATCTCATACTCTGTCATCCCCTTCTCCTGCCTTCAATCTTTCCCAGCATCGGGGTCTTTTCAAATGAGTCAGTTCTTCACATCACGTAGCCCAAGTATTGGAGCTTCAGCTTCACCGTCAGCCCTTCCAATGAATACTCAGGACTGATTCCCTTTAGGATTGACTGGATTGATCTCCTTGCTGTCCAAGGGACTCTCAAGAATCTTCTCCAACATCACAGTTCAAAAGCATCAAGTCTTCAGTGCTCAGCTTTCTTTATGGTCCAACTCTCACATCCATACATGACTACTGGAAAAACCATAGCTTTGACTAGATGGACTTTTGTCAGTAAAGTAATGTCNGCCGAGACCCGCCCAGCGCGGGGGTGGGGAGGGGCTCTCGGCCGCGGCTGGCGTGGGGAGCCGGTCGGCCCGGGGGAGGGGCGTAAGGGCCCACCTGTCCCCGCCCGCTCGTCCCGGAAGCGCTCGGCGGCCTAAGCGTGCGCTGACTGCGCCTTTTTTCCCCTCTGAATCCCGCCCCGCACTCATTTTTGTTTTTCCTCCTGCAGTCTTTTTTAAGCATCCAGCAGACATAATACAGCTGTACATCAGTTCAATCCAGTCGCTCAGTAGTGTCCGACCCTGCGACTCCATGAACCGCAGCACGCCAGGCCTCCCTGTCCATCACCAACTCCTGGAGTTTACCCAAACTCAAGTCCGAGTCGGTGATGCCATCCAACCATCTCATCCTTTGTCGTCCCCTTCTCCCGCCTTCAATCTTTCCCAGCATCACCTGTACATAAAGTCTTTAGTGGATCAGGCCAGTTTTCTCAGACATTCCCATAAAACCAGCATCATATTGACAAAGTTGACAACACCCAGCAGTTCAGTTTTCCCTGATGGACTCAAAACTGTCTTTTGACTGTTGGCTTGTTCTGGCCAAGGTGGGAGGAAGGATGAGAGACGCCCCCCACCTCAGGGGGAGCTCTCAGGCGCCACTCACCTCCAGGCTTTCCTGGGAGCATGCCCGGGGTGGAGCCAGAACGTGGCTACCCTCTGCAGGGAGGGGAAGGGTGCAGCCCGGCCCGAGTGACCCCTCAGGGACTGGAGTTTCAGATCTCCTCGCACAGGGAGCCCACCTGCCCTTCAGTGCCTGCTGCTCATGAGACCCCGGAGCACACGGCCGCGCCGCCTCCTTAGGGCTTGGCGGGACCGGGGGAGTGTCTGGCACGCGTCCTCGGCCTTCTTCCTAGCTCCTCGGAGGCGTCTTGGCCACGTCCCTGTGCTATATTAAGGAGGATATTTTTGCCTCTCGCTCCGTGAATTCCCCAGGGGACTCTGTGGGCACATCCTCAGGTTCCTATCCCAGAAAGACCTGGTGATGAGCGTATCTGGGAGGTGGCCCCAGGAATCCCGGTAGGACAGTGCAGGTTGGGCAGTTAGGGGAGGCAGCCGTGGGCCCCTGGAGCTCAGCCCTGTCCTGCTGGGACGCTGGGGGCCTCAGAGTACCCCCACTCCAGGCCCTGCACAGCTTCCATCCTGCCCATCCCTAAGTGAGCGCTGGTGTTTCCCACTGTGGTGCCCTGGACCTTCATGCCAGGCAGGTAGGTGGCTCCCTCCAGCAGAGAGCCCTTCTGGGAATCCCCAAAGGTCCCACGGGCCGGCTGCAGGGGTGCAGATGGCATGGTGTGTGCTTTCCGGACGACACCGCTGACCCCCAGGGCCCCCTGCGAGCTGAAGAAGAGACTGCGCTTGCCCGAGGCCACGCCTGGAGAGGCAGAGGCAGGTCAGCTCGCTCTCTCCACTGGCCAGCTCTGTGGGAACTAGGTGAGCAAATGCAGGACCACTCCCTGGTCACCCAGGGTCCAGCTGAGAGGTGACCGCTCCATGGGTTATCTGGCTTTGGTATTCAATTCATATCACGTGTATATATGAATCAGTAAAATTCGCTGGAATGAAATTTGTTCTCTGATGACCCTGAAAGCACGTCAAGTTCCTTGCATTTCCCACTTCCACCCATGAAGAGACAGGCCTGCTCTCCAAAGCATCCCGTGGTGCTGGCTCAGAGGTGCGGGGGGGTGGGGGTCAGAGGTGGGGACCCCTGCCCCTGCCAGAAGGCTTCCCAGGGCAGGCAGGCAGGGGGTTTTCTCCATCCTACAGGCCAGTTCCCAAGCAGGAGGACTTACTGCCAGCAGTAACAGGGACTGAGGTGTGGCCGAACTGCAGGTTCCTCCTTGAGCTGGGGTGTCAGGAGCAATGGTCAGGCTCCCAGGACCCAACCTGGGGAGCTGCGGAGGGAGCAGCTGCCGGGAAGACTCCTCAGGGCTCTGGGCCTGAAGGATTGCGGTGACAGAGCCACCGCTAAAAATAGTCTCACAGGTCTGGCTGACTTCACGGTGCAGAGGCTGGCAAAGGAGGAGACCTGCGGTCAGTGAGAGCCGGGCCCTGGCGCCGCCCTAGAGGCAACGCCCTGGCATGGAGGTTGGCAGGGTGTTGGAGAGATGGATGCTAAGCGGGCTTGGCGTCCATCGTCAGCGTCAGCATTGGTGACAGTGTGATTTATTAGTAAGACACACACTTGGTTTTCGTCTGCGGTTCCTGGCACAGAGCTCCGTAAACCCTTGGAATTCCCTTTGGTGAGCGGGATGAAGGTGTTTTCTGTCCTGCAGATGAGGCGACTCTGGGAAATCTTACCCAGGAGGAGGGGCACCGGCTGCCAGGGAAGCCGCTGTGTGACCAGAGCTCATAACCAGGGCCCCAGCCCCTGGCCTCCGGGGAACAGAGGGGCCGGAGGTGGGAACAGCTGCCAGCGAGTCAGTTAGGCCCGGNCTTACCCAGGAGGAGGGGCACCGGCTGCCAGGGAAGCCGCTGTGTGACCAGAGCTCATAACCAGGGCCCCAGCCCCTGGCCTCCGGGGAACAGAGGGGCCGGAGGTGGGAACAGCTGCCAGCGAGTCAGTTAGGCCCGGGAAGGAATCCTCCAGAGAAGCCCCAAAAGAGGAGCCCAGAGAGCCTCCGCAGAGGGGAGGCTGCAAGAGCAAGGGGGCCTGGGGAGGGTATGGGGACTTGGGATCCCCCCACCTGCCACTGTCTCTTCCGCCTGCCTGTTCCTGAGTCACAGCCTTTTACTGATAAAGGAAAACACCTACAATTTAGCAAATAAAGTGTTCCTGAATCCTATGAGCTCATCTGGCAAAGTGACTGGACCTGCAGAGGGGGCGGTGGCGGGCGGCGGGGTGGAGGGAGTCGCTCTGCGCTGCAGCCGGTGGGTCAAGACCACACATGCCCACCTGAGGCTGGGGGTGGGAAGACCCTCGTAGACCACACCCTTAACCTGAGGGAGACAGGGAAGGACAGAGCTCCCCTGGGGCCCCCCAGCTGGCGTCTGAAGCGGGGGCCTCTTGGAGTAAAGTCCCGCTGCATAGGGAGATGGAGTCAGGACTGGCTTGAGCTGACCCAACTGGTGTCTGAGAACCGCTGGTGTCTGGGGACGCCCTCCACACATATTGGCTACAGAACCTCGGAGCGTGGGAAGCGTGAACGTTCAGAGCATGATGTAACAGACTGTGCCAGGATTGAGCCATGACACGGATTACTGAAGGTTCTGAGCTGTGCTGTGTCCTGTGTAGCGACTACGCAAATCTGCGGTGGGCAGTGTGGGCCTCTTCCCTCCTGGCGGGAAGGAACAGCTCAGCTCCGTGATCACTGAAATTCTGTGAGTTTCGGTTCAGCAAGATGAGAGCGTTCTGATGCTGGTGATGTTTGTTTACATTTTTCTCGTCTTGCCTTAAAATGTGGATTTGATTTCATCACCACCACCCTGTGTAAGATCATATAAGACAGTGGTCACCACAATTTTAGGAGGACTAATGCGTTTCAGAAGGACTCGGAAGATGAATTTCTTTCTCTCCTCCAGGAAAGCGAGTCTGTTTCTGTCCCATGGACGCCGTGGCTCAGGTGATAGGCCAGGTCTCCTCCTCCTCACGGCAGCCAGGACCCTCTGACGCTTCTCCAGCTTTAGAAGTGAGTTGAGTTTCCCCGTTGGTGTCTCCTGCATCCCTTCCCACCTCACACTCTGTCCTAGTTCTCTCATGAGTATTTTAACAGAATTATTTTTCTAAATTGCCTGGAATGCTTCTGTTAACACCATGAGGATAAACACATTTAAACATTATACAGAGCGGGGGCAGGCTCACTCTCCCCCCAGGACAGGCTGCTGGCGGGTCCCCTCTGTGACGGCGGGTGTCCAGTGGTGTCTCCCCACCTACCCAAGCCCCCTGCTACAGCCACATCTGCTTGTTAGGAAAACGCCCATCACGGGGTCCACGCTCGCCGCGGGGCTGGGGGGCGAAACAGCCTGAGCCCTGATTCCCCTCAGAGCTGGGCCTCAGGGCGGGCAGGTTCCCTGTCCCCTGGAGCTCTGTCCACTCATGGGGCGCCATGACCACCACCCGGCTGCAGAGGAGGCTGGGAACTCTGCCCCCTTCAGGCATCCATGAGCCCAGATAAAATCTGGGAGTGAGGAAAGGAGGAACAAAGGCAGACAAACGTAGACGGCTCTGGGCTCCCTCCTGCGAGATAATAGGGACCGCACACGGGCCCCTGCCCCCAGGTCCTGGCAGTCAGCCCCCGAGCTCCTGCCCTGCCCAGCGTGCCAGGAACACCAGGAGCATCTGTTTATTGGGCAACTCTGGGGGCTCCAGGTGGGCTGCTCACCAGAAACACCCAGCCGGGACCGGGAGCTCCAGCTCTCAGGTCTGCCCAGCCCATCCCCCAGAAAGGGGAGACAGGGCCGGAGGGGCAGGTCACGCCCCCTCGGACAGGGTGGGTCCCCGCTACGGCTCATCTCCACAGCCAGCCCCAGGCAGGGGGACAGAGCCCGAGAGCCAGGGCCCACGGGCGGGCGGGGACACGGATGCAGGCCAGGACCTTTATTTGCATGGGGTCACTTCCCGACCGAGCCGGAGGTCACACGGATTGGGCAAGGTGGGGGTCCCAGATGGGGACAGGGGTGCAGGCCAGAGGCTTCCACCGCATCTGGGGTCGAGCCCGCAGCTGGGGACTGTCCTGAGACCCTCCTCAGTACTCGAAGGTGACCGTCTTGACCCTCAGGTACTCATTCAGGGCGGCCTCTCCTGCAAGAAACCCCGTGCCAGGGGCAACGTCACGGTCCCAGCAGCTGCTCTGGTGGGCGGCACTGGCGTGCCAGCGCTGTGATCACCTCAGAACCCCCGCCCCGTGCCACCTCCCAGACCCCCTTCTTCCATGGCTCTGAGGGGCCCCTGCTCTCCCGCACGTTGCTGCGCCTGCCAAGCTGGGCACCAAAGCCGATCCCCACAGGATCCAGCCCCCAGCTGCTGGCTTCCACAGTGGCAGAGTGGGAGGTGGGAGCCACCCCAACTCATGGAGCGGCCAGGGAAAGCGGGGTACCGGGCAGAGGCCCACTTCCCCAGGAAGGCAGGCCTGGTGCCACTCTTTCTGCCTTTGCACTCACATCACCCTCTCGGGTTCACCTAGCGCCCACAGGCTCCCTCTCTGAGGATGAAGCCTGAGCCTGATCGGGGCTCCCAGGCCCCCTCGATCTTGTCCTTGCCTGCCCCCCAGCCCAATCAAGTGCTCAGCCTCTCTCTGTAGCTCCAGTAGCAGCTCCTCCGGCCACTCGGGTCTCAGCCCACTCTGGGAGGCCCACTCAGCCCCCAGCTAAAGCCACTGTCTGGCCTCCTGTTCAGACCACTGTCTGGACAGCTTCTAGAAGGATCTGATTCCCTGCCTTGGTCACCGGCCTGTCGGCTCCCAGAAAGAAGTAAGTGGCCATCTCGTCAGCTCTACCCTGGCCCCTGGGCTGAGCGGCCTCTAACGGGTGTTTATTGAATGAACAAATGAAAGCAGCCACGGCTGGCTTACCCAGGTCTTTGCCAAAGCCTGACTGCTTGAACCCTCCGAAGGGAGCGGCCACGTCAGTCTTGTTGTACGTGTTGACGAACACAGTGCCAGCCTGCAGCTTGTCACTGACGTACAGGGCCTTGTTGATGTCCTTGGTGAAGACACCAGAGGCCAGGCCAAACTCCGTGGCGTTGGCCCGAGTCAGCACTGCGTCCACGTCGCTGCAGGGAAAACCAGGAGGGCCTCCGTGAGGAGGGCAAGGGGCCAGCCCTGAGCGGAGAGCACCACGAGGCCTGCACCCCCGCCCCAGGTGGAGCCCGACACAGCACAGGGCCGAGAACGGTCAGTCCTGCCAACCCAACTGCAGAGTCGCAAGTGAAATAAACGATGCCTGCTGTGCAGGCCCCTGAGGTTTGGCCAGTTCACAACGCAGCCGTTGGGACTCAAGGCAGAAGCCAGCATGCTGTGGAGCTGGAGAGATGCGGAGGACACCCCCGGTGGGTCTGAAGCCCTGCAGCCACCCCCGGCCGAGGTCTTCCTCTGCTCCGAGAGGACTCTGCGGGGGTCCGGCTGCGTCCACAGCCCCACCGGTCTGAGCTCCCTCCCCGCAGCTCACGTGAAGACCCCAGTGACCAGGACGGGCTCTTGAGGCCTAAGCAGGACCCGTACCCGTCGGCAAACCGAGAGATGATCATGACGGGCCCAAAGGACTCCTCCCGGGCTATGAACATGTGGTCCTGCACGTCTGTGAAGACGGTTGGCTCGAAGAAGAAGCCTGTGGGGAGACGAGGGATTTGAGACCCACCAGTGTCTCCCCGGCCCTGCACACCAGCCACGAGCCTCGGGGCCTTTCAACCACACGCCTCGATGGCAGAGCTGCTCTGTCCACCACCGGGGCCAATGCTGTGAGCTGGACACACCTCCTCCCAGCCCAACTACTGCCCCACAGGCCCTAGCCACTCCACAGAAACGCTTCCGGCATCAGAAAGGCTTTCTCTAACTATTTCATCTCTGGACACAGAGTCATGGGCCCTGAGACCCGCTGGACTGAGATTGAATTTGGCACGATTCAGGGAAAATCAAGAGACTTGAAATTTTCTGTCTACTGTTTAGAGGAAGAAAACAAAAAGATGAATTTAATAGTGTTATTAGTCACGTGACTAATACGCTTAGTCACGTCTGACTGCAGCCCCATAGACTGTAGCTCACTAGGCTCCTCTGTCCCTGGGATTCCCCAGGCAAGAATTCTGTAGTGGGTTGCCATGATGCCCTCCTCCAGGGGATATTCCCGATCCAGGGATCGAACCCATCTTTACTCTCTGAACCACCAGGGAAGCCCCTATTAATTTAATAAAATATTCCATGTTTGTATATATTTACAAATTATAACAGCAATTATAATTTTTAGAGTGTGTGTCAGGTATGGACACTTGCTAACTCACAGGTGTGGGTGTGGCCTGTATTCACTTGTCTGCAAAGGAAACGTCCCCCCAGCTCTTGGAGCTCCACAGGCCACTCTCTGCACCCTGTTACCCCATCCTGCTCACACCCCTCTTTGCTCCCCAACAGAGAGCTGCGTGCTGGGGTCTGACCTCCAGCTGGGAGGAGGCTGTATGCATGCCCTACGCCCGGTCTGACAGGTGTCCCAACAGCCAAGCTCCCCCACCCCTGAGGTCCTAGATTGGGGGGCGGGAGTCTGGGAGACCGACTGCAGGGGCCTGGCCCCCAGACACTGCCCCAGAGGCCATGCCACCTGCTACCCAACCCGCCGGCTCTGACCTGGCCGAGGAACCTGCTTCCCGCCGCACACCAGCGTGGCCCCCTCCTCTACGCCACGCTGGCAGTACTCCAGCAGCTTCTGCAGGTGGGCCCGGTGGTTCTGCGGCCCGTGGTTGGTGCCCCGGTCCAGGGGATTGCCAATCTTCATCTTCCCCACCTCCTCCACCTGCAGACGCCCTCCGGGTCAGTGTTGCCCGGGCTTCTGACTGTGGTCACCATCTGACCCGCCTCCCACACACCAATCTTTGGTGACCGACCACTGGGCCCTGAAGAAAGTCCACACGCCAGACGCTGNGCCTTTCCTAAAATTAATATATTTTATCCTAGGACTACTCAAAACCTAAAACAGATTGTTAAGCACTGATTTACATAATAGTTAAAACTGCTATTAAAAAACACTGTATATAATATCTATAAAAAATTTACTTTTTTTAAAAATGGATAAAAATCCTTGAATTTATAGCAAATATACTAAAAATTGTCTGCATTTATATAATATTCTTTGAGGAATTTCTCTTTGTCTCATTAGCACATTTATTTCAATTTGTTTCTAAATTCTATCATCATCCTGAGAAGTTTTGGAGTTAAGTTATGTTAGATTATTTTTCTTTTCATTTGTTTTGAAATTAAGAAAAATGACAAAAACATGACTGTATCACATATCTTCGAAAAACTTCTCAATTTCCCTTTTACCTTCACCCCAATCAACTCCCCTATTCACTTTCTTCTTCTTTCCATATTTCTATACTTTAGGCAAAGGAGAAAGAAAGAAAGTGAAATCAGTCAGTCGTGTCCAAGTCTTTGTGACCCCATGGACTGTAGGGTCCATGATCCTCTATCCATGGGATTTTCCAGGCAAGAGTTCTGGAGTGGGTTACCATTTTCTTCTCCAGAGGATCTTCTGGACCCAGGGATTGAATTCGGCTCTCCCACATAGTAGGCAGACGCTTTTCTGTCTGAGCCACTAGGGCTAGAATCCAGGCAAAAGACAGGAGAGATTTAAACAAGAAAACAGAAATAAATAAATAAACAAGAGTAGAAGTAAAGGCTCCTGAAACAGATTGAAGGAAAATGGGAGAATCATCTTCCTTTCCCCTCTAAGAGGGCTTCCCTGGTGGCTCAGAGGTTAAAGCATCTGCCTGGAATGCAGGAGACCCGGGTTTGACCCCTGAGTTGGGAAGATCCCCTGGAGAAGGAAATGGCAACCCACTCCAGTACTCTTGCCTGGAGAATTACATGGAGGGAGGAGCCTGGTAGGCTACAGTCCATGGGATCGCGAAGAGTCGGACACGACTGAGCGACTTCACTTTCACTTTCCCATATAAAGAAGGGTTCAAATGCATTATTTGAAGCCTTGGGGAAGTTATTAAGAATATAAAGATAAATAGGAAATGTATTTAGGTTATGACATGATTAAGTTTTAAGAAACAGACAGTGGTAACTTGGACCACAGGATTCCTTCACAGGGTGAGTGCTTCAAACTTATTTATCCCTTCCAAAGATAGTATATCTTCAGTTTTTTGTTCAGTTCAGTTCAATTCACTTGCTCAGTCATGTCTGACTCTTTGCGACCCCATGAACCACAGCACACCAGGCCTCCCTGTCCATCACCAACTTCTGGAGTCTACCCAAACCCATGTCCATTGAGTCGGTGATGCCATCCAACCATCTCATCCTCTGTCCTCCCCTTCTCCTCCTGCCCTCAATCTTTTCCAGCATCAGGGTCTTTGCCAATGAGTCAACTCTTCGCATGAGGTGGCCAACATGTTGGAGTTTCAGCTTCAACATCAGTCCCTTCAATGAACACCCAGGACTGATCTCCTTTAGGATGGACTGGTTGGATCTCCTTGCAGTTCAAGGGACTCTCAAGAGTCTTCTCCAACACCACAGTTCAAAAGCATCAATTCTTTGGTGCTCAGCTTTCTTTATAGCCCAACTCTCACATCC
>SJYV01000576.1:0-23221 GCA_006410875.1 Neotragus pygmaeus | reverse complement strand
TTGTTGGCAAAATAATATCTCTGCTTTTAAATATGCTATCTAGGTTGGTCATAACTTTCCTTCCAAGGAATAAGCGTCTTTTAAGTTCATGGCTGCAATCACCATCTGCAGTGATTTTTCTATTTGTTCCTCACTAACTTATTAGGTGGTTTATTATGAAATCTGTTTTTAAAATAAGATAAATGTCTTAACCACGGTCACACACTAGAGAAGTGGTGGAGCCAGGAATCTGTCTCAGGTGGATTTGTTGTAAATTCAGCTTCCTTTGGTGATAGTGATAGATGGGGTCTCTGCAGCATCTTCTATGGTTCTATAACAGAGGTAGGGACCAATTCCTTTGGAAAGAAAGATACACATTCTATCTGGTTTTCTTATTAGACCAGTACTCTCTTATCAGACTGAGAAAAGTGAAGTCATTCCAAGTGAAGGAAGAGTCAAGGGGTCAAAAGATCCTGACATGTTGCACTTGATGCAGATGGAGACCTTTTAGAAAATAAAGCTGCCCAAGGCAATTGGAGCCAGAGTTGGTAAGTTCTTGTATGACAAATTAAAGTTTTGACTTTTTCTTAGGATTTAGGGTGACTGAAAGCCACAGTAATATTTTTAGGTAGTAGTATCATACTTTTCTTTTTAAAAATTGAAGTATTGTTTGATTTATACTATTCCAGGGATATAGCAAAGTGATTCAGTTATATAGTATATGTACACATGTATATTCTTTTTCAGATTTTTTCCATTATAAGTTATTAAAAGATACTGAATATAGTTCCCCATGCTATACCATAGATCTTTGTTGTTTAGCTATTTTATATATAATAGCATAGATCTGTTAAACCCAAATTCTCAATTTATCCCCCTAATTTCCTCTTTGGGCTTCTGTGGTGGCTCAGATAGTAAAGAATCTGTCTGCAATGTAGGAGACGCAAGTTCAATCCCTGGGTCAGGAAGATCCCCTGGAGAAGGGCATGACAACCCACTCCAGTATTCTTGCCTGGAGAATCCCCATGGGCAAAGGAGCCTGGTGAGCTGTAGTCCATGGGGTCGCAAAGAGTTGGACACAACTGAGTGACTAAGCACAACACAGCACTTTCCTCGTTGGTATCCATAAGTTTGTTTTCTGTGTATAGGAGTCTGTTTATGTTTTATAATAAGTTCATTTGATCATTTTTGTCTAGATTTCACATTTAAGTGATATTGTATGATATTTGTCTTTCTCCATCTGACTTACTTCTCTTGGTATGATAATATCTGCATCCATCCATGTTGCTGCAAATGACATTATTTCATTCTTTTCTATGGCTGAGTAATATTCCATTGTGCATGTATATACCACATCTTCTTTACCTATTCATCTGTCCATGGACATTTAGGTTGGTTCCATGTCTTGGCTACTGTAAATAGTGCTACTCTACATTGGGATGCAATATCATTTTTCCATTAAAAAATAAGCTATTACTTATTTGGATGAGATCTGGAGAAGAAAGTAAGAGACCATTTCAATGGNCTTTACCTATTCATCTGTCCATGGACATTTAGGTTGGTTCCATGTCTTGGCTACTGTAAATAGTGCTACTCTACATTGGGATGCAATATCATTTTTCCATTAAAAAATAAGCTATTACTTATTTGGATGAGATCTGGAGAAGAAAGTAAGAGACCATTTCAATGGCCTAATGACAGGTGACTAATGGCCAAAAAAATCAAGCAGCTATTTAGGAAGTAGATCTGACAAAGGATTGAGGATGGTTGAATATGGAGGATGATGGTGTGAAAGAAGACACTGAGGCAACCCAATTTCATTTTCTGGGGCAGTTATACAGGAGGAGACACAGTTTTCGAGGAAAGAAGGGGAAAGAGAGGAAAAAAACTAGTCTGTTTTTGTTGTTTGCAACCCCATGGACTGCAGTATGCCAGGCTTCCCTGTCCTTCAAACTCATGTCCACTGAGTCGGTAATGCTTTCTAACGGTCTCATCCTCTGCTGCCCTCTTCTCCTTTTGCCTTCAAAAGACTAGTTATAACTTGTTAAATTTAAGGGACTCAAAAGACAAGAAAGTTGATATTTGCCTTGGGAAAATGGAAATGGGGGTCTTGAGCTCAGAGGAAGGGTCAGGGATGAAGAGTGGTTGAGGGCCCATGGGTAGAAGTTGAGTCATAAGGATAAATGTTCTGTGCTGTGGCAAAGAAAAAACTGACTCAAAGTCATTTTCTTTTTGACTTGACATCAGGAGGTAGGCCCTTGTTTGAAACTGAAAGCTATTTAGCCATTAAGATCTATCTCAAAGGGAAATTAAAAAAAAAAATCTTTCTGGTTTTGGTTGCTTTTTCCTCCAGAAATTAATGTGCTTGTGGGAGAGTGAAAGAAATAAGAATATCATGGATGGGGAGTGAATGGAAAACTGAGGGAACAGAGTTTTCAGAAATTTTGTTAGAGAAATGAAGAAGCAATCATTTAAGTCAGTAGCTATAAAGTATGGCAGACCAGATGAACATCACATGCATTAAGGCAAGGAGGAAAAATGGCAGAAAGATATAAACGGTCATGAAAAAAAAAAAAAAAAAACTTCTTAGAAATGAAAGTTAGCAAACCTTCAAGTTCAAAGTTCAGAACATTGCTCTTTAAGACTGTGTTGACAGTGTTGACCCAGTTCCTATGTGACTACTAAGTTAGCTGATTTATTTACATACTTTTTTTCTACCTTATAATTTATCCCACAGCAAAAAGACTGACCATCTTCTGTTTTCTTCACTTAACATTAACAAAAGAAAATACTCTACTTAAGGGATTTTCTTTTGTGTAGATAGCTAAATTTAAGCCTTTGGATTGAGAGGTACTCTGTAGAACCATAATAAATAAAACCCCTAAGGCCACTCTGAGTACTCTAAAAAGAGTTGTTGCTTCTCCTAGGATGAGTCCATTAAGTGGCTTTCTAAAATGAGTTTTAGCAACTGCCTCTAAAGAACTAGAGATGATCTTTTTGCCAAGTCACAAACAGAATAGTGTTGAGGAAATAAGCAATCTCATAAAATAATAATAAAAAATCCTCTTTGAGAAATAATAAAAAGAAATTTGAGCCCAAGACTGGAGGAAACATACAGATTTAACAAATCCACCAAGAATGGCAGAGCTTGGTTTCCTCTGCTTACTTTTTCATAGGTTCCCTAGCTTGCTCACTCTTTGAGTTTTGGTTTAAATTTGAGGGCTACCTACAAGTATTCCTTAACTGCATTACTGGCATTTATGAGAGAGAAGGAGGGAGGGGAACAGAGGGGGAAAGAGAGATTTTGTTTGTCCTTCTGGGCTCCATCAACTTGGCTCCAAATCTTGAGATTCAAAACCTCATTTGAAAACCTATTGTTGCTGTATCTTTCTACTCATATAATGTAAAAGATTAAAGACTGAATCTGTGGGAAATGCAAAAATTAATTGTACTTGAAAAACAGTGAATTAGAAAAACATTCTGCTGAGCATTTCTAATGTGTAAAAACCTGTCTAGAACAATGAAACAAAAGTAGAAGGAATTGAACTCTTGAGAGATGTGGGTAATGTAATGAAAATAACTGAAAATAGATGGAGGATGGAAACAGAAGAATCATGTACTGCTTAATCTTCTGTCAAGACATTCTGAATTCAATGTCTCAACAACAGGCCTACAGGACAACAGCTTATGGTCTGTTGCCTTTTAACATTTTATTGTATGGAATTCATTCAACAAGCATAAGTTGAATATCCACCAAACATACTACAGTTGCTTTGGAGAATTCAAAATAAGAATGTGGGGATTTTTTTTTTCCTTCAGAAATCTTCTAAACTACTTGCACACATTTTAGGATTTATCTATGCTTTTATTTCCTTCTTGATTTTCTGTGCTAATTCTTCTGTCCTTAAATGTGCATTTCAGATCCTTTTAGTGTTATTTACACATGTATTATAGTAAATAATTCATCAAAAAACTTTCTAGATGATGGGCTCCTCAACAATAGGGATAGAATGGTCTTTGTTCTATCCAAAGGCATGTTTAATGAATCCATGGAAAACAATAAATGAATGAACAAATGAACAACTGAGCCTGGTATATAATGTGCTGTATACCAAAGACCATTCAAAAAACTGATATTAGAAATTCTAAGAATAAAGCTAAACAATTAAGCATTGTTCATTGTCAGTGAAAGACACTTAAATTGACTTGGTAAATAAAATCTTGACATCAACAAACTTGCCTGAACCTAAACAATACATGCTTAACAAATAGCTTTGCATGCATTCTTCTTACCATTTTATGCTGTGTAACTATCTAGAGAGCTTCTGACTCCTCTTAGCAAGTAGTTTCTTATCTGGATGAATTTCCAGGGTTGTAAAATTAACAGAACCTTGAATATGTCCAAAAGATACCTAACTGCCATGGCAATCAGAAAAGAAAAAGAAAGAAAAGGAATCGAAATTGGGAAAGAAGGAGTGAGTGTCACTACTTGCAGATGATATGAAATTATACTGAGAAAATCCTAAGCACTGCACAAAAAACTACTACAGCTCATCAACAAATTCGGTTAAGTTTCAGGATACAAAATAATATACAAAAATTTGTTGTATTTCCATACATGACCAGTGAAGTGTCAGAAAGGGAAATTAATGAAATAATTACATTTACCTTCACATCAAAAAGAACAAAATAAATTGGAATAACTTTAACTAAGGAGGTAAAAGACATGTACTCAGAAAACTACAATACACTGATGAAAGAAATTGAAGATGATACAAACAGAAAGATATAACCTTTTCATGGGCTGGAACAATTAACGTATAACATAACCGTATTATTCAATGAAATTTACAGATTCAATATAATCCTTATCAAAATAATAATGAAATTTTTCACTGAAATGGAACTGCTTCTAAAATTTTAAAATTTTAGTAAGCATCAGTTCAGTTCAGTTCAGTCTCTCACTTAGTAAGCATAAGAGATCCTGAATAGCCAAAGCAATCTTAAGAAGGACGGAGCCAGAGGAATTATGTGCCCTGACTTCAGACTATACTACAAAACCACAATTATCAAAATAGTATGGTAAAGGCAACAAAGCAGACACATAGATCAGTGAAACAGAATAGAGGCCCAGGAAATGAGCCCAAGAATTTATGGTCAATTAATCTATGATAAATGGGGTAAGAATATACAGTGGAGAAAAAGCAATCTCTTCAAAAAATGGGGTCAGGAAAACTGAACAGCTACACTTAAAAGAATAAAGCTAGACCAGTTTCTCTCATCATATACAAAAGTAAACTCAAATTGGATTAAAGACCTTCATGTGATACCAGAAACTATAAGACACCTGAAGAAAACATAGGCAGAACAATCTTTGGTATAAATTACAGCAATAATTTTTTACATCTGTTTTCTCAGGCAAAGGAAATAAAAGTGAAAAATAAACAAATGGGACCTAATTAAACTTAAAAACATTTACACAGCAAAGAAATGGTTGACAAAATGTAAGACAACATACTGAATGGGAGAAAATATTTGCCAACAATACAACATATAAGGTGCTAATATCCAAAATATATAAACAGTTTATACAACTCAATATCAAAAAGACAAACAGCCCAATTAAAAAACATACAAAAGACCTGAATAAACATTATTCCTAAGAAGACACACAAATGCCATCAGGCACATGAAAAGATGCTCAATATCGCTAATTATTAGAAAAATGAAAATCAAGACTGCAATGAGATATCACCTCACACCTGTTAGAATGTCTGTCATAAAAAAGTCTACAAATAACACATGTTGGTGAGGATGTGGGGAAAGGGGGACCCTTGTACATTGTTGGTGGGTATGAATTGGTATAGCCGATTTAAATTGAAGAAAGTAGGGAAAACCACTAGACCATTCAGGTATGAACTAAATCAAATCCCTTAAGATTATACAGTGGAAGTGACAAATAGATTTAAGGGATTAGATCTGATAGAGTGCCTATGGATGGAGGCTCATGACATTGTACAGGAAGCAGTGATCAAGACCATCCCCAAGAAAAAGAAATGCAAAAAGAAAAACACTGTAAAACAACATCTACTTCTGCTTTTGACTGTGTGGATCACAACATACTGTGGAAAATTCATAGAGATAGGAATACCAGACCACTTGACCTGCCTCCTGAGAAATCTGTATGCAAGTCAAGAAGCAACTGTTAGAACTGGACATGGACAACAGACTGGTTCCATATTGGGAAAGGAGTACATCAAGGCTGTATATTGTCACCCTGCTTGTTTAAGTTATATGCAGAGTACACCATACATAAAGAACCGTCGGAATGGGTGAAGGCACAAGCTGGAATCAAGATTGCCAGGAGAAATATCAATGACCTCAGATACGCAGATGACACCACCTTTATGGCAGAAAATGAAGAAGAACTAAAGAGCCTCTTGATGANACCCCCCCCACCACCCTACCCCAGCATTGTAAGAAAATTGAACTGGGCTCCAGAGAAGGGAGAATGAGGCAGATAGATGCCTTCGGCATTGAGGCATGCACCTCCAGGTCAGTAAGGACAGGTTCTTGGGCAGTGATGAGCAGGGTGAGCGTTGAGGAACCAGCTTGACGCGATGTGGGCAGATTCCTTAGGAATAGTGTGTGAGATGCTAAGGTTGTGAGAACTGTGAGGATGGGTATCACGTAGGTGAGAATGAGCAAAGGGCATGAGGATGTTTCTGAGGCAGTGAAGACCCTCCTAGGAAAAGGGAGGACCCACCATGGGGAGGCAGGAAGACGGGGGGGTGTCCCTGAAACAAAGAGGAAAGAGGAGCCCCAGGAATAGTGAGTATAGGGCAGGCCTTACAAGCATTCTGGTCATACTCGTGCATGCAGGCCATATCCGAGCAGCGGACGACAAAGACGGTGTCGATGGGGATGGTCCGGAAGCCAGGGTCCCCCAGGGGTGCCAGGGGCACCTGGAAGTGGATCCAGGGCTGGCCCAGAGAGATGAAGCCGATGATGACTATGCTGGCCAGGCTCAGCAGTAGGTTCAGCTGGCGGCTGATCCTCTTGGCCTCGTGCAGCAGCCACCAGCCCATGGGCAGCTGAAAGTGGCTGAGCCTATACTTGCCCAGATACCTGCAGTGGGTGGCCCACCACCAGCGTCAGCATCGGGTCCAGCCGGCCAGCCCAGCTGACCACCCCGCTTCTAAGTCCACGTGTCAGAATCCCGGGCAATCTGACGTTCAGACTCTCTCTTCTCTGTGTCTCTTCTCCATGCCCTGTATCCCCCAGGTGCCCCCTCTAGGACCTGCTCACCCAAGACAGCCTCGAGGCTCCCGGGCCTCCAGATCCTAGCTTCCAGGAGCTGCCACCGCCCCTTCCAATCGCTGGGTGGAATCGCGGGTTCGGCTCTATGCCGTGCCCCACCCAGGGCCAGCCTTCATCCCTGCCACCCCTGAGTCCGACTTCTACCTCATATACTGACCATGCCTCCCTGGTCCCTGACTTTTGCCTGATACCCCACCTCCTAGAACTCTGGACCCCAAACCCACCCTACTCCCTGTATCCCTGCCTCTCACCTGCCAGCATTGCTCTCGGAGGAGGCCGATGGTAAGTTCTGAGCATTGTTTTCTAGGATGGACTGGCTGGTTTGGGAACTGCTCAAAGAGTCTCTGATGATCTCCTGGGAGGTCCAGACAATTGACTCGACACTTTCGATACTGGCCTCGGGACTGTGAGTAATTGAAAGGGGGACGTCGACTCTGGCCCGGACTGGTGATGTGGAGCTTTGAAGACTTAACCTGGGACTCTGGACACTAAGTTGGCTGTGGTAGGTCACTGATTTTATGTTGGTCAGCGGGGTGCGAGTAGTTAGCAAGGGGTTTTGGTTGCTGAAGAGGCGACTTTGGAAAACCGGGGGAGTGTCTCGGGTGTGGAACTGGCGGCTGTAGGTGACGGATAGTGGGTCTTGGATGCTGGCCCGATGAGAGCCGATGATGGACGTTGTGTCCTCGATACTGAGTCGCTGACTGTTGATGGTTAGAGGGTCTTGGATACTGACCCGGCGGTTGTGGCTGATGGGCAGCGGCTCTTGGATACTGACCCGGCGAGTCGGGGTGCTGGGCTGAGGCTCTTGGATACTGACCCGGCGAGTCNGGAAATGGCAACCCACTCCAGTGTTCTTGCCTGGAGAATCCCAGGAATGGGGGAGCCTGGTGGGCTGCCGCCTATGGGGTCACAGAGTCAGACGTGACTGAAGTGACTTAGCAGCAGCAGTGTTTGCCTTATATATTGAGGTGCTCCTATGGTGGGTGCATAAATATTTACAGTTGTCATGTCTTTTTCTTGGATTGTTCCCTTGATAATTATGTAGTGTCCTTCTTTATCTTTTGTAACATTCTTTATTTTAAACTCCATTTTGTCTGAAATGAGAATTGTCACTGCAGCTTTCTTTTCATTTCCATTTGCATGGAATATCTTTCCATCCTTTTATTTTCAGTCTGTATGTGTCTCCAGGTCTGAAGTGCATCTCTTATTTACATACGGGTCTTGGTTTTGTATTCATTCAGTCTGTCTTTTGGTTGTAGCATTTAATCCATTTACATTATATATATATACCTATTGGCATTTTCTTAATTGTTTTGAGTTTCTTTTGGAACTCTTTCCCTTATCTTGTATTTCCTGCCTATATAAGTCCCTTTAACATTTGTTGTAAAGCTGCTTTAGTGGTGCTAAAGTTTCTTAACTTTTACTTGTCTGAAAAGCTTTTGATTTCTCCATCAATTTTGAATGGGATCCTTTCCAGGTAGAGTAATCTTGCTTATAGATTTTTTTTTTCCTATCATAGTTTACAGATATTCTGTCATTCCATTCTGGCCTGCAGAGTTTCTACTGAAAGATCAGCTATTAATAATATGGATTTTGTCTTGTATGTTACTTGTTGATTTTCCTTGCTGCTTATAATATTTGTGTTTAATGTCTGTTAGCTTGCTTAATATATGTCATTTGAGTCAGTCCTAATAAGGTGGATGAAACTTAAGCCTATTATACAGATTGAAGTAACTCAGAAGGAGAAACACCAATACAGTATATTAGCACATGTATACGGAATGTAGAAAGATGGGAATGATAACCCTATATGTAAGATAGGAAAAGAGACACAGATATAAAGAACAGACTTTTGGACTATGTTGAAGAAGGTGGGGGTGGGATGATTTGAGAGAATAGCATTGAAACATGTATATTACCATATGTAAAATAGATGACCAGTGCAAGTTTGATGCATGAAGCAGGACACTAAAGTAAGTGCTCTGGTACAACCTAGAGGCATAGGGTGAAGAGGGACGTGGGAGCTGGGTCCAGGATGGGGGTACACATTTGCACCCACAGCTGATTCATGTCGATGTATGGCAAAAACTATCACAATATCATAAAATAATTGTCCTCCAATTAAAATAAAATAATAATAATATATGAGGGGATCCCCACAAGGCTAATAGCTGATCTTTCAACAGAAACTCTGCAAGCCAGAAGGGAATGGCAGCATATGCATAAAGGGATGAAAGTGAAAAACCCGCAACCAAGATTACTCTATTCAACAACAAACTTATTCAAATTTTTAGGTAAAAAATTAAAAGCTTTCTAGGCAAGCAAAATCTAAAATAACTCATCACCATCAAACCAGCTTTTAACAAATGCTAAAGGAACTTCTCTGGACAGGAAATAGGGCTTATATAAATAAACCCAAAACAATAAAGTAAATGGTAACCAGATCATACTTATCAATAATTATATTAAACATAAATTGGCTAAATTTTCCATCCAAAAGACATATACTGGCTGAATAGGTACAAAAACAAGACCCCTATATATGCTATCTATAAGAGATCCACTGCAAATCTAAGGACATATAGACTGAAAGTGAAGGTTGGAAAACATTATTCCATGCAATCAGAGGCCAAAAGAAAGCAGAAGTAACAATATTCATATTAGATAAAATAGACTTCAATATAAAGACCATTATAAGAGAAAAAGAAGGACACTAAATAATGATGAAGGTATCAATCCCAGAAGAAGACATAACNTTATTCCATGCAATCAGAGGCCAAAAGAAAGCAGAAGTAACAATATTCATATTAGATAAAATAGACTTCAATATAAAGACCATTATAAGAGAAAAAGAAGGACACTAAATAATGATGAAGGTATCAATCCCAGAAGAAGACATAACAATTATAAATATATACACACAATATAGGAATACCTCAATACATAAAGCAACTGCTAATAACTACTAAAGGGAAAATTGATTTTAATAAAATAAGAGTGGGAAACTTTAATACCCCACTCACACCAATGGACAGATCATCCAGACAGAAAGTTAACAAGCTTCAAATGATACATTGGACCTGTTGGAACTTAGTTGATATCTACATGGCATTTCATCTAAAAACAGTAGATGTCACTTTTTCTCAAGTGCACATGCACATCCTGGGCCACAAATCAAGCCTTGGTAATTTTTTTTAATAGAAATCAATTTGAGCATCTTTTCTGATCATCACACTTTAAGATTAGATATCAATTACAGAGGGGAGAAGCTATTAAAAGAAGGACAAACACATGGAGGCTAAACAACACGCTTCTGAATAACCAACAGATGATTGAAGAAATAAAAAAGGAAATCAAAATATGCCTAGAAACAAGTGACAATGGAACACTACATCTCAAAACNCTCTTGGATACTGACCCGGCGGTTGTGGATGATGGGCAGCGGCTCCTGGATACTGACCCGGCGAGTCTCGGGGGAGGACTGAGAGTCTTGGTTACTGACCCGGGACCTGAAGGTGCTGGAGAAAGGATTTTGGCTCTCACCTTGGGAGTTGCTGGGAGCGGCCGGGAGGGAATCCGGCTGAGTGCTTTGTTGACCAGAATGGGACCTCAGGGCCATGTGGAGATATGAGACAAGGCCGGTGCCCGGATGCACTCAACACGCTGCCAACTGCCTCATCCCCCTTTGCCAACCATCACTGTGTCCTCCTGGAAGCCCGTTGGTCTCTCCTGGGCCCCCGGCTCCGTCCCTCAGGGTCTGACTCTCTCTGTCCCCTCTCCTGTCGGTCGTGGTCTCTCTCACTGTCCACAGGCAGGCCTCGGAACTTTAGTCTGGCCTGGCGCTGGGGCTGGGGGGAGGTTCCATGACAGTTGGAGGGGTTCCAGGAGGTTGGGACGTTGGCCATGGACTCATGTTCTACTCTAGCCGCACGTGAGAGACATGGGGGCTCGGGCTGGGTCAGGGTGGAGTCAGGATTGGGTCAAGAATGGGGTCACGGCTGGGTCAGAGAGCTGTCAGGACAGGGCAGGGGTAGGGGAAGAGGATCAGGAATGGTCAGGATGAAGGCAGAGCAGGATCAGAGAGGGGCCCAGGGTGGGGTCAGGGCTAGACACAGCGGTGGCAGCGCTGGGTCACAGGCCACATCTGAGGCCAATTCTTGCAGTTTCTGGAGGGCCTGAGATCTGAACCTCTTAATTCCTTCCCCATGCCTATTCTCACCCTTCCCCCTCCCCCAGGGCCTTCTACAAATCAATTTCATCCCTTTATTCTCAAGTTCTACGTATCTTCTTGCTCTCTTTACTTCTCCTCTGCCTCTGTGTCTCCTAACCTTTCCTTGAATCTTGCAAAAGACTGAGTCTCTTCCCATAGCCCTTGGGGACTGTTGGGTGCACCACCCGTGTCCACTTTTTTATTTTTGCCTCTGCTGGGTCTTCACTGCTGCACACGGGCTTTCTCTAGTTACAGAAAGTGGGAGCTACTCTCGAGTTTCAGCGTGCAGGCTTCTCATTGCAGTGGCGTCTCTTGTTGTGGAGCTCAGGCTCTCGAGGCCTGGGCATCAGTAACTGCGGCACATGGACTCCACAGTTGCGGCTCCTGGCTCTAGAGCTCAGGCCCAGTGGTTGCTCTGGGGCATGTGGGATCTTCCCGGATCATGGATCAAACGGGTGTCCCCTGCATTGCAAGGGAGATTCTTCACCACTGGACCAGCAGGGAAGCCCTGGTGGGGACTCTTTTGACATCATGGGTCTTGGCCTCGTGAGCACCCTTTGGAACCCATGTCACAGTTGTCTGTGTCCTGGGTTGGGATCTGAGACAGGGATGAAGATAAGGGGATGATGTTGAGGGCAGAGATCGAGCTGAGATTTGGGGAATGAGGGAACAGAAGATGAGGCTGGAGACAAAACAAGTAGATTTGGGTTTAGGATGGGTTGCAGGGGGGAGGTGACCTGCGCCGTCAGGGTCAGAGATGGGAATGGAGTTGTGTTTGAGGTTTAGGACAGGGAGCATCCTGGAGATGGCATGGGGTTGTGGATGGTGCTGGGATGGGACAGGAGACAGAGATGGGGATGCAGCTGGGATTGGGGTTTGGGTGGGGATGGGAAGATGGCTGTGGGTGGAAGGGAATTGTGTACAGGGTAACAGGCAAAGTGAGGGTGGTGGGCGGGGGGGATGTGGTTGTGTTCGAAGGCGGAAACTAGAATGTTAACAGAGTGACGCAGGCTGAACCAGGCCCCGGGAACTCTGTTCTTCCCCAGTGGAACCGATCTCTTCATGGGAGGAGGACCGCAAGTTCGTCCTGCGAGCCTGGTGTCTCGTCTTCATCATCCTGGCAACCATGATGCTGCTGAGTGTGCTGGACGGGCGTATGGCCTACCTGCACGGTTCCTACACCGGCTACGTGGGCTTCTGGACCAACTGCAAGAAGCACACGTGTGCTGACCTGCGCCAAGTCACGGGTCNCGTCTTCATCATCCTGGCAACCATGATGCTGCTGAGTGTGCTGGACGGGCGTATGGCCTACCTGCACGGTTCCTACACCGGCTACGTGGGCTTCTGGACCAACTGCAAGAAGCACACGTGTGCTGACCTGCGCCAAGTCACGGGTCAGTGGGGGATGCGGCAGGCTTTGGGGCGCTCTGTGGGGTGGTGGTCTTTAGAGATGATCAAGGGAGAGAACCTCTGGGGGAGTCTCTTTGGGTGTTCTTGGCTGCCAGAGAAATCTTTAGGATTCTTGAGGGGCTCTCTGGAAATTCTCTGAAGGCCTTGGGAGGGAGCTTCCTGGAGTTGTATGCGGCTTATGAGGCAACGAGAGCGGCCCAGTGCTTGGGAAGACGAGTGCTACACTTGGTCCAGCCCCAATCTGCTTCACGATTAGATGGCTAAAGACACCATCATTCTCTCTCCCACTCCTCTTATTTATTTACTTTATTTTTTAAAAAGAAAACAAGATGGCTTTTAGCTCCTTCAGGAACTTTTTAAAATAACAATTTGTTTTTGGCTGTGCTGGGCCTTCACTGCTGTGTGGGTTTTTCTCTAGTTGCGGCACACAGGCTTCTAACCGTGGTGGCTTCTCTCATCGTGGAGCACAGGCTCAAGGGCGTGCGGGCTTCAGTAGTTGCAGCTCCTGGGCTCTACAGCACAGGCTCAGTAGTTGTGGTACACAGGCCTAGTCGCCCCGAGGCATGTGGAAATCTTCCCGGACCAGGGATCGAACCTGTGTCTCCTGCATTTGGCAGGCAGATTCTTTACTGCTGAGCCACCAGGGAAGCCCAGAAACATTTTGCTTCCTTATAGGTCTTTGCTTTTCCAGTGCTTTTGAGCATTACCACAGAGTCTGCCCAGACCCTGGAGCCAGGGCACCTGAGTTGGAACCCTGGCTCAGCTACTTGGTAGCTGAGTGATCTTGAGCATATTTGTTTACCCTTGTGTGGCTTGGCTTCCTCATTTCTATAATGGCAGTGATACTGGCACCTATTTGTGGGCTGTTTGAGGAATACTTGAGTGAAAACACACAAAAGAATTAGAATAGCACCTGGCACATATTATAGGAAGTGTTTCATCCAGGTTTCTTATTATCGTAAGGATTTCCACCCCTGCCCCAAGCCAATGCACCTACCTTCATTTCAGATTGGAAATAAGTGCTCATAAAACTTTCAGAACATTATGTAGTATTAATCTTACTTACTTGGGACATCTCTTTCTCTTATACCTCTCAAACTCAAGCTCATTTCAAGTTACAGAAAAGTCCATAGGCATTAATGGTTCGGGTTCAGGTACTGCTGGATCCAGGTGCTCAAAAGGTATCTGTCTCTTGCCATCTCTCCTTGAAGGCTTCCTGTGTGTTGGGCCCTCAGGCAAGCTGTGCTGTACAGCGGCAGTGGTGCTGTCAGCAGCCTCTGGGGTCCCATTTTGTTTTTCCTGTACACAACCGTGGAGAAAAGAGAGTAAGTGGTCTTCTGTGGCCCTCACATGAGGGTCTCAGGATTAGCTCCGATGGGACCAGGTTTACTACCCTGAGATTTCTCACTTCTCCCTGAACCATTTTGTTGTGGTTAGGACGATGTCATTCTGTGGTTGGCTGGATTCCATGAGGCTGGATGTAAGTCTCAGGCAGTTCCAAGCTCATAATCTTCTTGATTAGAAAAGAAAGAGCTAGTACCTGACACTTTCAGTTAGAAAAAGTCCCAGGGAAGAGTTTGATTGGTTGGCCTTGGTCCACGTGCCCATGTTTGAGCCAATGCCTAAGTCACTGGGGCACTGTGATTGACTCAGCCTGAGTTACATGACTACTTCTGTGATCCCAGAGGGCAGAGTATGTTGTGAAAAACACTCAACCAGGATTATGTGATTGATCCTGAGAGCATTATTTCTATTTTGTATATACATGCAGTTTGCCAGTAACAAAGCAGATGGAGTTTTAGCTCATTTGGATGAAACAGTCTTGCACTGTTCAAAAGTAGATAAAGTAGGAAAGGGCTAAAAGGAAGATACGTAATTCTCAGAAAGGGCTGAAACTCTTGTCATGCTGAAATGAAAACTGGATGTCAATTTCAAACTGAGTGTGATTATGTCTTTTAGGTACTTTGATTTTAGAGTATTTGGAAGTTTTCTTGTGTGTACACCTGTGCGTGCGCTCTGGGGGATGTCTGGGGGGTTATTTGGAGAATGTCTGTGAGGGGCTCTAGGGATGACCTTGGTATATCTGGGGAGGCCTAGGGGTGTGAATGGTGTCATTAGGGAACCCTGGGGTATGAGTGGGAGAGAAGTAGGGTGACTTTACAGATGATGAAAGTGACTGAGTTGTTCTGGGTAACTTCGAGGGTGCTATTGGGAGTGGAGGGTTGGTATTGAGCGTATAAATGTGATATGCTGTGGGAAATCTTTTGGGAGTACAAGCAGAGTAACTCTGGGGGTGTCTGTGGGGATAATTCTAGAAATGCTAGAGATGATTCTGTGGGCTGAACTTGAGGATGTGGGTGGGGGTGACTCAGGGATCATCTGTGGGGTGACCTTAGAGGTATGTGTGGAGTTGATTATGAGAGTGACTGGGGTTGACTTTGGGGTAAGAGAGGGTGATTTGGGACAACTTTGAGGGTGCAAGTGGGAATGACTTGTTTTAAAATCGAGGTATACTTTACTTACAACATTATATAAGTTTCAGGTGTACAACATAGCGATTCACACTTTTTAAAGAAAGTGGGGATGATTTGAGGTTGACTTTATGGGTACATGGGGTTGACTTTGTGAGGGTGGGAATCATCTTGGAGTTTCTAGGAGGTGACCTTAGCGATGGCATTGGGGGTGATACTGAGGATGTCTGTAGCTAAACTTCAGTGGTGTCTGTTGGAGATGACTTTGGAGGGTGATCTTGGAGAGTATCTAGGGGTGAGTCTGGGGCATTACCTCCTTTCCTCCCAGTTCTCATCCACATGAGCATGGGCTTCATGATCCTGGCCGTGATCCTGTCTCTAATCCTCCTCCTGGCCATGGGCTTTTCCTTCCGGCCAGCGCTCCGCCGTCTTAACAAGACCGACCTCGTCTTCAGTACCCTCAGCTCCTTCACTGGTAAATGTCGCCCTGGGAAAAGGCTTCGGGGAGGTGTGTCCCAGAATTTCTGTCCTGCTGGGTTTCTTTGAATGTCTCTTGAGCTCTGCGTTCCCCCGCCCCCTCCTTGCTGTAGGTTTCTCAGTTCTAACTACCATATCCCTTACTCTCTTCCTGTTTCCACGCTCCTGGTATCTTTCTGTCGTGTATGTGTGTGTCCACGCGCGCAGGCACGCTAGTCATGCAGGGTGAGAGAGGATGTCTTTGGCTCGCTTCTCTTTCTGGAGGTCTCTGGGTCCCTTGTCCAGCCTCGTGTTCATCTCTAGCCCCATCTCAGTGCAGGGCTCCTGATTCTCCTCAGCCTGACGCTCTTTATAGCCAACTGCGAGATGCTCCAACCAAGGCCACAGGTATCCTACCTGGTGACCACCTACCTGAGCTGGGGTGCCGGAGCCTTGATGCTGTGGGCCGGTGAGGGCGGGGNTGCGTGGCCAGAGCGGTGTGGCCCCGCCCCCGAGCCTGGCGAGGCCCCGCCCCCGGGTGTCCAGCCCTCACTGGCGGTGGCCTGAAGCCTCACGCCATCATAGGCATTCCTACCCCTCCGAGGGCCAGCACCGCCCCAGAACGTCCAGTCTGGCCCCCCGGACAGACATGACACTGCCCAGCCTTGGATGTCGCCCCACTCGTCGGTGGAACGGGCCCTACCCCCGGGGGGCGTGGCTTGCAACTATATTTCCACCCTCCTTCACGTTCCTGGCTTTCCCATCCATTAATAAAACGTGGGTTCCTTCTCTCAGAGTCCGAACCTCCGTTTCCTGCTCTCCCTCCAAGGAAAAGTGGGGCTCAGAGTCCTTGCCTTGCCCTTTGGGGCCTGAGCCTTTCTGTCTACACCTGCCTCTGACCCTTCTTTTCCCCGCTGCTCATAACTGCAAATCTCCCGCTAAGAGTCCGGGAGGGCTTGGTCCCGAGTTCCCAGGTGTCAAGCGTCTGGAAACCCGAAAGACACCAGGACTTGATGCGAATTTGATGCATATTCGATTTTACTAGGCGTAAAGGACAGGGCAGGGTCATTCAGGGGTTGTCAGTCATGGTCTTATTGATCCAGTCCAGATACAAAATCACTTTGGTGTAGACGGAGGGCTTATTGGGAGTGCCACACGGGATGTGGCCCCATGACGTGATTCCTTGCAACATACCCTCGCAGATCAGCGGGCCCCCTGAGTCACCCTACAGCACAAAGGGGGAGGGGAGAGTGTGAGAGAGGTTAGCAAAGACTTGAGGGTTTTGCCTGGTGAGCTCTAGCACTTAGACCCGAGTGCACAGATCCAGACAGTAACTCCCCATGTCTGGAGAAAGAGATAGTTGTCTCCAGAGCCCACTCCCTTAAGAACATCAGCGCGGATTCCGACAGAGGGGACAGTGGCTCAAGTCCTGCCGATGGGGAGGGAGTCTCAGGGTCCAGTGCCTGCCCAGGGTGGGCAGGATTCAGGAGCAAGATGGTCCCGGCAGGCAAGTCACTGCGGAGGAGGAGCAGGACCCTACAGGACCCGCCCACCCTCAAGTTCACCTCTCCCCGGGCTTCTCTGACTGGACCGGAAATATGTGTCAGAGGGAGGAACGCGTGAACTCTGATGTGTGTGGAGGTTGGGGATACTGGAAGGAAAGGGGGTAGCGAGCTACAGCTGCGAAGCGATGGAGACAGATGCCTGCTTAGCTCTGAACCCCAGCGCAGAATCTGAGCCCCCGCCCCCAGCACGTCAAGGCCCGGAGATTGTGGGGGGCGGGGGGCAGGCTGGCTCACCACGCAGGTGTCCTTGCCGCCCTCCAGGTGTCCAGCACACAGCATGGACTCTGTCACCTCCTGGGGGTGGGCTGTGGCACACTTCTCATTGGGCAGGAGGGTGAGGTCCACACACTGCAGATCATCTGGGTAAGAGACTGCGGGCCAGGGAGAGACGCGGCTGCGGCCAGACCCCACACCCTCAGCCCTCCTCCCTCAGACTCTCGAGTTCAGGTCCCCAGGCCCCTCCTCCCCCACACCCCGGTGCCCGGGCTCCGCGGTGCACCGTCTGGACGCCGGCATACACTCATCTGGCTTGACGCTGCCCCAGCCGGAGGCGTAGCAGGTGGTCCCCAGTTGGGGTTCCTTGGTGGGCAGACCCAGGACCTGCACGCCCTGTGTGAGCTGGACGGGCTCCTGCAGACGGAGCAGCATGAGGTCGTGGCTGTAATCCTCTCCTGGCTGGCGGGTGTGGTTTTCCAGGAGGCTCAGGTTGAATCCCGGGTTTGGGAAGTCCTCACTGACACCGGCGAACTGGGCTGTGTCTTCGTCCTCAAACAGGTTGTGGCGACCTAGCCAGACCTGGTAATTTCTAGGGGAAAACAGAGGATGGAGACCTTGAGAGTGGGGGTGGGGGTGGGGGAGGAAGGGCTTCCCTGGTGGCTCAGACGGTAGAAGAACCTGCCTGCCGTGCGGGAGACCTGGGTTCAATCCCTAGGTCGGGAAGATCCCCTGGAGAAGGGAATGGCCACCCATTCTAGTATTCTTGCCTGGAGAATTCCACAGACAGAGGAGCCTGGCGGCCGCAGTCCATGGGATCCCAAAGGGTCAGACAGGACTGACAAGCAATGGGGGAGGAAAGGGAGACAGAGCAGGAGAACATGAGGAGGGGTCCAAAGAGAAACAGGAAGCGGGGTAGTGAAAGAGAGACAGGAAAGAGAGTCACAAAAAACAGAGAACAGTGAGCGCAAAGATAAGAGAATGTGACAGTGTCACAGACAGAGACTAAGAAACAGAGTGAAAAAGAGCTTGGAACAGTAGAGGGGATGGGAAAGAAGGGGGAGAGACGGAGCACAGCGGAGATAAGGAAGAGACGGAGAGGGTGAGAAATAGACCAAAAAAGGAAGGGAGGGCAAAGGCGGAAGGAGCAAGGAGAGCGAGAACGGGGCCACAGGAGGAGGGAAGAGAGAATGAGGAACAGGCAGAGGAGGCGAGCCGGTGAGAGTTTGACAGAGAAAAGGGAGACAAGTGGGGAGGGGGCAGGGCGAAGGGGGCGGAAGGGCGTGGGGCCTGGGACCAGCTCAGCTGCCGCGGAGGCTCGGGGCTGGTTCCCCAGAGAGCAGGTGGCCTGGCCCCCGGCCCAAGGTCTGCGTCCCCTTCCTGCCCCAGCTCCCTCCCTCCCTCCTCTTCTTCCTCCTTCCCTCCAGTGCCCTCGCCTCCCCAGCTCCAGCTGACACCAGCCCTTCTCTGTGTCCCCTTAGAGCCACCCCTCTATGCACGGGTGGGGACAGTCTCTTCCATTTCTCTGGGGAAAGGTGTGCTCAGTAGTGATGGAAGAGGGGCCGAGAGAGAGAGAGAGAGACAGACAGACAGACACAGAGACAGAGAAGACAGAGACAGAGACAGGGACAGACACAGAGACAGAGAGAGACAGAGAGATGGGGGCAGGGCAGAGAGATGGAGGGTGACACATAGGTGATAAAGATGGTAGCAGAGACCTTGAGATGGACAGAGACAGGGAGAGAGACAGAGAGATGGAGACAGAAGAGAGAGGGAGATAGACATAAATCGTCATCACAGACACACAGAACCAGTTAGTGAGAGACTGACAGGACAGAGGGAGACGTAGAAAGACAGAGGGACAGTTAGGAGGACTGACTCCAGAAAGCCAGGCAACCGTGGAGCAGGCTTCCCTGGGGTCATCCAGTCCCAGCCCTGCCTCTCTCGCCTTGTGACCCTGGACCACAACCCCCTCCAAACCCCGTCTCTGCCTGAGGCCCCCAGCCTCCCCTGAGGTTATCCGAGGGGACAGTGCCTGCACGTACCTGCGCGTGTGTGCGTGCGTGCGTGCGTATGTGTGTGTGTTAGTTGCTCAATCGTGTCCAACCCTTTGCGACCTCGAGGACTGTAGCCTGCCAGGCTCCTCTGTCCATGGAATTCTCCAGGAAAGAATACTGGAGCGGGTTGCCATTCCTTTCTCCAGGAGATCTTCCCAACCCAGGGATGGAACTCAGGTCTCCGGCATTGCGGGCAGACTCTTTCCCGTCTGAGCCACCAGGGAAGCCCACCCAAGGGTCAGTGCTGGCCACTTAATCCTGTGTGCACGGGGCCCCCTGCAGACCCCCTGCCCCTACTCACTCGCTCTTGCAGTGAGCGGCTGTGAGCACCCACTGGGGGGCCACCAGGACGCCCCCACACTGGAAGGTGCTGAAGTGGTATATAGCCACCTGCCAGGGCTGGGAATGCTTCTCACACTCCTGGCCTCCGATGATCCGGGACTGAATGGGGGGCACAGCGCCTGTGGAGGGGGTGCTCCGGGTCAGGTGGGGAGGGGGGCAACACAGTGGGGCAAAGGGCCCCAGCTGTGGGATTGCAGGGCCATGGGAGAGCCTGACCAGAGCTGGGGGGCGGCCTGAGGACATGCGCCAGGGGCTGTGCGAAGGGCCTGGAATTCTGGGGACCATTGCTGGGGTGGTGTTGGAGGCTGATCCTGGGTGTGGAGACTGCAGAGCACAGAGCTGACCCTGCGGATTAGGGAGGGAATGACAAGCCGGCGTGTACAGCAGGCATCTGGTGTGGGGGTTGGATGGCCCGGCTTCTTGGAGTGGAGGGCGAGAGGCTCTGGGCTCTGGGAGGGGAAACCCAGGAGGCTGAGCCCGAGGCTGTGGGAGGAAGGGTTCGGAGGATGAAAGGGCTCCCAGGCTGATGAAATGGTTAGGGCAAGGGCTGACTGTCTGGGACTCTGGAAAGAATGCAGATTTGCAGATTCAGATTAGAGGGGCCAAGAAGAGCATCCGGCGGATCTGGGGACTCCTGGATTGGGGCCGGGAGATATGGGAGAATCTGGGGTTCTGGATCAAAGAGTGAATGAAAGGATTAGGCTGGGAAAGGAGTCCCGTGAGGGTCAGAGTCCTGCAATCCAGGAATGACGATCTAAGAGGAGTTAGAGCTCTGGAACCAGGTTGGGGTCAGATTAGGAGGGAGCTCGGGAGGAGGGAAGGGGGAATGTGGTCATTCTGGATTCAGGTGATTCTCGTGGGGATGGCGCTTATGGTCTGGGGACCTGGGGTTCTCCTGGGGGCAGGATCAGAACAGAAATGAAGGGGAAGGCATGCCAGGGGCCAAGCGGCTGTGGGGACACAGAACTCACTTGATGGGGGAGGTTTTAGAATCAGATGTTGAGGTATCTTGGGACAGGACAGCTGGGCTGAGAAGGTGTCTGCTGGGATCTTGAAGAGGTGGCAGGGGTCCCAGAAAACCAGAGCTGGGTGGGAGGAGTTCAGCTGGAGAACAGCTGGCGTGTGGGGGAGGATGGGAATCCCACATAGAAAGGGGCACGTGGTTGTGCGTTCCGGATATTTTTCCTGGTGGGGAGAAGGCTGGGGGTGTGGGACGGAGGTTCTGGAACAAAGAGGAGAGGAAGAGACACTTCCAAAACCCCCCACACCAGATGGGAGGCCCACCTGGTCACAAACCAGAAAGTCTGTTTTCGAAGAAGCATCAGTGTCTAGTTGGAATTCGGGGATCTTGAGGGGCTTAGGGGGCATCAGATGGCAAGACTGGAGGAGCCAGTTGAGAGCTGACAGCTGGATGGGGAGAATTGCCAGGGTGTGGTAGGACTTGGGGATTCAAGAGCCAGACCATCTGGCCATAGAGAACTGGGGAGAGCAGCGGGGACTTGGGGTCCCAGCGTCCGATGGGGTTGGGGGTGCTCCTTGGAAGAGTCAGACAGACATGGATGGGGATCTGCCCCATAAAGTGAACGGGGGCAGGGATCTGAGTGGGGAAGAGGAGGAAACCCTGCTTGTTTCCCAGGAGGGAGGAAGGACCTGGTGGGAGCAAGGGGACAGTGAGGAGTGACAGGCTGGATTTTAGGGTGTGGCTGGGAGAGATAAGAAAGAGCCTGGTATCCTGGTCTGGGCTGGACGGGGTTGGAGGGGTGAAGGCTGAGGTGCCAGGTGGGAGGGGAAGGAGTCATGCAGCAGGGACGGCGGGGACAGCCGGAGAATCAGGGCCCAACCCCACCCTCCCCCATCTTCCCCACTGTCTCACCGGTCCCTGCCAGGGACAGGGCAAGGCACAGAACCGGGAACCACATGGTGTCCAGGGGCAGGCAGGCGCTGAGCTTGTAGCTGGGGAGCCTCGCCTAAGGAGGCTTATAAAACCCTCCTCCCCCTCCCCAGGGCTCCACCCCTGCCCTGCTGGCACCCAGATGCTGGCTCAAGCCCTGCCCCTGCTTCCTGGGGGCTGGACAACCTTCTCCCACCCCGAGAGCTGTGGAATGAATGGGACACTGAGCACCTGTTCTTCTGCAGGCCCTCAACCTCACACTGGAAGCATTCCTGCGGCCAGAAGCCAGCCGGAGCAGGGCCTGGAGCTTGCCTGTGGGCCAGAGCCGGTGAGCAGAGGGGGAGAGGGGTGAGTGGGGGCAGGAACAGGATGGTGGAGGAACCACTGACTTCCACTACAAAGCCCCAGATACCTTAACCCCACATAAGGCTATGTACCCCCAAGACCCAATGCACCCTCAAATACCAGCAGTGGGGTTCTGATTCCTTTCTCCCCGAACCTCTTGGAGCCAAAGATGCCAATTTCTCAGCTCCCCGCAACCTTCTGAAATGTAAGTCTGGGCTTTCAGAAGGCCCTGACTCTTGCATTCCCAGGTTTGGAATCCAGGTCCCTAAACCTACTATTCCTTTCATAATAAAGTCTTAGGTACTCATCACCAAATCCTGGCATCTCCAGATGCAGAAATATGACATTTCAATGGTTTCCAGAGTGAATTTCCCAGCATCTCAAAATCTAATGTACCCCGCCCCAGACAATGGGAGGGTTCCATTATCCACCTCCTCCTGGTTTCCCAAGTCTGGATGCTCCAAGTCATGTCCTCCAAAATCCCAGAGATCCTGGAATACCTGCCTTCCAGGGTCAAGAGATTTTCTCCACAAATTCCAACCCACCCTCCTCTCCATAAAATATTTAGGTATCAGGAGGCAGGTTCATGTGCTCCAACATTCAGTGACCTTGGGAAAAAAATCACATTTGGGGGGCCAGGAACTAGATTCAAAGCAGCTCACGGGGGCCCAACCTCTGCTGCATGTCAGGAACCTGCCTACAGAAAGGAGTCTTTGCCTTTTTGCCGTGGCTACCAGGAAGCCCAGAACTCAGTCTTGAAGAAAAGGAAGTCATTCTCGACTATCTAGTGTGTACTGTGTCCTTTCATTGGGGTCCAGAAATACAGAGTCTTTTCTCAGTGCCAGGGACTATTCAAATCAGTCCCTATTGCTGGGGGCCAGCGTGGGGAGCTCCGCCCATGGCAAAGGTCATGAGGAAGGAGGCTTTGGCATATGCAAAGGCGTGATCAAGCCTCAGGGAAC
>SJYV01000565.1:0-21613 GCA_006410875.1 Neotragus pygmaeus | reverse complement strand
TTTTCCTACTACACTATCCATTTCTAATCTCTCTATATATCTGTAATTAAATATGTATTTTTCCAAGGATGCCGATTCCATCTCCACCTTCGAATCACCCTGGATCCACTGGGGCTGGACCCTGGCAAAGCCTCTCTTTTAAAAAATTGCCCACCAAGAGGGTACAGAGAGCTTCCAGGCTGGTGAACACATGGAGGTTCTGGGAGGGTGGTGAGCCTGGAGAGGACATGGAAGCTTCACACTCTTTACATACTTTGCTCTGTCCATCTCTTCCATTTGTCTGTTCCTGAAATGTATCTTTTATAATAAACCACTGATGAAATAAAAATTCACATTTTAAGGCAAGACAAGAAGAAAACTAAGCATACATGATTTCCTCTGTCCTTTGACCTCTTGTCCCCTCACTACCCCCCCCCCCACCTCTAGTGTGCATTGTGCCACTGCATATGTGTTAACCAGAGCTCACCAATGGCCGAAATATCCACTCAACCATAAAGATAAAATTTTCTCCTTCTAGGACCAGCCATGTCACTCCTTAGAAGATAATATTCCTTTCTAAATCCTGTAAGGAGTCACAATAACCCACTACTCACCTTGTCTATGCATATGTCTTTGGAGATGCATCCATCTTATGTATGTAGAGTATATGCATATGCAATATATACTTTTTCATAAAGGTAGTAGTGGTACAGAACAGAATGGTCAGACAACCTGAGGGGATGCTGGGCCACAATTAATGAAAGTTCTTAGCTTAAATATTAACTTAAGACCGCATTAGTATTACTAGCTATCTTACCTATATTCTGCCTATTTTATAAGATTATTGTTTCTTGAATTATCATATGTATATCTGAGCCTCAGATAAAGTTTATGTTGACTAGTGATTTGAAATGATTGACCAAGTATATACTCCTATAAGATCAAGGATTGTAATGATGTAATTCTAGATATGAAAATATGGGAATGAACAGTCCTAGAGCCATGGGACAAATTGGTCACAAAATGCCTCCCAAATCTTGGTCAAAATTAAGACTAAAAGAGACGTGATTGTAAAGAATGTTGGCCGTCATCCTGTTCTATAAGAGTCATAGTCATAGTCCATAAGTTTCATAATAGCCATAGTCACTGACCCACAATATACCCTGAAAAGAATTCAGAATGTTGATCAGGGTGAGGTTCTCTATACTCTGGTAAAACTGACAGAACTGGCCTTCAGACAGAGAGTTATTCTCAGGAGAAACTTCTTATGAACCTGAATCCTTGCACCTTCCCATACTTAGGAAACCACTACAACCATTAACTGAGATGTCTATTCCTAGTGACTAGCAGCAAGGAGATATGTGCTTAATTGCCTGTATTACCTTTGCCAAAATCCATATGGACTAGTCTCTTCCTTCACCTCTTAGGATAGTCCTCAGAGCTTTCAGTTAGGCTGTCCTTTCAGTTGCATTCTCAGTCTGGCTTGAATAAAATTTTCCATTTCTTTCTCAGATTGACTATTGATTAAAAATTTTGTTGACACCAGTAATCCAGTAAATAAACTGTTTTCCTGAATTCTGTGAGCCATTCTAACAAATTATTGAGGTGAAAAAAAGAGGTTATGCTCCATTCATAAAGGGTTGGTCAGAAGTACAAGAAGCCCAGACTTAAGACTGACCTCAGAAGTGGGGCAGTCTTGTGGGTCTGAGCACTTAACTTGTGGGATATGACATTGACTCTAGGTATAAATAGTGTCAGAATAGAAATGACACCAAGCTTGTGTCATAGAGTTGGTTTAGGTATAAATAGTTTCAGAATTGAAATGACACCAAGCTTGTGTCGTAGAATTGGTTCAGTTCAGTTCAGTTCAGTCGCTCAGTCATGTCCGACTCTTTGCAAGCCTGTGGACTGCAGCACACTAAGCCTCTCTGTCCATCACCAACTCCCGTAGTTGNGCACTTAACTTGTGGGATATGACATTGACTCTAGGTATAAATAGTGTCAGAATAGAAATGACACCAAGCTTGTGTCATAGAGTTGGTTTAGGTATAAATAGTTTCAGAATTGAAATGACACCAAGCTTGTGTCGTAGAATTGGTTCAGTTCAGTTCAGTTCAGTCGCTCAGTCATGTCCGACTCTTTGCAAGCCTGTGGACTGCAGCACACTAAGCCTCTCTGTCCATCACCAACTCCCGTAGTTGACTCAAACTCAAGTCCATTGAATTGGTGATGCCATCCAACCATCTCATCCTCTGTCATCCCCTTCTCCTCCCACCTTAAATCTTTCCCAGCATCAGGATCTTTTCAAATGAGTCAGTACTTCACATAAGATGACCAAAGTATTGGAGTTTCAGCTTCAGCATCAGTCCTTCCAATAAACATTCAGGACTGATTTCCTTTAGGATAGACTGGTTTGATCTCTCAAAAGTCTTCTCCAACACCACAGTTCAAAAGCATCAATTCTTCAGCACTCAGCTTTCTTTATAGGCCAATGGTCACATCCACACATGACTACTGGAAAAACCATAGCCTTGACTAGACAGACCTTTGTTGGCAAAGTAATGTCTCTGCTTTTTAATATGCGATCATAACTTTTCTTCCAAGGAGTAAGTGTCTTTTAATTTCATGGCTGTGGACACCATCTGCAGTGATGTTGGAGCCCCCCAAAATAAAGTCAGCCACTGTTTCCACTGTTTCCCCATCTATTTGCCAGTGATGAGACTGGATGGCATGATCTTAGTTTTCTGAATGTTAAGCTTTAAGCCAATTTTTTGGTGTGGGGAAAAAAGCCCACACATTTGGTGTCAGATGTATTGGTTGTCAATAAAAGGAAATACAGATGTTTCCCTTTCACTGGTGCAACAGAGAGAGAAAAAGGACTTCACTTTTTAGAGGCCAACAATCAAATCATTCCTCAAATAACATTGTAGCAGTGATGACTACTATGAAAGAAAGGTTCATGGTACTATGTCAACCTTATAAAGTGGGATTTTGCAAGGGTCTAGGAAGCCTTCTCCATTGCAGTAAGGGTTGAGTTGAGATCTCAATAGTAAGAAAGAGACACAATCACAATAAAATCAAATCCCATACCTGCTCTATTTGTGATCCACAAACTCAGAACAATTATACCACAGAGGTTCTCCCACTGTTGTGAAGATTCTGAGCCCCAAGAAAGGCCAGCAATGGGAGTAGTAGTCTACAGGGAATGTGACTTTGAAGACCAGCAAGATTTGATTGCAAGACTTCCACAGGAGAGGGGAAAAAAGAGACTTTTGGAGGGCACACACAACATCTTGTGCACACTGAGACCCAGGGGAAAAGAGCAATGATTCCAAAGAAGACTGAAGCAATCTGCATACTAGTATTGGAAGGTATCCTGCAGAGGCATGGGGTGACAGGGACTCCCATGGGCACAAGGGCACTAGCAGTCACACAATAATAGTGGGAGATTTAATACCCCATTAATACCAATGGACAGATCATCCAGAGAGAAAATTAATAAGGAAACACAAGCTTTAAATAATAGACATTTGACCAGTTGGACCAAATTGTTATCTATAGGGCATTTCATCCAAAAACAGCAGATTTCTCATTTTCTCAAGTGCGTTTGGAACTTTCATTCTTCAGGGGAAATCACATCCTGGATACTAAATCAAGCCTTGCCAAATTTTTAAGAATTTGTTCCTTCAGGCTGGGGAGAGGGACGGGTATGGCAGCCACAGTAAGGATGTACTGGTGAGTGCCTGGGTTGGCAAAGACATGCCAGATGTTACCGTCTAAAGCTGGTTGTATGCTCTCCCAGAGGAACTGGCGCCAGGTCATAGGTCCCAGTGTGTGTGTGTGTTCAGTCGCTTTAGTCCTGTCTGATTCTCTGTGACCCCATAGACTGTAGCCCCCCAGGTTCCTCTGTCCATGGGATTCTCCAGGCAAGAATACCAAAGTGGTTGCCAATCTCTTCTCCAGGGGATCTTCCTGACCTAGAGATTAAACCCGCATCACCTGCACTGCAGACAGATTCGTCACTGCTGAGCCACCAGGAAAGCCGGAGGACACACACCTCAATGTAATAAAGACCATATATGACAAACCTGGGGCTTCCCTGCTGGCTCAGTAATAAAGAATCTGCTTGCAATGTAGGAGCTGTGGTTTCAGTCCCTGAGTCAGGAAGATCCCCTGGGGAAGGAAATTCCAACCCATTGTAGTAATTTTGTCTAGGAAATCCCATGGACAGAGGAGCCTGGTGGGCCAGGGTCCATAGGGTCATCGAAGAGTCGGACATGACTTAGCAACTAACAACAGTGTTTCCTCTATGCCTGCTTTCTGAAGAGTTTTTTTTATAACTGGGTGCTGAATTTTGTTGAAAGCTTTTCCTGAATCTATTGAGATGATCATACGGTTTTCATGCTTCAATTTGTAGATGTGGTGTATTACACTGATTGATTGGCAAATACTGAAAAATCGTTGCATCCCTGGGATAAATCCCACTTGATCATGGTATATGATTCTCTTTAAAATTTTTTTATTTATTTTAATTGTAAGATAATTACTTTACAATATTGTGATGGTTTTATGATACATCAATATCAATTGGCAATTAGTATGCATGGGTCCCCTCCATCCTGAACACCCCTCCCACCTCCTTCCTCACCCTATCCCTTCAGGTGATTACAGAGCACCAGCTTTGGGTGCCCTGCATCATTCATCAAACACTCAATGGTTATCTACTTTACATATAGTAATATATTATGCTTCAATGCTATTCTCTCAAATCATCCCACCCTCTCCTCCTGAGTCCAAAAGTCTGTTCTTTACATCTGTGTCTCTTTTGATGCTCTGCACGTAGCATCGTTGGTACCATCTTTCTAGATTCCATATACATGCGTTAAAATATGGTATTTGTCTTTTTTTTACTTACTTCACTCTGTATGGCTTTAGGTTCATCCATCTCATTAGAACTGACTCAAATACATTCCTTTTTATAGTAAGCAATATTCCACTGTGTATATGTACCACAACTTCCTTATTTATTCATCTGCTGATGGACATCTAGGTTGCTTTCATGTCCAAGCTACTGTAAATAGTGTTGCAATGAATATTGGGGTACATGTATCTTTTTCAGCTCTGATTTCCTTAGGGTATATTTCCAGTTGTGGGATCGCTGGGTCATATGGTAGTTTTATTCCAGTTTTCTTAAGGAATATCCATACTGTTTTCTATAGTGGTTGTATCAGTTTACATTCCCACCAACAGTGTAAGAGATTTCCTTTTTCTCCACACTCTCTCCAGCATTTATTGTTTATAGATTTTTTTGATGATGATCAATCTGACTGGTATGAGATGATACCTCATTGTGGTTTTGACTTGAGTTTCTCTAATAATGAGCAATGTTGAGCACCTCATGTGTTTGTTATCCATCTGTATACCCTCTTTGGAGGAATGTCTGCTTTGCTCTTCTGCCCACTTTTATTTATTGGGTTGTTTGTTTTTCTAGTATTGAGCTGCATGAGTTGCTTGTATATTTTGGAGATTAATTCTTTGTGAGTTGTTTCATTTGCTATTATTTTCTCCCATTCTGAGGACCATCTTTTCACCTTGCTTATAGTTTCCTTAGTTGTGCAAAAGCTTTTAAGTTTAATTAGGTCCAATTATTTATTTTTGTTTTTATTTCTATTACTCTAGGAGGTAGGTCAGAAAGGATCTTGCTGTGATTTATGTCAGAGAGTGTTCTGCCTATGTTTTCCTCTAAGAGTTTTATAGTTTCTGGCCTTACAGTTACATCTTTAGTCAATTTTGCATTTACTTTTGTGCATAGTGTTAGAAACTGTTTTAATTTCATTCTTTTACATGTAGTTGACCAGTTTTCCCAGCACCACTTGCTGAAAAAACTGTCTTTTCTCCATTGTATATTTTTGCCTCTTTTGTCAAAGGTAAGGTTTCCATAGGTATGTGGCTTTATCTTCCATTTTGTTCCATTGGTCTATATCTTTGTTTTTTGTGCCAGTATCATGCTGTCTTCATGACTGTAGCTTTGTAGTATAGTCTGAGGTTGGGAAGGTTGCTTCCTCCAGTTCCATTCTTCTTTCTGAAGATTGCTTTGGCTATTTGGGATCTTTTGTGCTTCCACACAAATTGTGGCATTCCTTGCTTTAGTTCTATGAAAAATACCATTGGTAGTTTGATAGTGAGTGCATTGAGTCTGTAGATTGCTTTGGGTAATATAATAATCTTCACAGTATTGATTCTTCCAATCCAAGAACATGGTATATCTCTCCATCTGTTTGTGTTAACATTGATTTCTTTCATTGATGTCTTATAGTTTTCTGCATACAGGTCTTTTGTCTCTTTAGGTAGGTTTATCCCTGGGTATTTTATTCTTTTGTAGCGATGAATGGGATTGTTTTCTTAATTTCTGTTTCTGATTTTTCAGTTAGTGTATAGAAATGCAAGAGATTTCTGTGTATTAATTTTATATCCTACAACTTTATTATTTTCATTGATTAGCTCTAGTAATTTCCTGCTGGCTTCTATGTATATTATCATGTCATCTCCAAACAGTGACAGTTTTACTTCTTATTTTCCAATTTGGAGTCCTTTCATTTCTTCTTCTTCTCTGATTGCTGTAGCTAGGATTTCCATAGAACTATTAGTATCCTGTTTCTCAGAAATAATAAACTATAATTTTATTATTATAAAATTGCTATTATTGCTCAAATTGTTAAATGATTTTTAATAAAATTGTTTAAATTGTTTAAAAAAATTATGTTGAATAAAAGTGGTAAGAGTGGGCGACAACCCTTGTCTTGTTCCTGATCTTAGAGGAAGTGCTTTCAGTGAGCAAGCGAGCCTGAATGAGCAAGTGAGCCCTAATAAACTGAATAGTCAAAACAATCTTGAGAAAGAAAAATGGTTCTGGAGGAATCAACCTTCCTGACTTCAGACTATACTACAAAGTTGCAGTAATCACAATAGAATGGTACTGACACAAAATCAGAACTATAGGTCAATGGAAAATGATAGAAAGCCCAGAGTTAGACCCATGCACCCACAGGTACCTTCTCTTTGACACAAGAAGCAAGAATATACAATGGAAAAAAGATGGCATCTTTGATAAGTGGTTCTGGGAAAACTGGACAGCTACATGTAAAAGAATGAAACTAGAATACCTCTTAATTCCAAACAAAAAAATAAACTCATAATAGATTAAAGACTTAAATAGAAGACCAGAATCTATAAAGCTCCTAGAGGGTTACATAGGCAGCACACTCCTTGACATAAATCACAGGCAGATCCTCTGTGACCCACTTTCTAGAGTAATGGAAACAAAAGAAAAATAAACAAGGGGGACTTAATTAAACTCTAAAGTGTTTGCACAGCAAAGGAAACTATACATATGGTGAAAAGACAACCCTCAGAATAGGAGAAAATAATAGCACATGAATCGATTGACAAAAGATTAATCTCCAAAACATACAAGCAGTTCATACAGCTGAATATCAGAAAAAACAAACAACCAATCAAAAAGTGGGCAGAACCTGAGACTGGATCTCCTTGAAGGAAGACAAGTCCTTGTTTCACAGACATGGGAACACTTGGCCTGTAGGATGTTACTGAATCGTCTTAGCACTGAGGCTTGAGGCTTGGTAGCTGGCCATGTGAAGATCATCTGTGATCCTGGGCTCCTGTCCTGTTTGGGCCTTTACTGCCCTGTCAGACCCCCAAATAGGGACCCTGCTCCCAAGAGAGAGTTGCTGAGCCAAGGCCAGAAGTGGTGGGATGCACTAGGGCTGATTTTGCCCAAGCAGTGTCCCCCGTCTGCAAGATGGAGGCTGTGGAGACAGCTCAAGGCTCAAAGAACCTGGCCCCAATGAGACGCAGTTCTCCCAGTGCCTAGGGCGCCTGACTGTGGGGTCAGGAGGAGGGAGCAGCCAGGTCTCTGCTCTTCCCGGCCTGTGGCATCCTGGTTTAAGTCCACCTGCCCTAGCATGCTGGCTGGCTGATTTTGGAAGCTTTTCTCATCTGAACCTGTTGTCTCTGTGCACACGCACACACACATCCCACCCCCAGTCTTCCTGGAGCACGGGGCTCCTCAGCCTGGGCACTCCACATACCTGCTTGCCTCATATGCTAACTCATTGCTCCTGTGTGATGGCTGGTGCACCTCAGAAGTGGTTGTGTCCTTGGTTGTGTGGCTGGATCCGTGCAGTGTCCATGCCAAATACTCCATTAAAGTCTGTGCTTTGTGAGGCAAAAAAAAAAAAAAAAAAAAGTGGGCAGAAGACCTAAACAGATATTTCTCCAAAGAAGACATTCAGATGGTTAGTAAACACATGAAAAGACATTCAACACCACTCATTTAGAGAAATGAAAATCAAAACTACAATGAGTTACCATCTCACACCAGTCACAAAATCTACAAACAATAAATGCTGGAGAAGGTGTTGAGAAAAGGGAACCCTCTTTCACTGGTGATGGGAATGTATTAAATAATTTGATATAGCCACTATGGAAAACAGTATTGAGATTCCTTTAAAATTTTAAAAACTAGGAATAAAACTACCTTATGATCCAACAATTACACTACTGGACATGCACCCTGAGGAAACCAGAATTGAAAAAGACTCACGTACCCCAATGTTCATTGCAACACTATTTATAATAGCTAGGGCATGGAAGCCACCTAGAAGTCCATCAGCAGATGAATGGATGAAGACGTTGTACATATATACAATGGAATATTACTTAGCCATAAAAAAGGAATGCATTTGAGTCCATTCTAATGAGGTGAATGAACCTAGAGCCTACTATACAGAGTGAAGTAAGTCAGAAAGAGAAAAATATCTTACATTACACATAAATATGGAATCTAGAAGGATGGTACTGATGAGCTTATCTGCAGAGCAGCAATGGAGACACAGACATAGAGAACAGACTTGTAGTTACAGTAGGGAAAGGAGAGAGTGGGACAAATAGAAAGAGCAACATTGAAACCTACACATTACCATATGTAAAATAGACAGCAAGTGGGAATTTATGATATATGGAGCTCAAACCTGGTGATATGTGACCACCTAGAGAGGGGGGATGGGGTGGGAGATGGGATGGAGGCTCAAGAGGGAGAGAACATATGTATACCTATAGTAGATTCATGTTGATATATGGCAGAATCTAACACAATTTTGTAAACCAATTATCCTCTGATTAAAATAAATAAGTAAATAAGAAAAGAAAGTGTGGTACATATATACAATGGAATATTACTCAGCCATTAAGAAGAATGAAATAACACCACTTGCAGCAATATGGATGGATCTGGAGATTGTCATACTAAGTGAAATCACAGAAAGAAAGAGAAATATTGTATGGTGTCTCTCATATATGTCATATAAAAAGAAATTATACAAGTGAACTTGTTTACAAATAAAGAAATAAATTCACAGACTTAGAGACCAAATTTATGGTTACTGGGTGAAAGGATAGTTAGAGAGTTTGGGGTCGACTTGTACATGTACACTCTGCTATATTTTAAATGGATAACCAACAAGGACTTATTGTATAGCACAGGGAACTCTGCTCAATGTTATCTAGCACCCTGGATTGGAGGGTAATTTGGGGAAGACGTCCCTGGTGGCTTAGACAGTAAAGCTGCTGTCTACAATGCAGGAGACCCAGGTTTGATCCCTAGGTTGGGAAGATCCCCTGGAGAAGGAAATGGAAATCCACTCCAGTACTATTGCCTGGAAAATCTCATGGACAGAGACCTGGTTGGCTACAGTCCATGGGGTCACAAAGAGTCGGACACAACTGAGCGACTTCACTTGGGGAAGAATGGATATATGTATACGTATGGATGAGTCCCTTTGCTGTCCACCTGAACATTGTTAATCAGCAATGCTGCTGCTGCTGCTGCTGCTAAGTCACTTCAGTCGTGTCTGACTCTGTGTGACCCCATAGCTGGCAGCCCACCAGGCTCTGCCATCCCTGGGATTCTCCAGGCAAGAACACTGGAGTGGGTTTCCATTTCCTTCTCCAACACATGAAAATGAAAAGTGAAAGTGAAGTCGCTCAGTCGTGTCTGACTCTTCGAAATCCCATGGACTGCAGCCTACCAGGCTCCTCCATCCATGGGGTTTTCCAGGCAAGAGTACTGGAGTGAGTTGCCATTGCCTTCTCCAAAAATACTGCAATATAAAATAAAAAACTAAAAAAAAAAAAGATGAGTAGGAGCTTAAATTGGATTTAGGTGCTTGCAGTATTAAAACTGTTAGTGTTCATTAGCACCTGGCAGAAGCAAGCAAAGCTTATCTCTAGAATAAAATATATTTTTAGACCTCAAATTTTTCTAAAAATAATTCTTCATAAACAGTGTTCTTCACACAACTGGAGATAACCAGCATCTTAGAAGATAAGACATCATGAGCAAGAACTTCTCGGTGGGGACAGCCTGTCACAGACTAGCCCACAGTGCAGCATGATCCCTTTCTCTACTATTTCATCCTTAGGAGGAAGAGAGAAACTGCAAGACATGTCTATTCATGTATTGATAAAATATTTTAAAGATACTTTGGGTTCAATCTGGCTATAATTCTAAGCATGCCCTTTATTTATTTGTTTTAACAGCCAACTCTGTGGCAGAGGTGGGGGTGGGCAGTTGGGCTCCACCGTTTAGAAGGAGGAATGTCAAAGACCCTGCAGACAAGTTTTTTGTTGCACCGAGTCTTTGTTGCTGCACACAGACCTTGTCTAGTTTTGGTGAGCATGGGCTTCTCGTTGAGGTGGCTTCTATTGCCCTGGAGCACAGACTCTAGGCACACAGGCTTCATTAACTGCAGCACGTGGGTTTGTAGTTGTGGCACACAGGTTCACAGTTGCTCTGTGGCATGTTGACTCTTCCAGGACTGTGTCCTTGCTTTGGCAGGCAGATTCTTGTCCACTGTACCACCAAGGAAGTCCTAAGTGTGCCTTTTATTACCATTTGTCAAGAAGGTGACTAGAAAGAGAGAAGAGTCCACCAACCATAAAATAATAATCTATAATATTGAATATTTGCTGAGTATTGACTGGGTATAAAGCATCATTCTAATCATTTAAAATATGGCTATATGTATATACACAAACATGTATAGGTGTATATGTATATACACATATACATACATATCTATACACTTGTTTAATCCTCATAATAAATATAACCAGTTTACACAAGAGGTAATAGGCCAAAGATTATCTTTTACCTTACTGATATGGCTTGGTTTTTATTTGGGGCTTACAAATAATTCTGCTCTGGACATTCTTTTAAAATGAAACCTGCTATTGTTCATCTTTTCCAGTTATTAAATCTTTTATTCCTGCAACTAATATCTATTATGCATCATCAATGTGCTCACCACACTTTCAGTTGCTGACAATAAAAATGAGAGACAAAGGTATAAACACTAAAAAAGAGATGGCAGGTAAGAACTGAAAGGTGTGTACCAAGGGCTAAGGATTGTTTCCTCTTTGCCAAGGTAGTTCTTCATATGAGGCTGGCACAGCCTCAATGGATCAGCTTCCAAAAGGAATGATCCTGGAGCTGAGTTAGTCTGGGAAGGATGCAATTGACCAAAGTCCAGGATAAGAAATGAAGATGAGTTCAAAGGAGAGCAGAAGTTAACAGCTGAGGTTTACCCTTCAGAGATTGTGGACAGCAAGGTGAGTGGTGGGGAAGTGGAAGGAGACCAAAGACCAGGAAGTTAAGAGACAGTGTGTTGTACTGCAGAAACCAACACAACACTGTAAGCAATTAGCCTACAATTAAAAATAATAACAGTATAAAAAAGAAGACAGTTGTGGGGACCAGGATTCCCCAGGGCTAGGAAAACACAGTTTTTGCTCTTGCTTTTCCACACCATTTCCACCCCAAACTAGTGATAAAGGAAAATAAAAGCGGAGTTGGTATTGCTAAGAGAGCTCTTTAAAATGGAGCCAGGAAGCCATTAACAAAATGTGACTTACACATGTCTCAGGCAGGAGGGAATCTGTCCTTTTGAGCACTTATTGTCCTAATAAAGTCATCCAGAATATCCACCAGGAACTCAGGATGCTTACTGGGAGAACTCAAGATTATACTTATTGGACTCTTACCCTGCAATAATTCATGAGAGTCTATCTATTTATTGCTCCCCTACCCTAAATAGCTTCAGAGTCAATCACAATTTTCAATAGGCAATGTTTATCATCATCGTGCTTTTTGTCTTTATAAGCCTCTGACTCTTTCTCTTCCTCAGAACATTCTTTATACCCTTTGGGGGTTACCCAAATCAATGTCTCCTAAATTAAAATTCTTTTTTTTTATTGGAATATAGTTGTTTTGCTTTCGTCACCCTACTTATTTAACTTACATGCAGAGTAGATCATGCAAAATGTTGGCTGGATGAATCAAAAGGTGAAATCAAGATTTCTGGGAGAAATATCAATAACTTCAGATATACAGATGATACCACCCTAATCAGATGGTGTTAGTGGTAAAGAACCCACCTGCCTCGTTCAAGAGACAAAAGATGCAGATTTGATCCCTAGGTGGGGAAGAGCCCTTGGAGAAGGAAATGGAAACACACTTCAGTAGTCTTGCCTGGAGAATCCCACAGAGAGAGGAGCCTGGCAGTGTTGCAAACAGTCAGATATGATGGAAGCAATGTAGTGGAACTAGTGTGGAATGCCAGAAAGCAAAGAGGAACTAAAGAGCCTCTTGATGAAAGTGAAAGAAGAGAGTGAAAAGGCTGGCTTCAAACTCAACATTCAAAAAACGAAGATCGTGACATCTGGTCCCATCACTTCATGGCTAATAGATGGGGAAAAAATGGAAACTGTGACAGACTTTATTTTCTTGGACCCCAAAAACACTGAGGAGGGTGACTGCAGCCTTGAAATTAAAAGACACTTGCTCCTTGGAAGAAAAGCTATGACCAACTTAGACAGCATATTAAAAAGCAGAAACATCACTTTGCCTACAAAGGTCCATATAGTCAAAGCTATGGCTTTTCCAGTAGTCATGTATGGATGTGAGAGTTAGACCATAAAGAAAGCTGAGCACCGAAAAATTAACTGCAGTGATGGAGAGGACTCTTGAGAGGCCCTTGGACAGTAAGGGAATCAAATCCATCAATCCTAAATAAAATCAATCCTCACTATTCATTGGAAGAACTGATGCTGAAGTTGAAACTCCAACACATTGGCTACCTGATGCGAAGAGCCAACTCATCGGAAAAGACCCTGATGCTGGGAAAGATTGAAGGCAAGAGGAGAAGGGGATGATGGTAAGATGGCATCACAAACTCAATGGACTTGAGTTTGAGCAAACTCTGGGAAATGAAGAAGGACAGGGCAGCCTGGTGTGCTGCAGTCCACGGGATTACAAACAGTCAAACATGACTTAGCAACTGAGCAACAACAAATAGTTGCTTTACGTTATATTAATTTCTCCTGTACAACAACGTGAATCAGCTATACGGACACATATACTCCTCCCTCTAAACCTCCCTCCCACCCAACTCCATCCCACCACTCTTACGTCATCACAGACCACTGAGCTCCATTGCTATAGAGTCACTTCCCACTTGCTATCTGTTTAACACATGGCAGTGTATATATGCCAATGCTACTCTCCCAGTTCATCCCACCCTCCCGTTCCCTTCCTGTGTTCACATGTCCATTCTCTGTATGTGTGTCTCTACTCCTGCCCTGCAAATAGGGCAATCTGTACCATTTTTCTAGATTTCATACCTATACAGTAATATACAATATATGTTTCTTCTCTTTCTGACTTACTTCACTCAGTATGACAGATTCTAGGTCCATCTACTTCATTACAAATGTCCCGATTTCATTCCTTTTTATGGCTGAGTAATATACCATTGTCCTGGAGAAGGAAATGGCAACCCACTCCAGTATTCTTGCCTGGAGAATCCCGTGGACAGAGGAGCCTGGTGGGCTACAGTCCACGGGGTCGCAAAGAGTCGGACACGACTGAGGGACTTCACTTCACTTTCAATATACCATTGTGTTATGTACTACATCTTTTTTATCCATTCATCTGTCAACTGACATTTAGGCTGTTTCCATGTCCTGGCTGTTATAAATAGTGCTGCAATGACCAGACAGCTATGGGTAAAAGAATGAAATTAGAACACTTCCTAACATTATACACAAATTCAAACTCGAACAGACTAAAAACCTAAATGTGTCAGGCCAGACACTATAAAACTCTTAGAGGAAAACATAGGCAGAACACCCATTGACATAAATTGCAGCAAGATCCTTTTTGACCCACCTCTTACAGTAATGAAAATAAAAACAAAAATAAATAAATGGGACCTAATTAAACTTAAAAACTTTTACACAACGAAGAAAACCATAAGTAAGACAAAAAAACAGCCCTCAGAATGGGACAAAATATTTGCAAATGAATCAACTGACAAAGGATTAATCTACAGAATATACAAGCAGCTCATGCAACTTAACATAAAAAAAAAACAAACAACCCAATCAAAAAATAGGCAGAACACCTAAACAGACATTTCTCCAAAGAAGACATACAGATGTTATTAGAGAAATGAAAATCAAAACTACCATAAGCTATCATTTTACACCAGTCAAAATGGCCACATCAAAAAATCATCTACAAACAATAAATCCTGGAGAGGATGTGAAGAAAAGGGAACGCTCTTGCACTGTTGATGAGAATGTAAATTAATACAGCCACTATGGAGAACAGTATGGAGGTAAAAAACTACTATATGACTCAACAATCCTGCTACCGTATGTATATCTTGAGAAAACCATAATTACAGTTCTTCAGTTCAGTTCAGTTCAGTTGCTCAGTTGTGTCCAACTCTTTGCGACCCCATGAATCGCAGCACGCCAGGCCTCCCTGTCCATCACCAGCTCCCGGAGTTTACTCAAACTCACATCCATTGAGTCGGTGATGCCATCCAGCCATCTCATCCTCTGTCGTCCCCTTCTCCTCCTGCCCCCAATCCCTCCCAGCATCAGAGTCTTTTCCAATGAGTCAACACTTCGCATGAGGTGGCCACAGTATTGGAGTTTCAGCTTTAGTATCATTCCTTCCAAAGAAATCTCCTTCAAAATGGACTGGTTGGATCTCCTTGCAGTCCAAGGGACTCTCAAGAGTCTTCTCCAACACCACAGTTCAAAAGCATCAATTCTTCAGCGCTCAGCTTTCTTCACAGTCCCACTCTCACATCCATAAACTTTTTTTTTGTCCACACTGCCCACCATGCATGACCTTAGTTCTCTGACTGGGGATCAAACCTGTACTCTCTGCAGTGGAAGTGCAGAGTCTCAACCTCTGGACCCAGGGAAATCCCCTAAGCTCTTTTCTTATTTGCAGGTTCATGCATTATTTTTTGGTTGATACTAGGCAGAACAAAAACCAAGGGGTACACTGACTTGGAGCACCAGGGAACAAAAGTATATAAAAGAATTCTTAATTAAAAATGGGAAAGATAAGGAAGTGTCCATGTTTCCAATGGTAGTTAATCACTAACCTGAATTACTCTTGCCACCCTGAAAACTGAGATGAGAGAAAAGAGGGAACAACTCTGGGTATTATATATCTCCTTCTGATCCTGTAATCATGATCCTATAACCAGTAGGCTTCTCTGAATCTTAGTTTCCTTATCTAGAAAATATAGATAATTTCTACTTCATAGGTGCATAGTGGGATTAAAGATTAAAGGTACTCACACATGAAAAGGGTTTAGCAGAGAATTTATTACATGATAATCATTCAACAAAAGTTACCTAGGAAGCCATGCCTAATTATACACGTTTCATTCGGAACTGAGCCTTTAGACCTTTAGGTGTGGTGGTGGTGGTGTAGTCCCTAGGTCGTGTCTGACTCTTGCAACCCCATGCACTGGAGCCTGCCAGGCTTCTCTGACCATGAGATTCTCCAAGCAAGAATACTGGAGTGGGTGGCCGTTACCTTCTCCAGACCTTTAAGTATAAAGAGTAGTTGAAGACCTGGGAGTAGCTGTTAATCGGACAATTAAAATAGTGAAGCATCTGACAAGAAGTAGTAGACCAGTGCTCACAGATCAAGTGAAGTACTTAACACTCCCCTCTGTTTCAATTATTTTTTTCATTCACACAGCCCAGATCAGAGACATCCTTCTCCTGTTTAAACCTGATACACATGATTTTGGAGCTGAAAGAGACTCTAAGGGTAACTCAATGCAACCTCACATTTCACAGATGAGAAACCAAAACAGACAGAAAGCAAGGAACCCTGGTCTGAAGTTCTGGGTGCAAGTCTTTTGCACACAAGCACTCTCTGAGCAAGTGAAGCTAGACTAAGCACAAAGGAAAAGAAAAAACTCTTCTTGAGGTGACAATTTCACTTAGCAAAGTAGAGCTTAGTGTGATCGAACCAAATTTTTTTACATGTACAGCAAATAGTGGACCTGAAAGTATAGACTAATATAATCCTCAAAGAAAGAAGGTAATTTCAAACAGAAGGTAGTCATACAAAAGGAAGGTATTGGGTCACAGTTAACCATCTACATTGCAAATACAGAAGGTGCACAGATATATCTTGTCAGGTAACAAACACCAAAGGACAGACACAAGAAGCTATTATTCCTTTGTAAATTCACCAAAAACTCACTTTCAGAGTAGTTCAAACAGGAGAGAATGCCAAAGTGGTTTGCCAAGTTAGCAATACATTTGCACCTGTTGTCAGCTGGTTGTATCGTGATGAGGAAGTCACCACTATTCCCCCACTAATTCCAGGGTGAAATGAAGCTGGAACTCCATTATAGTATTCCTTTCCTTGGTCCTGAAGCTTTGAACAACCTTTCTAACTGCTCTGTGCCTAATTCAGATTCTTCATCTGTAAACAATAAATTATTATATACATTTACCAAAAAATCACTTCACTTGTGACTGACTCTTTGCAACTCCATAGACTGTAGCCCACCAGACTCCTCAGTCCATGAGATTTCCAAGGCAAGGATACTAAAGTAGGTTGCAACATCCTTCTCCAGGGTATCTTCCCCATCCAAGGATCAAACCCAGGTCTCCTGCATTGCAGGTAGATTTTTTACCACTGAGACAGCAGGGGAGCATCTATTTAAAAAAAAAAAAAAGATAAAATTATGAAAACAAAATCATAATGTAGACTAGTGACTTCAGGGTTTTCCAACAAATTATAAAGCAAGCAATATTGCAAAGTAATTAGCCTCCAATTAAAATAAATAAATTTATATTAAAAAAATAAAAAAGCCCTGGGTCAGCTTGCTGCTGCCCCCTCATGGTGTTAGCTGGAAAACCGTGAGCAAATTCCTCCAATGTACTAATCCCGTTTGAGCTTTTGTTTGTTTTTTTACAATTTAAAACTTCTCTTTAGGAAAAGTCTCTTACTGAGTTCTCAGTCTCCCAGATGTGTTGGACTCTTGGCAACCCCATAGACTGTAGCCCACCAGGCTCATCTGCCTATGGAATTTCCCAGGCAAGAAGTGGGTTGCCAGTTCCTGCTCCGGAGAACCTTCCTCACCCAGGGATCAAACCTAGCTCTCGTGTGTCTCCTATACTGGCAGGCAAATTCTTTACCATTGCACCACCTGGGAAGCCCCATCTTTTATTTAAAAACACAATAAAAAGAAATTGAAATATTTAGATACTAGGATCGTAAGCTCAACATTCAGAGAACTATGATCATGGCATCTGGTCCCATCACTTCATGGAAAATAGATGGGGAAACAGTGGAAACAGTGGCTGACTTTATTTTGGGGGGGGGTCCAAAATCACTGCAGATGATGATTGCAGCCATGAAATTCAAAGAAGGTTACTCCTTAGAAGGAAAGTTATGACCAACCTAGATAGTATATTAAAAAGGAAAGATATTACTTTGCCAACAAAGGTCCATCTAGTCAAGGCTATGGTTTTTCCAGTGGTCATGTATGGATGTGAGAGTTGGACTGTAAAGAAAGCTGAGCACCGAAGAATTGATGTTTTTGAACTGTGGTGTTGGAGAAAACTCTTGAGAGTCCCTTAGACTGCAAGGAGATCCAACCAGTTCATCCTAAGGGAGATCAGTCCTGGGTGTTCATTGGAAGGACTGATGTTGAAGCTGAAACTCCAATACTTTGGCCACCTGATGCGAAGAGCTGACTCATTTGGAAAGACCCTGATGCTGGGAAAGATTGTGGGCAGGGGGAGAAAGGGACGACAGAGGATGAGATGGCTGGATGGCATCACCAACTCAATGGACATGGGTTTGGGTGGACTCTGGCAGTTGGTGATGGACAGGGAAACCTGGCGTGCTGCGATGCATGGGATCGCAAAGAGTCGGACACAACTGAGCAACTGAACTGAACGGAATTGAACTGAGGATTGTATTTATCTGAACTATGAACATATTAATAGATTCCTGATCATAGATTCTCGTTATAGTCAGTTGTTTTTACATTTGCTCTTTGAATGAAATATAAAACCATATGAAAAATATCTGTACATTAAGCTTAATGAGAACTGGAAAAACACATACAGTGTTTTCATGGAGTAAAGGTGCCAAATTGTATCTGCTTAATCCTTCTGCAGGAAGAATATTGAGGTAACATAATCAGGAAAGAAGTCTAAAAAGAACACAGAGAAAAGAAGGCAGAATGTAATTGTTATAGAAGACACATAATTGCCCTAGAAGACTGATAGGAACTGTGGGATAGGGGATTTAGATACTCTGGAATTTCATGTCTATTTCTGGACTTTCTTATTGCTTCAAAATTTAAAATAAACATCTGTAAGGTTGCAGATACTGCCCAACTAGACTCTACCTACTGTAGTGTAGACAAACAGAAATGATTGTGCTCCTTCTTCCACAGAGATTTTATTAATAATTCACTCATTCATTTTTTAATTCACTCACTCAAGAAGCATTTAATGACCGCCTATTGTGTTCTATGGGCTTCCCTGGTGGCTCAGTGGTAAAGAATCTGCCTGTCAATATAAGAGACCTGGGTTCAATCCCTGGATTGGGAAGATCCCCTGGAGATGGAAATAGAAACCCACTCCAATATTCTTGAGTAGGAAATCACATGCACAGCGAAGCCTGCTGGGCTACAGCCTATGGGATCACAAAAGGGTCAGACATGACTTAACAGCTAAAGAACAGCACTGTGCTCTGGTCAAGAAACAGAGATCAATAAGGCATGACTCCTAACCTCAAAGAGCTCTCATCTGATGAGAAAAATAAATGAATCCAGAAGCAGCTATACAGATTTGAGTTTGGATAAAGAATTATGGGAACAGAGACGAGAGAAGCCAGTCAGATGGAGAAAGGGCAACCAGCCCTCTGGGCAAAGGGAGAAGCAGGTATGATAGCACAGAGGCACCATAGTAGCCAAGGGGCATTAATGGCTGTACTTTGGAGTGCAGAGAGAGAACAGGCGGGGAACGAAGCCACACTGTGGAAATCTGTTTACTTTTCAATGGAGAAAAGCTAAGGAGGCTTTCCCAACAATTTTTTGCTCCATAGTCTAGACTGCTAAGTTACTTTTTCATACCAATCATGGAACAATGGACCGGTTCAAAAATGGGAAAGGATTATGTCAAAGCTGTATATCATGACCTTGCTTATTTAACTTATATGCGGAGTGTATCATGAGAAATGCCAGGCTGGATGAAACACAAGCTGGAATCAAGATTGCTGGGAGAAATATCAATAACCTCAGGTATGCAGATGACACCACCATTATAGCAGAAAATGAAGAGGAACTAAAGAGTCTCTTGAGGAAGATGAACGAGGAGAGTGAAAAAGCTGGCCTAAAACTCAACATTCAAAAAAACTAACATCATGGCATCTGGTCCCATCACTTCACAGCAAATAGATGGGGGTGGAAATAGAAACAGTGACAGGCTTTATTTTCTTGGGCTCCAAAATCAATGCAGATGGTGACTGCAGCCATGAAATTAAAAGACACTTGCTCCTTGGAAGAAAAGCTATGACCAAACTAGACAGTGTTTTAAAAAGCAGAGAGATCACTTCACCTACAAAGGTCCATATAGTCAAAGCTATGATTTTTCCAGTAGTCACGTAAGGGTGTGAGAGTTGGACCATAAAGATAGCTGAGCGCCGAAGAAATGATGACTTGGACTGTGGTGTTGGAGAAGACTCTTGAGAGTCCCTTGGACAGCAAGGAGATCAAATCAACCAATCCTAAAGGAGATCAATCCTGAATATTCATTGGAAGGACTGATACTGAATTGGAGCTGAAGCTCCAATATTTTGGCCACCTGATGCAAAGAGCCAACTCATTGGAAAAGACCCTGATGCTGGGAAAGGTTTAAGGCAGGAGAAGGGGACAAAAGAGGACAAGATGGTTGGATGGCATCACCAACTCAATAGACATGAGTTTGAGCAAGCTCCAGAAGTTGGTGATGGACAGGGAAGCCTGGTATGCTGCAGTCCATGGGGTCACAAAGAGTCAGACCCGACTGGGCAATTGAACAACAACAATAATACAACTGTAACAAATTTACTTCTGAGGGTCAGTCATTCCTTCCTGTTCTCACCTCTTTTTGCAACACAGGAAGTGCTTCTGGCTGTACCTAACACTTAAACAACACTGAGGTCACCCTTCACACATAAAATAGCATGTAATAAACACCCACTCTCCTCAGCTTTTTATGGGTAAAGACCAGGGTTTGAGCCTCTTCTTATCTAGATTTCTGAGGGCTACAATAACTCAGGATCTTTATATATAATATATGTATACACGATCTGTACTGAGTCTTCTTTTGCCACCCGCAGGCTTTGTCAAGTTGCAGCGAGTGGGGGTTACTCTTCGTTGCGGTGCGTAGGCTTCTCTGCTGTGGCTTCTCTTGTTGCAGAGCACAGGTTCTAGGTGCAAGAGCTTCAGTAGCTGCAGCACAGGCTCAGTAATTGTGGCTGGTGGGTCCTACAGCACCTGGGCTTCAATAGTTGTGACGCATGCCCTGCGGCATGTGTGCACTCACAGGCAGGCTGATTCCCATCCACTGCACAAGGGAAGTCCCTCAGGATCATTTCTATCAGGAATAAGCCTCCCATGTTGCTACCCAGCTGAGCTTAGTGATGAAGTACTCCGCTCCCACAAACACTGGTGACTTCTGCATGGTCTCTAAAACAAATCCTGAACAAATTCTTCCTTCTCCCCCATATTCCAGTGCCAGCCTACAGCCCATGAGTGAAGGGTGCTGGTTCTCTTCAGATGCAGAGAGTGGCACAGGTTCACATTCTAAGTCTGTGCCGTCAATCACTATGTATGTCCTGCCACAGAGCATGCTGTGAGGGGTGCCTGATAGACAGGACACAAGATCACTGACAGCCCCAGAATGACTTCCTCAAGACATTTTATTATCTTTTCCATAAGCATAAATATTAACTCATTAATAATGTTGAATTATGCTGAATGCATAATTGAAGCTGGATTTACTGAAAAGATATCCAACGGTGATTTAGTTTATTTGTTTCAACTAAAGCTTCACTGGTCATTCCTGCACCTTTGTTTAAACTGTTCTGAGGAACTCCCATCTCCGATCTAAGTCTTCCCCAACCCGTCAGTTTCCTAGAACTTTCAATTGTCTTGTTGTTGTTCTT
>SJYV01000562.1:0-10132 GCA_006410875.1 Neotragus pygmaeus | reverse complement strand
GATTCATGTCGATGTATAGCAAAACCAATACAGTATTGTAAAGTAGAATAAAGTAAAAATTAAAAAAAATAAAATAAAAATGGTTTTAAAAAAATTAAAATAAAAAATAGCATCAAAAAATATAAATAAAAGTCAAAAGTTATTCCAGATTTTTTTCCCAGAGGAAGAAAAATAAACACAAAAATACCAATATTAAGAAAACATAATAAATATGGAAAAAGAGAATATTCTTTAAATATATAGATACAAGTTGATAATACAATGCCAATAAATTTAGTTAAACCAATAAGCAAAATTATGAAAAGGAAACAGCATAATTTTAAAACAAAGGAATTAAAATGAAGCTCAAAATAATGCATAATATACACAATAGGTGAAAATTAAAACATAGATATATCTTGGTACAGTTTTTGAATTTCAAAAAAATGTGTATATATGTAATTAATGTATATGGAAGAAAAATAAGACTGGCTTAAACACAAATATTTAGAAGGTGCTTAAAGAGAATTATAAAATATTAACTGTGAGATGAAAGAAAAAAAGAAAAGGCAATAGGTCTAAAGTGGAAAGTAAATAACACTATTTTCCCTAAGCTAATAGATGAATTTAATGAAATTACAAAAAATATCTTAAATGAGATGTTCTGAAATTGATCAAGAAGTTTGAAATTCCATAAGAAAGTATAAATGCTTGAGAATGGCTATGAGATTACTTCAAGAGTAAAACAATAAAGCATTCTTGACATATATTCAATATATTTTGAAAATGTAATGATATTTTATAGATGAATAAACATTCAGACCAATGATAAAAGATAATGGGAAACAAATACAATATGGTATATGACAAAGTTTAACACAGTGTTTGTAAAGCAACCACAAATTTATGTTAATTTTGTTAAAGAGTACATACTTGTTAAATGTTACTTAAAAATTGGGTGGGCTTCCCTGTTGGCTCAGTTGGTAAAGAATCTACCTGTATAGCAGAAGACCTGGGTTTGACTCCTAGGTTGGAAAAATCTCCTGGAGAAGGGAATGGCAACCAATTCCAGTATTCTTGCCTGGAAAATCCCATGAACAGAGGAGCCTGATGGCTACAGTCCATCAGTTTGCAGAGAGTTGCACAAACAAATCTATGAAGCTTAATCTAATCTCACAAAATATCCTAAAATCAATGGATTAAAAAATGAACAGTTAAGAGTAAAAACTAAAAGGAAATGAAATAACTAGATTTAAAACAAGATCACACAACTTCAAAGCAATCAGCAAAAAAGGGAAAAAAGCAAAAAAGAGCATAATGAAACTGTAAAGTATAAAGAGTAAGAAAAACTCACAAAAAAGTATAAATTAAAAATGCAGAAGTGAGATAAAGTAGGAGTTATAACAAATATAAATGGATCAAAAGTATAGGCTATCATATTGTGGACTGAATAAGGCCAGCTATGGTAAGGTATGATTTTCCCTTCAAAACTCCAAGTAAAAAGAAGGGCAGAGAAAAAGGTAATTCATTTAAGTCCATATATAAAAAACTTGATCCACAATCCCACCTTCACACTTTTGCACACATGGTCTTAAACCATGCAAGGAAAAGAGAAAAAAGGAAGAAAAAGAAATCCTGGAGAATTTTTCTCCTATGAAATTATAGTATATTTATGGAAAGAATTAGAAAGGCTAAAAGAAGTGTTGTCTCTCCAGGGCAGTCTTCCACAATAACATAGGAAGTTCTATGTGCATTTCCCATACTTCATCTTAGGAAAACCAAGCTCTGCTGCCTACAGCTGTAAGGCAGTAATAAAATAAATTAAACAAACTGGGCGTGTTTCAAAATAGAAGCATGTATGAGATTGGGTATTATTTAAATTTGTAACTTCAAACATAGAGATTGAGTACTTAAATATTATATTTTTGTAATAAGTTTTTCCTTCTATATAAACAGGAAAGCTGGAATTATTTTCTTTGCCCAAAAATGTCAATAATGAGTTTTGTTTCTTGGAGAATAAATACGTAACAGAGAAATGGGGTTTGAATTCTCACCTAAAAGCAATATTTTCATGTCACTAATTATCAAAAACATGAAGAGAATTTTTGTAATAATCTTTTAATCACTAATTCTCAAATATTTGCATAATTCTGATGTATTGATACTGTCATATTTGATACACACTACCAAGCAGCAACACAATCCAATCGCTTCTATTCTTGACTTTACTGAAACTGCCAGTTATAATTAAGAAAGGCAAACNTCTTTTAATCACTAATTCTCAAATATTTGCATAATTCTGATGTATTGATACTGTCATATTTGATACACACTACCAAGCAGCAACACAATCCAATCGCTTCTATTCTTGACTTTACTGAAACTGCCAGTTATAATTAAGAAAGGCAAACTCAGTGATGATCAGTTCAGTTCAGTCGCTCAGTCGTGTCCAACTCTTTGCGACCCCATGAATCGCAGCATGCCAGGCCTCCCTGTCCATCACCAGCTCCTGGAGTTCACTCAAACTCACGTCCATCGAGTCGGTGATGCCATCCAGCCATCTCATCCTCTGTCTGATAGTTCTACTCATAATGGTTTAAATCAGATATTTTGTAAGTGAATTCACAAATAGTCTAGTTTTGGAAAAATATTTCAGAAAGCCATGTCCTTAGAAAATAAACATTAACACAGAAAAAAGGACCACATGAGCTTCTCAAATATACGCTTGGGACAAACAAATCAATGTATACACTTAGGTTAATACATGTGCATACATTTGCAGAGAAATCACATTGTGAATAATTCTTAACTATGTGTGTTAATGTCAAGTGGAAAGATAAGTTCCTTAATTCAACATCTGCTGGTGAAAAGAGGTGGGGATTTTTCTCTGAGTGACATAAATATGTTGATTTCTTCTAACAGTTCAGGAATTTCTAGGTCTCTATATCCTTGCTCAGTCAAATAACTTCCAGGCTACATTGTGTGTCCAGTCAAATAGGCAAGATCTTGAGTTGACTAAGGTTTAAAGTCAAAAAATAACCAATTTACTTGGCTCATTTAGTAACACAATAAATAGTTACTGAGCACATTTTATGTTCCACTCACTCTTCCAATGGCACCCCACTCCAGTACTCCATGGACAGCGAAGCCTGGAAGGCTGCAGTCCATGGGGTCGCTGAGGGTCAGACACGACTGAGCGACTTCACTCTCACTTTTCACTTTCATGCACTGGAGAGGAAATGGCAACCCACTCCAGTGTTCTTGCCTGGAGAATCCCAGGGACGGGGGAGCCTGGTGGGCTGCCATCTATGAATGGGGTCACACAGAGTCGGACATGACTGAAGTGACTTAGCAGCACTCTTCTAACCTCTGGGAATGAAAGACAAAGAAAGAAAGAAACAAAGCTTAAGAACAATATTCCCTGTCCACGTGGAGATTACTTTCTAAGCATGCATGTGGGTTTAAGTGTACTGGGGTGGGGAAACAGAAAATAAAATATATAGGGTTTAAGAACGTATGGCTATGGGGAAAAGGCAGAAAAGTGATACTATGTGTGTGTTGTCAGGTGGCAAAAGGTAGGAGATGGGAGTGTTACATAACTCTGACCAGGGAAGACATTACAGAGAAGGCGACACTTTGGGGAATAGCCCAAAGAGGTGGAGGAACAAGCCTGTAGCTATTTATAGAAGGATTCTGGAGACAGAAGGAACAGTAGGTACAAAGGCTCTGAGGCTAAAGTATAAGTGACCCTTAAGATTCTTGCAGTGGATTAAGCAAGGGGGAAAACACTAGGATACAACGTTTGAGACATTAGTGTGTGTGGGAATTGTACCAATTGTGAAGCCTGTAGGATCTGGTGAGAGCTTGGCTTTTATTCTGTGATAAAAAGGATTTTTAAAAATTTTAAGAAGAGGAATTTATGCATATCATATGTTCAGCTTTTTTTTTTTTGTCAAAACTATTTCTGAATAATAAAGGAATCCAAAGATGTAAGTTCTATGTCTCTGCAAATGTTAGTACTNAAGTCCATATATAAAAAACTTGATCCACAATCCCACCTTCACACTTTTGCACACATGGTCTTAAACCATGCAAGGAAAAGAGAAAAAAGGAAGAAAAAGAAATCCTGGAGAATTTTTCTCCTATGAAATTATAGTATATTTATGGAAAGAATTAGAAAGGCTAAAAGAAGTGTTGTCTCTCCAGGGCAAAGTCTTCCACAATAACATAGGAAGTTCTATGTGCATTTCCCATACTTCATCTTAGGAAAACCAAGCTCTGCTGCCTACAGCTGTAAGGCAGTAATAAAATAAATTAAACAAACTGGGCGTGTTTCAAAATAGAAGCATGTATGAGATTGGGTATTATTTAAATTTGTAACTTCAAACATAGAGATTGAGTACTTAAATATTATATTTTTGTAATAAGTTTTTCCTTCTATATAAACAGGAAAGCTGGAATTATTTTCTTTGCCCAAAAATGTCAATAATGAGTTTTGTTTCTTGGAGAATAAATACGTAACAGAGAAATGGGGTTTGAATTCTCACCTAAAAGCAATATTTTCATGTCACTAATTATCAAAAACATGAAGAGAATTTTTGTAATAATCTTTTAATCACTAATTCTCAAATATTTGCATAATTCTGATGTATTGATACTGTCATATTTGATACACACTACCAAGCAGCAACACAATCCAATCGCTTCTATTCTTGACTTTACTGAAACTGCCAGTTATAATTAAGAAAGGCAAACTCAGTGATGATCAGTTCAGTTCAGTCGCTCAGTCGTGTCCAACTCTTTGCGACCCCATGAATCGCAGCATGCCAGGCCTCCCTGTCCATCACCAGCTCCTGGAGTTCACTCAAACTCACGTCCATCGAGTCGGTGATGCCATCCAGCCATCTCATCCTCTGTCTGATAGTTCTACTCATAATGGTTTAAATCAGATATTTTGTAAGTGAATTCACAAATAGTCTAGTTTTGGAAAAATATTTCAGAAAGCCATGTCCTTAGAAAATAAACATTAACACAGAAAAAAGGACCACATGAGCTTCTCAAATATACGCTTGGGACAAACAAATCAATGTATACACTTAGGTTAATACATGTGCATACATTTGCAGAGAAATCACATTGTGAATAATTCTTAACTATGTGTGTTAATGTCAAGTGGAAAGATAAGTTCCTTAATTCAACATCTGCTGGTGAAAAGAGGTGGGGATTTTTCTCTGAGTGACATAAATATGTTGATTTCTTCTAACAGTTCAGGAATTTCTAGGTCTCTATATCCTTGCTCAGTCAAATAACTTCCAGGCTACATTGTGTGTCCAGTCAAATAGGCAAGATCTTGAGTTGACTAAGGTTTAAAGTCAAAAAATAACCAATTTACTTGGCTCATTTAGTAACACAATAAATAGTTACTGAGCACATTTTATGTTCCACTCACTCTTCCAATGGCACCCCACTCCAGTACTCCATGGACAGCGAAGCCTGGAAGGCTGCAGTCCATGGGGTCGCTGAGGGTCAGACACGACTGAGCGACTTCACTCTCACTTTTCACTTTCATGCACTGGAGAGGAAATGGCAACCCACTCCAGTGTTCTTGCCTGGAGAATCCCAGGGACGGGGGAGCCTGGTGGGCTGCCATCTATGAATGGGGTCACACAGAGTCGGACATGACTGAAGTGACTTAGCAGCACTCTTCTAACCTCTGGGAATGAAAGACAAAGAAAGAAAGAAACAAAGCTTAAGAACAATATTCCCTGTCCACGTGGAGATTACTTTCTAAGCATGCATGTGGGTTTAAGTGTACTGGGGTGGGGAAACAGAAAATAAAATATATAGGGTTTAAGAATGTATGGCTATGGGGAAAAGGCAGAAAAGTGATACTATGTGTGTGTTGTCAGGTGGCAAAAGGTAGGAGATGGGAGTGTTACATAACTCTGACCAGGGAAGACATTACAGAGAAGGCGACACTTTGGGGAATAGCCCAAAGAGGTGGAGGAACAAGCCTGTAGCTATTTATAGAAGGATTCTGGAGACAGAAGGAACAGTAGGTACAAAGGCTCTGAGGCTAAAGTATAAGTGACCCTTAAGATTCTTGCAGTGGATTAAGCAAGGGGGAAAACACTAGGATACAACGTTTGAGACATTAGTGTGTGTGGGAATTGTACCAATTGTGAAGCCTGTAGGATCTGGTGAGAGCTTGGCTTTTATTCTGTGATAAAAAGGATTTTTAAAAATTTTAAGAAGAGGAATTTATGCATATCATATGTTCAGCTTTTTTTTTTTTGTCAAAACTATTTCTGAATAATAAAGGAATCCAAAGATGTAAGTTCTATGTCTCTGCAAATGTTAGTACTTTTATTTAAGTTTATTTAAAAATCTAGCACAGATCACCACTAAAACACCATCTATATATACACTTATTTGACCAATTTACATTAAATTTTTCTCAACACAGTAATTCTATGACCCTCACAGGCATCATCTCCAAATGTTATTCAGTCATACAAAAAGTTTTTACTGGTGATGAATAAATACATCTAAATAGTTGACATTATGTATAGTTGTGATATCATCAGCTAGAAGAAAACAAATCCATAAATGACTTAAACTTTTTTTCTTCCAACACAGACTGTAAATTTTTAGCTGTATCTCCAGTTTGTCTTATGTTTTCAGTGCTTGTTTTGGTTCAGGACATATAATTTCTATTGCCTTCAACAGATACTCTTTTATAAAATTACCAGCTGCAATAAAAATGCAATTTGGGCAAATTTTTAACCTAATTCATGGTAACATATCATGGCAAAATCACTTGCTTTATATCTATGCATTTGTATTCAAAAATAAGCCTGTAAAAAGTTTAGCCCATATTTCAGTTTATTGAGTTTTTCATCATGAATCTTTCCACATGTTTGTCATAACTTTTAGTTTATACACATACATATATATATACATATGAAAAATGGCACTTTGAATTGTATTTGTTCAAAAGACATTTATTGGTTAACACTAAAAGTAGGTAGAAATCTCTTTACTTCTACTAAGAAATAATCTTTAATTTTCTTGAAACTCATGCAATTTCTTATGTCTACTTTGAAAGATGGACAAATAGAGAGTCTCTCTCTCTCCCCACTTAAATAAAAGAAGCCACAAGGATGATGATGCATAGCAGCTGAAACTAGAGCTTGAAATCAGGTAGACAAAGAGGAGCAAAAATGATAAGGACAATCTGGAGTGTGCACATGCATCCCCTCTGAGTGGAGGCCGTTGTTTCTTGCCAATTACTTTCAATTAGGAATGAAAGTTCAGTTTGTCAGATCTTCCAAATTGCCAAAAATGCAAGAAATTTGTATACTTAGGTGAAATCTATCAATTTAAAAATATCTGAATCAATTATTTTCAAAACACTGTTCAGATTAGACAAATTTGGTCTGTAAGCTGTGATTATCCTCTTAGTCACTATTGTGTGATGTCTTCCTTAAAAGTTCCAATATCTACTTGATAAGGTTTACAGAACAAGACAGTAGAGAGGAAAAGAAAAAATAAAAATCAGCAGACAATTTCTTAGTAGTGAAGAAAAATACAACTTTTAAAACTAGAAGGGCCTGCATTATAGGAGCAAAAAGACAAATAATACAAAAACAAAACCCAGCTTAAAAACAGAACAAGTATGAAGACAAAATACTAAAAAGCTTCCAGAAAGAATGGGGGAACCTGTGGTGGATTCATGTCGATGTATGGCAAAGCCAATAGAGTATTGTAAAGTAAAATAAAAATAAAAATAAAAAAATAAAAATTACAATTATATGGACTACAAAGGTGCTTTGACAACATTGGAAACAGGAAGACAAAGAGCCAAAGCTTAAAATTCTAAGAGAAAACAGCTTTTAAAATAGAATTGCATACCCAGAAAAAAGCATTATTTTTAGGTAAGAGTACATAGAAAATTTACCACAAGTTTATTAATTCTAAAGAGCAAAGCTTGTGGACATTTTTCAAGAAGGGAAAGAAGTGAATCATAGAAGGATGGTAAAAGAATTTGGTTAAGATTCGTAACCAGTAATTTGATGTGTAAGAATTTATTTTAAAAAGAAAATTTATTTTAATGACAATCTACTACTTAAAAACAAAATGAGATTGACAGACACTAAGGAAACAAGCAGTTCTTCATACGTTTGAAAAAGAATGTAGTCAAATTTTCCATCATCTTGATACAAATGCAAAATTCAGCATGTGCATTAAATATTGAAAAATTATTCAAAGTGAAGAGAAATAAAATACATAATTTCCTCCAAGTAAAAGGCTAATAGTTTTGCATTTGAAAAAAGAAATGATATAGCAGAATAGAACCCTATATAAGAATGTAAGACATAACCAGTAGAAAAGGACAAGCATTCAAAAACAAGGTTGAGATAATTGCCTATCAATTACTTTAAAAATTAAAATTAAATCCCTGTGCCATCATTTAGAACAAAAATACTTTCAGTTGAATGAAAAACCAACATATTACAAGAACTCTATATACCATAAGTATACTGGAATATATTATCAGACAATATGCTTATGAATCTGGAGTAGCAAAGGATTTTAAATATGGGTATAAAACAGGCATGTAAAAAGACACTTGCACACAAAGAATCATAGCAGAAATATTCATGGTAGCCCAAAACTGGAAACTAGTCAAATGTTCATCAATGGATGAAGTGAAAAATAAAATGTGATATATTCATGTAGTGGAATATTTATGACCATAAAAATTTGTGAAGTACCAACATATATATGATAACAATATGAACCTCAAAAGCATCAGGCTAAGAAAAAAAGGCTAGATACAAAAGACAATTATTTTATGATTATGTTATATAAAACAAGTTGAGGATGTCAATCCATAGAGGCAGAAAGCAAGTTGGTGATTGCCAGGCACTAGACANTACCAACATATATATGATAACAATATGAACCTCAAAAGCATCAGGCTAAGAAAAAAAGGCTAGATACAAAAGACAATTATTTTATGATTATGTTATATAAAACAAGTTGAGGATGTCAATCCATAGAGGCAGAAAGCAAGTTGGTGATTGCCAGGCACTAGACAGGGGAAGGAAAGGAGAGGCTATAAAAGGTTACAGGTTTTTAGATTTTTTTTTTTTTTTTAGGGTAATGAAAATGTTTGGAACTAGATAGGAGATGTTAGCTGCACAACATTACAAATATATTAAATAACATTAAATTTTATACTCTGAAATGGTTAATTTCATCTTAGTAAATTTCACCTCAATAAATAAAAATACAAAGAAAAAAATAATATTGTTTTTATGATATAAAACTATAAATTGTTTGATATGGTTTTGGAATTTCAGACCATAGCAATAAGAAAATCTGAGCAAGTTAATTACTAGTAAAGAGTCTGAGGACAGCGGTTCTGGGTGCAGAAGACTGGGAGGTATGGTGTGTGGTGTAAGTCTTCTTGGAGGAGGTCACAATTAGCCACACCATAGAGCTGCCGAGCAGACAACCCACAAACTGGAGAACAATTATACGAAAGACGTTCTCACATTGCTGCAAAAAGTTCTAGACTCAACCACAGATTTCATAATCTGGGGATCCAGGAAAGGAACTGAGAACCCCTAGGGAATTTGATTTTGAAAGCCAGTGGGATTTGATTATAGAACCTCCACAGGACTGGAGAAACAGACTCTTGGAGGGCACAATAAAACATGTTGTGCACTGGGACCCAGGAAAAGGAACAGTAACAGTTAAATTGGCCTTGGAGTACAATATGAAGCAGAGCAAAGTATAACCGAGTTTTGCCAAGAGAATGTACCAGTCATAGCAAACACCCTCTACCAGCAACACAAGAGAAGACTCTACACATGGACATCACCAGATGGTCAATATCGAAATCAGACTGATTATATTCTTTGTAGTGGAAGATGGAGAAGCAGTACAGTCAGCAAAAATAAGACTGGGAGCTGACTGTGGCTCAGATCATGAACTCCTTATTGCCAAATTCAGACTTAAATTGAAGGAAGTAGGGAAAACCACTGGGGAATTCAGTTCAGTTCAGTTCAGTTCAGTCACTCAGTCAAAAGTGTCCAACTCTTTGCAACCCCATGAATCGCAGCACGCCAGGCCTCCCTGTCCA
>SJYV01000558.1:0-14168 GCA_006410875.1 Neotragus pygmaeus | reverse complement strand
AAACCTGGATCTCCTGCATTACAGGCAGATTATTTACTGTCTAAGCCACCTGGGAAGCCCAAGACTGAACTCAAATTCATGTACACCTAAGTTTCCTTTGTCCCTGATTCCCACCCCTCCATCCTCCATAGCCCAAGGTAAAGGCTGTCCACACTATTCAAAGGTACTGTCATGCTGCCAACCCCTCCCCTGCCATCAGCTTTCAGCCAAGGTGGTATCATCAAGGAGGTTTTAGATGTGTATAAGAGACAGGCAAAGGAAATGATAAACCCAATGAAATCACAACCTACAGAATGGGAGGAAATATTTGCAAGCTAAGAGACCGACAAAGGCTTAATAAACTAAATATACAAACAGCTCATACAGCTCAATACCAAAGGAAAAAAAAACAGCAACCCAATCAAAAAAGAGTAGAAGACCTAAATAGATGTTTCTCCAAAGAAGACAATCCAACTCCTGGGCATATATCTGGAGAAAACCATGGTTGGAAAAGACACGTGTGCCTCAATGTTCATAGCAGCACTATTTACAAGAGCCACAATGCGGAAACAGCCTAAATGTCCATCAACAGATGAACGGATAAAGATGTTGTACATATATACAGAGGAATATTACTCAACCATAAAAAGAATGAAACATTGCAGCAACATAGATAGACCTAGAGATGATCATACTAAGTGAAGGAAGTCAGAAAGAGAAAGACAAACACCATATGATATCACTTACATATTGAAGCTAAAAATAATACAAATGAATCTATATACAAAACAGAAAGAGACTCACAAACATAGAAAATAAATTTACAGTTAGGGGAAGGAGGTTAGAGGGGAAAGGGAGGGATCAAGTAGGAGCTTGGGATTAACAGATATACACTGCTCTGTATTAATTAGATATAGGTAGCAAGGACCTACCATATAGCACAGAGAACTATATTCAATATATCTTATAATAATCTATAATGGAAAAGAATCTGCAGAAGAATATGTGTGTGTGTGTGTATCTGAATCACTTTGCTGTATGCCTGAAATGAACATAACATTGTATATCAACTATACTTCAATTAAAAAATAGCTTAGACACACAAACCAAAAAATTATTTACTCTCATATCTGAGATTCAGAAGGAAAGTTTCAGCTTCAGGCATACCTGGATCCAGGAGTCCAGTAATGTAACTGGAAATCCATTCTATCCTTTCTATCCATCTCTCAGTTCTGTCTTCCTCTTGTTGCCTTTCAGTCTCAGGTATGCTTTTCTTGCTGAGTGGCAGATATATCCATTAGAAGTTCAAGACTTACTTACCCTTCTATCTAGCAATCACTGCAATCATTGCCTCTTTACAAGTTGTCTTAGCAAAAATTCCTGGGGAAGCTCTAGTTGGTCCATCAAGAGTTACAGACCCTTCTTTGAACAGTCACTACTAGGAAGTTTTGTGCTAAATTGTCAATGTGACAATTCTCAAAATGTTTCAGTATGAACAGTGTGAAATATGTGTTTAAATCAAGTTGAATCTCCACCCAAGGGGTGGTTAGTATTTGAAATCTTCTAATCAGGAATCAACACCCCAGGAGTGATTAGCTAGAAGTGCACTCTAATCAGTAATCAACACCTTTCTAAAGTCCCAATAGGAAAAAGATAGCCCATTCAAATTAAGATAATTCAAACAGGGTTTAATAAGCATATGGTTTACAAAGGTGTAGATAGGGTGTCAAGAAATCTCAAAGGATAGTACAGTACTTAGGAGCTAGTAACAGTGAGGCTATTACCACTCTAGGCCCAAAGGGATGAAAGGAAGGAGCAGTTTTGAGAACCTAAAGGAGACAGCCCTATAGAGGTTGACCTCTTGAAGGAATTGTGACCTTCAAGATGCATCACAGACAGCTTAAGGAGACCCTGCAGAGATAGAGTTGGGGGAATTAATACAGTAACCACTCTCTTCCCTCTCCCCAATCACCTGCTGGCCTCACCTTTGGCCAAACTCAGTTGGAAGCCAGAAAGCATATATGGGCGCCATTGACACAGTTCATGCAGGCCAGACAGCAGAGAGAGGAGGGGTGGAGAGTACGATCCGGACAGGCCAAGAGAAAGTATTCAGCAAAAGATGTGATGATACAGCACTCAAAACCTAAACATGGGATGTTTCCTAATGAACAGAAAGAATGTTAGAGAAATGTAATTGATGAAATGTATAATAAAGTAGTACATGGTTTGAAAAGCTATAGCGGTTGTACCACTACAGTGTGAGAATCTGGCAGGACCAGCAGCCTCATGCCATAGGCGACCCTTGGGTGTAGAACCTCACCTCTCCGTGTTGCTCCCTTCAAGAACGCTATCACAAGCCCACATGCACAGCTGACCTGTCCTGCTGTCAGAGTGCTGTGTCATCCACAAAGGGCTCCCATGCAAGGTGCTGTTCTCAGTGTCTAGGAAAGAATGGAACTTCCCTGAACTACAGAACAGACAATGGCATGTTTGGGGCTGCTCGCTAAAAAATGTACGTTCTATAGTACTTTGTCTAAGACTTGGCTTTATTGGATAGTTGGGTTAAGGAAGAAGGGCACCAATTGCTTCCTTTCACCAATTGCTAGCCACCACAGGCTCCCAAAACTTCCCAAGGGAGTCCAACATCTGCTGATCAGCAAGACTGGATCACGTGCCCAACCCTTAGCAAGGAGAAGGGGTCATTTCCACAAAGTTTATCCAGGATGTATTTTCCATAAGCAAAATAAATTCTGCTACAAGAAGAAGGTTAAGGGAGGAAGGACAGTTTATTAGGTGGACAGGAACTATAACTACCCCAGCTTGGTACACTCTCCACTTGTGGATTTAACATGGTTCCTGAGTCATGTTTTTTGTTTTTAATATTTATTTATTTGGCTGCTTCCAGTCTTAGTTGCAGCACATGAGGTCTTCATTGTGGCGTGTGGGGTCCTTTAGTTGTGACAATCAGGCTTAGTTGCCTCCTTGCGGCATGTGGGATCTTAGTTCCCTGACCAGGGATTGAACTCCCATCCCCCATATTGGAAGGCAGATCCTTAACAACTGGCCCACTAGGGAAGTCCCTTTGAGTCATCTTGAATATCCATAACATTCGTAAAAATGGAATTGCCCATGTATTAATACAAAGCCAGGGAAATGGTGCTTAGCTAGTGCATGAGCCTAGCTGACCACCTGTCAACCACATCTCAGAGTGGTTTTGTTCTCTCCTACATCTACACAGCTTTAATAAGAGGCAAACTTTGTTCCTTAGGGAAAGCGTCCCTCAGGTAATGGCAACTATTGATGTTGGCACTGAAGTGAAGAAGTGACTGAATCTTTTCTAAAAACTAGAACCACATTATATTCAAAAATCATCATAAGCCTGAAGGGAATACTCAGATATTTTCTTCTTAGCTGATTGCATATTATGAGTTTAAATGTCATAAAGTCTTCAAGAGGGCCTGAGACACACACTATATGAATGATGTGGATTTACTATACAAAAAAAGTCTGCATAACCCTTTCAATTATCTATTCTTACATAACAAACTACCCCAAAACTCAAGTGTCTCAAAGCAACAGACACTTTATCTATCGACAGCTCCACAATCTGGGTTGGAGTCAGCTAGGCGGTTCTTCTGCTAGTCTTACCAGCAATCACTCATGTGCCTGGATTCACCTGGTGTGTTGGCCAAAAGCTAGGCTCAGCTAGGACACTAGAATGCTTGGATCTTCCTCTCTCCATAAAATTCTCAAGTCCTCTCTCTCGCCACGTATTCCCTTCAGTTCAGAGAACTTCCCATATGGCAGGCAGACTTCCTGTATGGCAGTTCAGAGCTCCCAAGAGTACAAATGCAGGAACTGCCATGTCTTCCTATGGCTTAGGCACTGAACACACTCTGTTAATTAAAGTGAGTCACAGTGCCAGCCCAGATTCAAGGGACAGGAACTACCCTAGGGCAGGAATATAGGAAAACATGGTTCATGGGGGCTGGAGTTATAATAGACCACCACAGCTCCCCTATACTCCAGTTGTAGATGCGTTAGTCTAGTCTTTCACTGAATAAATCCAGATGCATCCTCATTTTGTAGATAATGAAGTGAGGCTTATAGAGATTAGGAAACTATCCCAAAGTTGCCCCGTTAGATTTGAATCCAAAGACAGTGCTCAATCCACTAACCATAGGATGTCATACTAGCTTTGGAACATACAATTAAGTTCAGTTCCTGGAAATGTATTCATTGGGTGTTTCCGTCGGGTGTTTCCTGGTAGATTTCAAAACAAAGACACCCTTTCATCTTCCATTCTCTCCTGTTTAACCTCAACCCCAATATTATCATCCCCTACTCCAGGACTTCCGGCCACTCAGATTCCAGAGCTCATTTCTCTATCTGCTTCTCTCCAGGCACAAAATTAATCACTCACTGCCACACACAAAACAGCACCCACTCAACAGTTAAGTGTGTGTGTTAGACACTCAGTCGTGTCCGACTCTCTGTGACTCCAATAGGTTCCTCTGTCCATGGGATTTCCTAGGCAAGAATACTGGAGTGGGTTGCCATTCCCTTCTCCAGGAAATCTTCCCGACCCAAGGATCAAACCTGGATCTCCTGCATTACAGGCAGATTATTTACTGTCTAAGCCACCTGGGAAGCCCAAGACTGAACTCAAATTCATGTACACCTAAGTTTCCTTTGTCCCTGATTCCCACCCCTCCATCCTCCATAGCCCAAGGTAAAGGCTGTCCACACTATTCAAAGGTACTGTCATGCTGCCAACCCCTCCCCTGCCATCAGCTTTCAGCCAAGGTGGTATCATCAAGGAGGTTTTGAGGCTGTGGACTCTGGGCCAATGAGCTGAGGTTGATAAGCCTAGACTGGCAGTTTCAGAAGGAAGAGAGGGTATCTCAGGGTATAGTCAGGGACCCATGAATAAGACAGCCACCAGGGCAGGGCTACTTTATTATTATTATTAATTGATATTTTCAAAGATGCAGAGACAGTCTATTGATAAATAACTGTTAAAGCATATTGACATGAAACTGACTCTGACAGCTTTTCGTAACAGTCTGGTGCCAAGCAAGTGCACTGAATATCCAATTTCATGTTTTCCCCAGAATGGTCTCCACAATGGTGATTTGGAGAAGAGAGCAAACCAAGAGTGAGAAGGAGAAGAGGAGGCCTACATGAGTCACCCTTGAGCCCACTGTTCCCCAGATTTTAGGTTCTCCCCTCTTTTAGTAATCTCCCCTGTACCCAAGGAGTTTGCTTTCCTCCTTATGACAGTACCCTATTGGCTCAGATAGTAAAGAATCCACCTGCAATGCAGAACACCTGGGTTCTAGCTCTGGGTTGTGAAGATCCCCTGGAGAAGTGAATGGCTACCCACTCCAATATTCTTGCCTGGAAAATCCTATGGACAAAGGAGCCTGGTGGGCTACCATCCATGGGGTCACAGAGTTGGACATGACTGAGTGACTAACACTTTCACTATGACAGTACCACACTCCCTGGGTTTGTGCTACAACTCAGGCTGGTACAGGGACCCAGATGGGAAGGGGCAACATAGAGGCCTTGCCCTTGCCACTAGAGGGTTGATGAATGAGGGACAATGAAACCCCCTATGTTAATATGTTTGAGCCCAGCCTCAGCTTTAAGTGGGTGCCATTTTGTGTGTACATGTGAAACAGTTTAAAGATGCGAGTAAATTGTCAGCCTGAACTTTCCAAGATGTATAATCTGCATCAGCATGAGAAGAGAAAAGCACAGAAATTGATTTAACTCTGTAAATATAATACTAATTATATCCTTTAAGTGATCTATTTACTGTTTAAGCTAAATCACCACTTGGCACAATAGCAATTATGGGCATATCATTAAAATATGTCCTGTTGGTATGGTTTCAAGTTATATTTGATTCTGATAATAATCCATGAGACTTATTCTATGAGCAATATATGAAAATTAATCTTTTTACTTTATAATTATACCATGAATTTTCCATCTTTTAATTTGCTGCTCAGAAAATGTGGTCATGGCTGAAACAATTGAAGAAAAAGTTAACTGTCACTCAAATCACATATTGCTTTTTCTCCATTTAATTGTTTCTAAAAATTCTATGATTTTCCATTTAAAGAAGTCAATGATCCTTGGCTGTGGCACCATGAAATGTCTGTTCCTTCTTTCAGACATTTAATATGCAGTGTTTCTCTTCTGTTATGCTTAGTACATCTAACATCTTGTATTTCTTAGACCAGAGCCATAAAAGGAAAATGTAGTAGCATATTCTACCTTTACCTTTTATCCATATATACTTTTTAAAATTTAGCTGAGCTTTAGTGCTGAACATTGAGGAGGCAATATATGAGAACAAGTTATCAAGGTGTNACATCTTGTATTTCTTAGACCAGAGCCATAAAAGGAAAATGTAGTAGCATATTCTACCTTTACCTTTTATCCATATATACTTTTTAAAATTTAGCTGAGCTTTAGTGCTGAACATTGAGGAGGCAATATATGAGAACAAGTTATCAAGGTGTCAGAGTTCCAGCCCCACAGTGATGATTTTTTTTCTCAGCTCTGCTGGACAGGGGCTATATGTTACAAGATGCCAAGGGCCATGAGATGATAGGGTGACTGGGTGAGATCTCCGTGACAAGCAGGCAAACATATCCAAACTGAGGCAAAGATTGAGTAGGTAGATTTACCCTCCCATTTGCTTCTGCTAAGGCACCCCCTAAAAATTGATCTGAGGAAATTGTTGAGTCACAAGTTTTCAGGATTTGGGGATCAATAGGAGTTAGAAGTAGATGAGAGTGATAGTTCTTCTCTCCAACAATCTCCCTATCAGGTAGTGTGTTATAATTAAGCCAAGTGACAGCTCAAATTCGGACACTCATACAAGCGTTCATAGCAAGGAGACAGTTTAACCGCCACACAGTCTGTCCTGAAAGTGCAATGATGTCCCATCCTGGTGACCCTTTGGCTGCTCCTACTGCACCTTGCATTGTAAGGTTCACGTGAGATCTATGCGCAATATTAGGACTGTTGAATGTACAAAACCTCTAGCCAGAANTTAACCGCCACACAGTCTGTCCTGAAAGTGCAATGATGTCCCATCCTGGTGACCCTTTGGCTGCTCCTACTGCACCTTGCATTGTAAGGTTCACGTGAGATCTATGCGCAATATTAGGACTGTTGAATGTACAAAACCTCTAGCCAGAATCAAGTAACCAAATCCCCCCCAAAATGGGGAAACGAGGGACCAGGATAGAATCCTAATCCTCAAGTGCCATTCTAAAGGGCTGTGGGCTATTGGCATCACTACATTCTTATACCCCTAGCATGCAAGACTAGGACTTTCTGAACAATATTTCTAGCTACTGCACACTGCTTAAATACCTTTTATTTCATCAATGAGAAATTATTTCTAACATCCCCATTAGGCTAATTAACAAAGCCTGTGATATTGATCTGAGATAAAGATATTTGAGGGCTTATAGCAGTTGCTTTGGGAATGTTGATTTCTGATTAGAGTCTTTCAAGGGAGAATAATCCCTAAAATGAATATCTTCAATTAGAGGACTTCAAATGTTAACAACTGCCCCTAGGGTATAGATTAAAATTAAGAGACATAAATATCTATCATACTGTCTTTCCTGACATTTAATAAAGTAAATTACACCACAGAAACCATATGCTATGAGATATGATGTTGTTATGGCAATGATTATAATAAAAGATGAATTTCAATATATTGTTTGCTTTACATGTATAAGCTTTTGTCCAAATGAATGCCTTTGAGCTAAGCTTAAACATCACTTTTGCTAGAATTGCCATATGATCCAGCAGTTCACCTTCAAGGTATAAACTCAAAAGAATTGAAAGCGGAAAGCAGAATCTCAGAGATATTTGTAGACCCATGTTCATAGAGGCATTATTTACAACAGCTAAAACATGGAAGCAACCCAAGTGTCCATGGAGAGATGAATGGATAATGACAATATGGTATATACATACAACGAAATATTATTCAGACTTAAAAAAAAAAAAAAAGAAGATCAGTCCTAGGTGTTCTTTNTGGCTGGATGGCATCACTGACTCGATGGACATGAGTCTGAGTGAACTCTGGGATTTGGTGATGGACAGGGTGGCCTGGCATGCTGCAATTCATGGGGTCATAAAGAGTCGGACACAACTGAGCTGAACTGAACTGACATGGAAAAATTTTAACTTGACTCCTACCTTACATTTATGGAAAAGAAATCTGAAGTGATTATAAATCTACATGTAAATGGAAAAAAAAGTGACACATGTAAAATAATTTTCATGATCTTAAAATAGGGAAATAACATTGTATATAACAACATAAAGAGCATTATGAATAGAGTTGTAAATTTTCAAATATTAGAACAAACATTTCTGCTTATATTAAGTGTTAAAGGAAAGTAAAAAATGTTTGGCAAAGAAGATGTACAAATTGCCAGTAGGTACATGAAAAGATACTCAGCATCATTAGTTTTAGAGAAACACAAATCAGAACTGCAATGGCATACCACTTCCCAGCTACTGCAGTAATTATAATTATTTTTAGTAGAAAATAACAAGTGTTGGGAGGATGTGGAGAAATTAGAACACTAATAAATTGTTTGTAGGAATGTGAAATCCTGTAGCTGTTGAAAAAAATTTGATAGTTTCCCCCAAATTNTCCCAGCTACTGCAGTAATTATAATTATTTTTAGTAGAAAATAACAAGTGTTGGGAGGATGTGGAGAAATTAGAACACTAATAAATTGTTTGTAGGAATGTGAAATCCTGTAGCTGTTGAAAAAAATTTGATAGTTTCCCCCAAATTAGAGTGCCTATGTGATCCAGCAGCTCATTTTCAGTCATATACCTAAGAGAACAGAAAGCGTATCTTCCTACAAACACATGCATGTGAATGTGCACAGCAGCATTATTCATAATAACCCCAAAGTGAAAACAACTCAACTGTCTATTCATAAATGGCATACTATGTATGTGTGTGTTAAGTCGCTTCAGTCATGTTCAACTTTTTGTGACCCTATGGGCTGTAGACTGCCAGACTCCTCTGTCCATGGGATTCTCCAGTCAAGAATACTGAAGTGGGTTACCATGCCTTCCTCCAGGGGATCTTCCCAATCCAGACATCAAACCAGTGTCTTTTATGTCTCCTGAATTGGCAGGTGGGTTGTTTACCATTGATATCACTTGAGAAGCCCAAATGGTGTACTGCTGCTAAGTCGCTTCAGTAGTGTCCAGCTCTGTGTGACCCCATAGACAGCAGCCTACCAGGCTCCCCCATCCCTGGGATTCTCGAGGCAAGAGTACTAGGGTGGGTTGCCAATGCATGAAAATGAAAAGTGTAAGTGAAGTTGCTCAGTCATGTCCGAATCTTGGCGACCCCATGGACTGTAGCCCACCAGGCTCCTCCATCCATGGGATTTTCCAGGCAAGAGTACTNGGCAAGAGTACTAGGGTGGGTTGCCAATGCATGAAAATGAAAAGTGTAAGTGAAGTTGCTCAGTCATGTCCGAATCTTGGCGACCCCATGGACTGTAGCCCACCAGGCTCCTCCATCCATGGGATTTTCCAGGCAAGAGTACTGGAGTGGGGTTCCATTTACTTCTCCAAAATGATGTACTACTTAGTGACAAAGAATGAAGTACTGACACATTCTATAATGTGGATGAACCTTGGCAACATTATGCTAAGGAAAAGAAGCCAGACATAAAGGACTGTCCATCGTGTATGCTTTAATTTATATGAAATGTCAACTCTATAGAGACAAAAGGTAGACTAGTATTTGGCAGAACTTAGGGGAGTGAGTGGAGAAGGCAATGGCAACTCATTCTAGTACTCTTGCCTGGAGAATACCACGAATGGAGGAGCCTGGTAGGTTACAGTCCATGGGGTCACTAAGAGTTGGACACGACTGAGCGACTTCGTTTCACTTTCATGCATTGGAGAAGGAAATGGCAACCCACTCCAATATTCTTGCCTGGAGACTCCCAGGGACAGAGGAGCCTGTTGGGCTGCCGTCTATGGGGTCGCACGGAGTTGGACATGACTGACGTGATTTAGCAGCAACAGCCAGGAGCGAAAGAATGAAGAGTGAGTGCTAAAGGATAAGAGGTTTCTTTTTGGAATGATCCAAGCATTCTGAAATTAGACAGTGATTATGGCTGTATACTTTATGAATTATAGACATTAAAATGATAAATGTTGTGTTATGTCAATTATATCTCAAAAAAGAGCTACTGAATTGAGGTGAATTGTATCCTCTCCAAACTCATATGTTGAAATCGAAGATACTCTAGCATTCAGGATGTAGCACTATTTGGAGATAAGATCTTTTAGTAAATCTTTAGGATGAAAACACTAATTCAAAAACATACATGCACCCCAATGTTCATAACAGGTCTATTCACAATAGCCAAGACATGGAAACAACCCAAATGCCAACAACNGCATTGGAGAAAGAAATGGCAACCCACTCCAGTGTTCTTCCCTGGAGAATCCCAGGGACAGGGGAGCCTGTTGGACTGCCGTCTATGGGGTCGCACAGAGTCAGACACGACTGAAGCAAGTTAGCAGCAGCAGCAGCAGCAGCAGCAGCAGTGTATATGTGTTAATACCAAACTCTCCACCCTTTCCCCTTTTGTAACCATAAGTTTGTTTTCTGCGTCTGTGGAACTATTCTGTTTTGTATATAAGTTCGTTTGTTTCCACTTTTTCTAGATTTCACATATAAGTGATATCATAGGATATTTGTCTTTGACTGCTTCACTTGATATGACAATCCTTGGGCCCATCCATATTGCTGCAGATGCCATTCTTGCTTTCTTTTTAATATCTGAGTAACATTCCATTGTATATATGTACCACATCTTCTTTATCCATTCCTCTGACCATGGAAATTTAGGTTGCTTACTTGTCCTGGCTACTGTAAATAGTGTTACTAGGAATACTGGAGTGCATGTATCTTTTCAAATCATGGTATTCTCTGTATATATGCCCAGAAGTGGGATTGTAGGATCATATGGTGGCTCTATTTTTAGTTGTTTTTTTTTTTAAAGAACCTCCATACTGTTCTCCATAGTGATTATACCAATTTACATTCCCACTGACAGTGTAGGAAGGTTCCTTTTTCTCCACACCCTCTCCAGCATTTATTATTTGTAGACTTTTTAATGATGGCTATCCTGACCCAGTGGCTCAGATGGTAAAGAATCTGCCTGGAACACAGGAGACCCAGATTCGATCCCTGGGTCAGGAATATCCCCTGTAGAAGGAAATGGCAACCCACTCCAGTACTCCTGCCTGGGAAATTCCCATGGACAGAGGAGCCTGATGGGCTACAATCCATGGGGTTGTAAAGAGTTGGACATGACTGAGCATGACTAACACACAGATTCTGACCACTGTGAGATGATACTTCATTGTGTTTTGCTTTGCATTTCTCTAATAATTAGTGACATTGAGCATCTTTTCATGTACCTGTTGATTATTTGTTTATTTTCTTTGGAGAAATGTCTGTTGAGGTCTTCTGCCCATTTTTTAAAATTTGGGTTGTTTGTTTTTTTGATATTGAGCTGTATGAGCTGTTTGTATATTTTGGAGATTAATAATCCATTGTCAGTCACATTGTTTGCAAATATTCTCTCCCATTCTGTAGTTTTTTTGTCTTTTTGTTTTGTTTATGGTTGCCTTTGTTGTGTAAAAGTTTTTAAGTTTAATTATTTCCCATTTCTTTATTTTTCATTTTATTTCATTTAATCTAGAAGATAGAGCCAAAAAGATATTGCTGTGATTTATGTCAGAGAGTGTCCTGCCTATGTTTTCCTCTAGGAGTTTTATAGTATCCATTTTACATTTAGGTCTTTAATCCATTTTGAGCTTATTTTTGTGTATGGTGTTAGAGAATGTTCTGATTTCATTCATTTACATGTAGCTCTCCAGTTTCCCAGCACTTAAAAGAGACTGCTTTTTCTCCATTGTATATTCTTAGCTCCTTTGTCATAGATTAATTGACCACAGGTGCTTGGGTTTATTTCTGGGCTTTCTATCTTGTTGCATTGATCTATGTTTCTCCATTTTGTTTCTCAAGATTGCTTTGGCTCTTTAGGTTCTTTTGTGTTTCCATACAAATTGTAAAATTTTTATTATTCTAATTTTGTGAAAAATGCCATTGGTAGTTTGCTAGGGGTTGCATTGACTCTGTAGATTGCTTTGGGTAGTATAGTCATTTTTACAATATTGATTCCTCCAATTCAAGAACACTAAATATCTTTCTGTTTGTGTCATCTTCAGTTTCTTTCTCATCAGCATCTTATAGATTTCAGAGTTCAGGTATTTTGCCTCCTTAGATAGGTTTATAGTCTTAGTTTTGCAAGACAAAGAGTTCTGGAGCTGGATAGTGGTGATGATTACACAACAGTATGAAAGTATTTAATGTCACTGAACTGTGTATTATTAGTAAATTTTATATTAGGTGTATTTTATTACTATAAATTTTTTAAAATCACATTTCCTGCTTTCTCGATATTTGGGTTCATTATAAGAAAAATATTTTCTGGGTTTCTGTCCCTCTATCATTACCCTGAAGCCTCAGGAAGATTCCACTTCTGCTACAACAGGTATTATTGTAGCAACAATAAGAGTAAGGTGAGTTCAGAGGTGTATACACAGCCCACTATGTTAAAATGGCAAAACCAATACAGTATTGTAAAGCAAAATAAAGTAAAAATTAAAATTAAAAAAAAATGAGAACTTGAACGACAAGAAGATGAGAGATGAGATCTGAGAGAGTAACAGGGGCCTGCACAAAGGCAAAACTACTTGGGTGGGGCAAGTAAGCTACCTAGGGAGTAAAATTTAAGGTGGTATTCACACTCAAATGCTAACTCTACATTTGTACAATCCTTGAGAGTGAGTGCCTCCTTACATTTTGTACCCAAGTGCCTTTCTTGCCTCCTCCTACTTCCAGTCCTGCACCTTGGGCCTTGTTTGCAAAGTAAGAATCTTAGATTATATCCTGATGGCTTGAAGGAAACTTTGCTATTTTTTTTTTTTTGAGAATTTTTTTTTTTTAATTTTAAATGGAGGCTAATTACTTTACAATATTGTGGTGGTTTTTGCCATGCATTCATATGAATCAGCCATGAGCGTAAATGTGGTCCCCATCCTGAATCCCCCTCCCACCTCCCTCCCCATCCCATCCCTCTGGGTCATCCCAGTGCACCAGCCCCAAGCACCCTGCCTCATGCATCGAACATGGACTGGAGATCTATTTCACATATGATAATATACGTGTTTCAATGCTATTCTCTCAATTCATCCCACCCTCGCCTTCTCCCACAGAGTCCAACAGTTTGTTCTTTATATCTGTGTCTCTTTTGCTGTCTCGCGTATAAGGTCATCGTTACCATCTTTCTAAATCCCATATATATGCATTAATATACTGTATTGGTGTTTTTCTTTCTGACTTACTTTGCTCTGTATAATAGGCTCCAGTTTCATCCACCTCATTAGGACTGATTCAAATGCACTCTTTTTAATGGCTGAGTAATACTCCATTGTGTATATGTACCACGACTTTCTTATCCATTCGTCTTCTGATAGACTTGTAGGTTGCTTCCATGTCCTGGCTATTGTAAACAGTGCTGCAATGAACACTGGGGTACACGTGTCTCTTTCAATTCTGGTTTCCTCGGTGTGTATGCCCAGCAGTGGGATTCCTAGGTCATATGGCAGTTCTCTCTGGAGAAGGAAATGGCAGCCCACTCCAGTATTCTTGCCTGAGAATCCCATGGATGGAGGAGCCTGGTAGGCTACAGTCCACAGGGTCACGAAGAGTCAAACACGACTGAATGACTTCACATGGNGCCCAGCAGTGGGATTCCTAGGTCATATGGCAGTTCTCTCTGGAGAAGGAAATGGCAGCCCACTCCAGTATTCTTGCCTGAGAATCCCATGGATGGAGGAGCCTGGTAGGCTACAGTCCACAGGGTCACGAAGAGTCAAACACGACTGAATGACTTCACATGGCAGTTCTATTTCCAGTTTTTTAAGGAATCTCTACACTGTTCTCTACTACTACACATAGTAGCTGTACTAGTTTGCATTCCCACCAACAGTGTAAGAGGGTTCCTTTTTCTCCACACCCTCTC
>SJYV01000553.1:71465-101080 GCA_006410875.1 Neotragus pygmaeus | reverse complement strand
TAAATGAGGGCTTATTCCTAGGGTATTAATTCCATTTATTATATTGATCTACAATAGTATCCATATGCCAGCACCACACTTTATTGTAATTTTGTTATAAGTTTTAAAATTGTAAAGTATAGGCTCTCTTTTTTCTCCTTTTCCAAAATTGTTTCAGTTTTTACATTCCCATATTAAATTCAGGATTAAGTTCTAAAAAGGCAGCCAGAATTTTAATATGGGGAATGCATCATAGATAGTACTATAGGTCAATGTAATAAAAGGAATTAAGACCCCAGGAATAAACTCTCACTTATGGCCTAATTTGCTTTCTGTCCATAATGAAAAAGCTGACTTAAGAAGTCAACATTCAGAAAATGAAGATCATGGCTTCTGGTCCCATCACTTCATGGCAAATAGACAGGGAATCAATGGAAACAGTGAGAGACTTTATTTTCTTGGGCTCCAAATTCACTGCAGATGGTGACTACAGCCATGAAATTAAAAGATGTTGCTCTTTGGAAGAAAAGCTATGATCAACCTAGACAGCATATTAAAAAGCAGAGACACTACTTTGCCAAAAAAGGTCCATCTAGTCAAACTTATGGTTTTTCCAGTAGTCATGTATGGATGCAAGAGTTGGACCATAACGAAGGCTGAGCACTGAAGAACTGATGCTTTTGAACTGTTGTTTGGAGAAGACTCTTGAAAGTCCCTTGGACTGTAAGGAGATCCAACCAGTGAATCCTAAAGGAAATCAGTCTTTAATATTCATTGGAAGGACTGTTGCTGAAGTTGAAGCTGCAATCCTTTGGCCATCTCATGTGAANTGTTGTTTGGAGAAGACTCTTGAAAGTCCCTTGGACTGTAAGGAGATCCAACCAGTGAATCCTAAAGGAAATCAGTCTTTAATATTCATTGGAAGGACTGTTGCTGAAGTTGAAGCTGCAATCCTTTGGCCATCTCATGTGAAGAACTGACTCATTGGAAAAGACCCTGATGCTGGTAAAAATTGAAGGCAGGAGGAAAAGTGTACTACAGAAGATGAGATGGTTGGATGGGATTACTGACTCGATAGACATGAGTGAGCAAGCTCTGGGAGTCAAGCTCGGGAAGCCTGGAGTGCTGTAATCCGTGGGGTTGCTGAGTCAGATACGACTGAGTGATGAAACGAACCAATTAAAAAGCAAAAACACCTCTTTACTGACAAAAGTCCATATAGTCAAATCTACAGTTTTTTTGAGTAGTCATGTACAGATGTGAGAGATGGACCATAAAGAGGGCTGAGCACCAAAGAATTGATGCTTTCAAATGGTGGTGTTGCAGAAGATTCGAGAATTTCCAGGAAGGCAAGGAGATCCAACCAGTCCATCCTAAAGGAAATCAACCCTGAATATTCCTTGGAAGAACTGATGCTGAAGCTGAAGCTTCAATACTTTGTCCACCAGATGTGAAGATCTGACTCATTGGGAAAAAAACCCTGATACTGGGTAAGACTGAGACAAAAGGAGAAGAGGGTGCAGAGGATGAGATGTTTAGATAACATCATGGATGTTAATGAACATGAATTTGAATAAACTCCAGGAGATAATGAGGGACAGAGGAGCCTGATATGGTGCAGTCCATGGGACAGTAAAAAGTTAGACCTGATTTATCAACTGAACAACAACAATATAGAGAAATACTTTATTTGCTTATCTGAATATCAGTTTCTGAGAATGCCAACTAAATCAAATCCTGTATTTGTCTATTGTCCCCTCTGTCTGCAAACCCACTGCCTCATACTCCTTAGTACTCTGGACTTGGTGCATTTGTTACTTCCTCAAGATTCTGAATATTGTTCTGAATCTAAAGAATTATAGACTAAAAATATCCTTTCAGCTAGCTTTTTAAATGACTCCTCTTCATTCTTCTAGTTGCATTATAAATAATTAGCTCAATATCATGTCCTTAGGAAAACTTTGTCTAAGGCCTTTGGTTAGGTCTCTGTAATGTATATACACATTCCACTTTATATTATTTTAGAGCAATGCAATTTCACAATTCCTTTGTCTGTGAAAAGATAAAGGAAAAAATAAATTATTTCTGTAATTAAATAACATAAAAATGCAGGATATGCATGTAATACCCGATTTGGGGATTATTATTTACAATTCCTATCACTACCAGTCTATAAACTCTATGAACACAAAGGAAAGGTTTCCTTGTTCTGCAGTGTAGCTCTCACTTTCAGTCTTTGGTGAGTAGTAGGCCTCAGATGCATACTTATTAAATGAAGGAATGTTAGAAATGGATACGTGATGATAAACCTTTGGTTTCTAATTTGTCAAGCAAAGAAAGATGTTGATAATCAAGAGAAATTCACTCTACTCAGCTAACAAACATGCAGTTTCCTGAATATTAATTGTTTCATTTTTATATCTAAGTTAATTTAATTTCAAAGTTAATTACAGCTATTTTTCAAAAAAACATCTTATTTTCAGTATTGAACCAACATGAATCTGTGGCCTAAGAATAATGTGATAGTCCTCAGTACCATATATAAAGATGCTATCTGATAGAGCAAAAAAGTAGAAAATAAAACTGATATTAAAAGAATACTTAAATTTAAAAAATCAAAATTTGTAGCTATACTTTTAAAGGGCATGTTTGCAATCAATTTAACAGATAGCTAAGCTTATCAGGTAGGAAAATAATATCTTTGATATGTTAAAATACTCTACTCTTAAGTTTAAAGGAGATGAATACAAGTGTGAAATCTCTTGAATGATTAATTTATATGAGTAATGCTATAAATGTTCATATCCTTTTATGTATTGATTGTTAAATTATATGTTCAGAAACAATGGCCTATGACACTATCAACATAATTTATACTGTGCAATCCAAATACACGATTAACATCACAAGTTAAGCACGTTAAAGTTTATTCACCTATTATTTTATAGCCAAGTCTCTTGACTAGGGAGTACTTCATTTCAATAGCTAAAATGTAGCAGTGATCATAAGTCAGATGGTTATCAGACAAACTTCTGCTCAGTTGTTCCCAGAGGAGAATTCGTTTATCTCTCATTGAGCTGTAGTTCACACATAGAGGAATTAACCAATTTGCTGCACACTTTAGTTATTGAATCTTGGAAGCCACAGAGAGACAGAAACAGATATGGAACCTGGGACAAAAATGTCTTCATTATCATTTATGACCAAAGCTTTTATATTACTTTAGTATCAGGGAAGACAAATGACTATGCATTCTTTTCTGAATCTTTACCAATGAGAATAATAAATGTCTGTGTTTGTACTAGATTGGGAGAAAAACATATTTTAAAGTAAATTTAATTTTCCTCTCTGCTCTATCTCTTTTTAGATTTTTTTTTTTAATCTGAAGTTTTATGGTAATGATGTTTTGAGTATAGAAATAGATAACAAAACAGGCTCTGAAACTAAAGTATTTTAAACATACAAAGGAAAATGACACGGTACCCATGTATGATGTAAGCTTTAAGGTTGCAATTACATAAATACCTCTTCTGATTTTTGTTTGGAGTTTAACTAGTTTTAGAGATATATTTTTCTGAACTGAAAATAATTCGGGCATTTAATTTTGTTTCTATTTTTAAAATGTCTTCAAAAAAAGGAAAATCTTCAATTGTTATCTAGCATTTGTCCTACTTAACCTCTTAAGAAGAAAATACACAGATTGATTAAAGTTTTGCTATGGAGTTCTCAACACAATATTTCAGTGAAATTCTAATAAGAATATATCTATAGTGCAAAAAGCATATCTACGCTAGTTCTATATTTATGCAGAGAAATTGAGTAAAAACCTACACATTGATCAAGATATTTAGAGAAAATTCTATTATAAACAAAAAGATATATTTTGTCTTTTGTACTATTATGTTATTTTTAAATGACTATTTTGAGGTAGACTATTTTAAAAGTATTAAATTTGTTAAAATATTTCTTCTGTTTTATGTTTTCAGTGTTTTGGCTGCAAGACATGTAGAATATCTTAGTTCCCCAACCAAAGATCAAACTTGTACCCCCTGTGTTGGAAATTGAGTTGAAATCTACACATTAGGTAAATTCTTAACCATTGGACCACCAGGGAAGCCCCTTGTATTATATACATCAATATATGATGAAGGTTCTGATATACAATTCATCCCATTTAAAATGATACATGTAGATAAATAGCATACATATGTAGTATGTATATATATGTATATACACATATATTTGCTTATATGTGCTTATTATTGCTTGTATATACATATGCACATATGTATTTATGTGGATAGAAATATATTTATATATGTTATGCTCTTGTTACATTTGAATTAAAATTTATGTGTGACTCTGATTCACTTTCAGTTCTGAGCATTTGAAATTAACCAAATAACCCTGACAGTGCCAATATAGTTTCTTACTACATAGCTATAGTACATTTTAAAATAGTAAGTTCCCTGTTATTTGTTATTGCAAAACTTGGAATATGCCAGAAAAATTATTNGACTCTGATTCACTTTCAGTTCTGAGCATTTGAAATTAACCAAATAACCCTGACAGTGCCAATATAGTTTCTTACTACATAGCTATAGTACATTTTAAAATAGTAAGTTCCCTGTTATTTGTTATTGCAAAACTTGGAATATGCCAGAAAAATTATTAATTAAAATCAACTCAAAGTGAAAACAGAGAATGTATAAAAGAAGGTGATTATATCACAATGTTATGAAATTATTCACAGGAAACAATAATAATGGAAAATGTTCATAGCTCTTGTTATATTAAAAAAAGGAAAAGAGTGTGACTGTTTTCTTGATTTTTCAGAATAAAAGACCTCATGTTTATGATTTAAAAGGATATACTTTTAAAAGTGTAGATAANTCAAGGCTGTATATTGTCACCCTGCTTATTTCACTTCTATGCAGAGTACATCATGAGAAATGCTGGGCTGGAAGAAGCACAAGCTGGAATCAAGATTGCCGGGAGAAATATCAATAACCTCAGATATGCAGATGACACCACCCTTATGGCAGAAAGTGAAGAGGAACTAAAAGCCTCTTGATGAAAGTGAAAGAGGAGAGTGAAAAAGTTGGCTTAAAGCTCAACATTCAGAAAACAAAGATCATGGCATCTGGTCCCATTACTTCATGGCAAATAGATGGGGAAACTGTGGAAACAGTAGCTAACTTTATTTTTGTGGGCTTCAAAATCACTGCAGATGGTAATTGCAGTCATGAAATTAAAAGATGCTTACTACTTGGAAGAAAAGTTATGACCAACCTAAATAGCATATTAAAAGGCAGAAACATTACTTTGCCAACAAAGGTTCATCTAGTCAAAGCTATGGCTTTTCTAGTAGTCATATATGGATGTGAGAGTTGGACTATAAAGAAAGCTGAGTACTGAAGATTTGATGCTTTTGAACTGTGGTGTTGGAGAAGACTCTAGAAAGTCCCTTGGCCTACAAGAAGATCCAACCAGTCAATCCTAAAGGAAATCAACCCTGAATATTTATTGGAAGGACTGGTGCTGAAATTCCAATACTTTGGCCACCTGATGTGAACAACCGACCCTTATGAAAATACCATGATGCTGGGAACAATTGAAGGCAGGAGGAGAAGGGGATGACAGTGTATGAGATTGTTGGATGGCATCACCAACTCAATGGACATGAGTTTGAATAAACTCCAGGAGCTGCCTGGAGTGCTGCAGTCCATGGGGTCACAAAGGGTCAGACAGGACTGAGCAACTGAAATGAACTGAAACTGTGTTACATAATAAAGTAATATAAAAAGCAACTCCAGGTCCCTACTCCTAACTACAACACACACACAGTAATTGAACAGGAAAATGCCAAATCTGGTGTAGTGAAACAGGGTTTGTAGTCTGTATCCTTCATTCATAATAACTACTCATAACCCTCTATTCAGTGGGTTTGTACTTATGGAAGACCAAAAGGAATTGCTCGAAACCCAGCAGTTCATTATCTAAATTAATATTAAGTAAACTATGAAGGAGTGAGTGATAAACTACTGTATGAATAAAACATTTTCTGAAGACAGTAACAGAATGCTTTACTATTTCTGGCAGACACATTAAAGTTTTTAGCTATTCTGCTTTTTTTTATTTGAATGAAACAATTATATACTGTAATGGTAGCAGTTTAATATAACATGGATATTTTCTGATATTAAAGACATATGTAATCCAAAAATGTTTAAAGAATAAAAGACCAGATGGAAAAGCAAAATGTTTATGTTTTTTTGAGGAAAGGAGATACAAAAACTGGCAAATAGTAGCATCTTATAGAATAATTGAAAATCTCTCAAAAACTCAATAGATAAAAATAGACTTTATGATTATAACAGAAATCCAAGATGTTTAGAAATGATAAAAAAAAAAAAGGTGACATCATCAACTCAGTGAACATGAGTTTGAGCAAACTCTGGGAGACAGTGAAGAACAAGGAAACTTAGTGTGTTGCAGTCACGGGATCACAGGATATAGCAAAAATACAACTGCCTTTCATGTGTTCTGCTTAAATTATCTTAATCCAAGGAATAATTATAAAATAAATAGCTAAATATAAGTTTGCTTACATAAAATTGTAAAGCATTTAAAATATCTTGTCAAAATGGTGGATTCAGGTCGATGTATGGCAGAGCCAATAGAGTATTGCAAAGTAAACTAAAGTAAAATAATAATAATAATAAATAAATAAATACATGAAACAAAAATATTAATTGAAAAATAATTTGACAATGTAATAAGGCTAAAGTAAGCAAGGTTAGGAGAAGGCAATGGCACCCCACTTCAGTACTCTTGCCTGGCAAATTCCATGGACAGAGGGGCCTGGTAGGCTGCAGTCCATGGGGTCACTAGGAGTCAGACACAACTGAGCGACTTCATTTTCACTTTTCACTTTCATGCATTGGAGAAGGAAATGGCAACCCACTCCAGTGTTTTTGCTCCAGGGATGGGGGAGACTGGTGGGCTGCCATCTCTGGGGCTGCACAGAGTCAGACACGACTGCAGCGACTTAACAGCAGCAGCAGTAGCAGCAAGCAAGGTTATATCTAATTGAAACTAAAATTAATCATGTCTGTTTTCAATAAAACATTACTGCAAACAATATGCAAAACTCTAAAGAAAGGTTTTAGTTTAACTTTTATATCTTTTTCTCCTAATAAAGTTACTCTTCCTTTACCTTCAAACTTAGAAGCAAGCAGTTACCAAAATGGTGAGTATAAAATCTTCCAGGAACTGATATCTTTCTTTATGTTCCCAGAAAACATAACATTTTGTTTAATGTCTTCTAAACATATTTTCCTTCAGAATTTGAATTTTTAAGGTGAACGACACGTTCATGTAGAAGAAAGGATCATCTGAATAAACTGTACATTAAACTTTACAATAATATAACCAATATGGAGTAAGACATGTATATTTTAGAAAGCATGATCAGTTTTTAATAAAGAATATGTAATTGTTGGAATTTAAGAAAAACATGCATTTTCTATGTAGTATTGGTTTCTTTAAAACCTTATAATGTCTGATTTAAATGTGAACTTTATAAGTGATTATTAAGTGCCCCATTTTGTGATTCACTCATGCTGCTGATAGTTCCTAACTAACACTGTCTATCCTCTTTTTGCCACAAGATAGAAATTTATATTTTATTAGATGCAAGTTTCATTAAAATTAAATTTACTGCTTCTTAATTCCACTAAAAGACAATTCCTTTGTCTCAATTAACATACAAATAGTGAGACATGGAGTTTAAAAGACTTGTTCAAGGACACATGCAACTTAGAGGGATATTAGAATTCTCTTTGCTTAATTTTTAAATTTGTTGCTATCTTGAACTATTTATAATTTATTAACTTCTTCAAACAGAGAGTCTTACTTTGATAGATAACTTCTTTGGACCCTGGATGTGCTCGTAAAATTTTCACTGCTTTTTATTATTCTTACAGGTTTAAGCAATACTAATCGTATTTTACTATAATAATTATTGCACACAAAATGACATTTCTAAAATGGCAAAAAATTTAAAACCTCATCTTTTAAAATTGATTTTTCTATACTTTCATTTGACTTCAAAATTGAGACAGGAAATTCTATATTCTTTATTTTTGCCTCTAGTTTTTTTCCAGTCTAGGAAATGCAAACTTCCTGGGGAGCATATTGAAAGAAAATTATAATATTTTCTCAAATTTTAATAAAATGGGACAGTTTCATTTATTAAATGAATTTAATTTTTTCATTGCCCTAAAGACAACATCACTACCATAGAGTAAATGTCAGTGTGTTTGAGGCTCATTTTATTTTAAGCTTTTATGCTTTTTCCAATGCCAGCTTACATTCAAATTTTAAAAATACATGTGATGCTACAAGAGCAATAATAATGCCAAAATTAAGCACACACACGCTTAATTAATACCTTCAGACAAAAATAAAACTGAAGTTGGCTCATGGTTTTAACTCCCCATTAAAAACAATTTCTATGTACAGTTCACCAGGGTTTCGTTTTTCTATAGTTTGTCTAACTATAAACTGAAATTAGAGTCAAACCAACTGCTTAGCTTACATACAGCTATATGTACATCAGAGGATGGTTGTTAGGGTATAATGTCATTATCACAGTGCTGACATTCATATAATTTTCATCATTATCATTGTTATCACAGTATCTCCAAATTCTGAAATTTCTCACAAAGTACTGTTGCTAAAAGAGCATATGACATGCATTATTTGCCCTAGATACATTTATACATTTATGCTCTACTTAGGGCAACAATTCCCCTTTTGAAATTCCCTCCTCCCAGAAAAATTCATTACAATGGAGGCAATAGTCTACCTTTTTTTTTTTTTAACTTTATTTTACTTTACAATACTCTATTGGCTTTGCCATACATCGACATGAATCCACCCCAGGTGTACACGAGCTCCCAAGCAATAAATGCTGGAGAGGATGTGGAGAAGAGGGAACCCTCTTACACTGTTGGTGGGAATGCAAACTAGTACAGCCACTATGGAAAACAGTGTGGAGATTTCTTAAAAATAGTCTACCTTTAACGTTAAAAGAAGAAAAAAGATATTCAATAGACTGAGATTTCTTCTTTGAAGAGTGGAAAACCCCCAAATTAAACCCAAATTATTGACTATATTTGCAATTTCCTGGGAGTTTATAATTATTTCAAAATTAAATATTTTAAATTTTAAATGTAAGTTCAAAATCTCAAAGAAACCAATGTAGAGCTTCAAGAAACCCATTAATGAAAGTTTCTTAATATTTAAAGAGAAAATATCTGTGATATCTCAAGGTATTAAAAATAGTTTGATTTATAATTTACTTTCATTTCTTTTTGCTTTTATTTATGTTTAGATTTAAAAATCTTATATTAATCTAACATCCAAGATACTTTTACCACTATAGAGAATTTGATAATAATTATATATTTAGTAGGAAGTTTTAAAATATTCAGATTCAAAAGAAGGTATTCAGGTTGTGTTATTTTATGAATAATGGGCTAAAGTGGCACTTGGGGAAATTCACTAAGCTGAAATAATGTTATAAACTTCAGGAATGATTCATGAATGCAATCAAGCATTTATTTACTCAGAAGCCTTTTAAAATTTACTAAAATAATAAAAGGCATTTTTACTTATAATTCATGGCAAGTTTCCTCTTTTTCATTTTATTTTCCTTATTTTTATTCTAAGGTTACTGCTATAAGTATCTCCAAATGTCACACTAGTGTTATCTGTCTCTCTCCAGAAGAAACCACAGCCTTTACGAAAATACTCTGTTGATTTGACACAATGCCAGGCAAATAAATATTACCAATAAGTATTTGTTGAGTGAATGATTGAGTGTTCACATTAGAGCAGATAAATTATATTAATTTTTCATAGAATTCCTCATGTATAGAAACCATTGCTTTTTAATTGTGGTAAAAAATGACATATAACACATGATGTACCCTTTTTACAAATATTTAAGTATACCACACTGTACTATTAACAAAAGGCACAGTGTTGTATATAGATCTCTAGAACTTTTTACCCTGTGTGACTGAAACTATACATACGTTGAGGAGTAATTTTAAATTTCCACCTCCACCCAGCCCCTAGCAACCACCATTCTACTTTCTGCTGAAGGTAAGTTTGGCTACTCATTATGAGTTTGTTTATATTTCATATAAGCAAAATAACGAAGGATTTGTTCTTCTCTGACTTCATCTGGGAATCACATCTTCCCCATGATTTCAGATGTACCATTAAATATTGTACATAGAGTGCTTAGATTGTGTTCTTTGTCTTCCAAAGTCAATTCGTAATCTCACTGCTTTCTTGCAATAACCTTGAATAAAATCTCCCTCAACATTCTAACTTTGCAAATTTTTCCTCTGACAGATTTTTTTTTCAGAATTAGTTTGCAGTAAAGGAATAATATACATTATTAACAGTGATAGGCAAGGTATCAATGCTTCCTGACTTTTCCAACTCTCACATCCATACATGACCACTGGAAAAACCATAGCCTTGACTAGAAGGACAGTTGTTGGCAAAGAAATGTCTCTGCTTTTGAATATGCTGTCTAGGTTGGTCATAATTTTCCTGCCAAGGAGCAAGCATCTTTTAATTTCGTGGCTGCATGCACCACCTGTAGTGATTTTGGAGCCCCATAAAATAAAGTCTGCCACTGTTTCCACTGTTTCCCAGTCTATTTACCATGAAGTGATGGGATTGGATGCCACGATCTTAGGTAGACAATAAAGAAAGCTGAGCACTGAAGAACTGATGTTTTTGAACTGTGCTGTTGGAGAAGATTCTTGAGAGTCCCTTGGACTCCAAGTCCGTCCTAAAGGAGATCAGTCCTGGGTCTTCATTGGAGGGATTGATGTTGAAGCTGAAACGTCAATACTTTGGCCACCTGATACGAAAAGCTGACTCATTTGAAAACACCCTGATGCTGGGAAAGATTGAAGGTAAGAGGAGAAGTTCTTACCTGCATCAATACATTTGAGAAAGCCCAGACACTAAATAGTTTACTATAGCTTGTGAGATATATTAAACAAAAAGAAAGGCAAACAAACAAAAAACCTCTAACCTAATTTAACCTTGACTTGTAATCAAACTTTGTATCAAGTTGATGGTGTGTTCAACTTAGTCATTTTATAAAATATTTTCTCCACCTTTTCTATGCATATCTAAATATACTATTCACATATTTATTTCTTTAAGATGACACTGCCATTTTCATATGTGATAAATTTTCACATTAAAACATAATTACTACAAAAAGATAGCAATAAATCCAAGTATTCCATATAGACTATTTCTAAGCACTGATCTTTTTAATCTTTAGTTTTGTGTCTTTGCTCCAGGTGGGAAAAGACTTTGTATGTAAACAGAGCATCACGTTCTTTATGTGTTCCAGCTTGTGAATTTTGCTTGAAGTTATGTGCTTTAGATGCCATCAGTTATTTTTATTTTTATGTTTGCAATAAGCTTTTAGCTATATTTAGCAGTACTCTCTAATACATCTGTGAAGACAATATCTTCTCCTTATACTCCCTGCAAGGGTCAAATGAACTGAAACCTACCTCAATTAGCAGGCAACACAGAACTTATGTTCGTCTATGTCTACCATTTAATGTTTTTATTTTAGAATAGATCTTTCAGGTTTTTGTGTATCTTTTTAAATAATATCTACTTATAATTTGGCTAAGGAAATTAAAAATCACAGAGTTTGTGATTTTTTTGTAAAACCTCACTTCCCCTCCCCTCTTTGCTAATTTCCAAATGAGTAACTTTTCTTACTGTGTATATTCTCTCTCTCAATCTCTGTTTTCAGAGGTACTACATCTAAAATCTAGTGGCTGATCTACAAACTTTCTACATAACAAGAGAAGACATTTTAGAACTCCCCAAGATGGCATAAGGATACTAATATTCTTGTGTAGCATTAATACTAGAAAGTAACAAGCTCATTAGTCTTCACCTTTCAAACTACATCAATGTTTTCTGATATCTCTGTGTCCACAAAGGAAGTCTCGTACTCTTTAACTTTTCAAACTACTATCTTCCCTACACCTGTGTAGAATGCCATGCTAACACTTCATCATTACTGAGGTTTATGGGGCTGTATTTGAGGATGGGTTAGTGGCCAGCTGGTTAAGAGTCCACTTGCAACGAAGGAAACCTGGAATCGATCCATGGGTTGGGAAGATTTTCCTGGAAAAGGAAATAACAACCCACTCCTGTATTCTTGACTGGAAAATCTCAAGGACAAAGGTCTCAGGTGGGCTACAATCCATGGGGCTGCAACGAGTCTGACAGGATTTTGTAACTAAAACCACCAGGATTCTTGGGTCTGTTCTGTCCTGTCACTGCCTTGTTATTGATTAACTGTTGTCAATAAATTCTGCTGCATTGTTTCATAACTGGATGGAAATAGAGACCCATCCCATAAGCAATGCTTTGTTGTGGTTGTTTTTGAGTCAGTCAGTTGAGTCTTTATGGGACCCCAAGACTGGAGCATGCCAGGCTTCCCTGTGCTTCACTATCTCCAATAGTTTGCACAAACATGTCCATTTAATCAATGATGCCAACCAACCATCTCATCCTCTGTCACTCCCTTCTCCTCCTGCCCTCAGTCTTTCCCAGCATCAGGATCTTTTCCAATGAATTGGTTCCTCACATCAGGTGGCCAAAATACTGGAGCTTCAGGCTTAGTATTGGCCCTTCCAATGAATATTCATTGGAATTTATTTCCTTTAGGATTGACTGCTTTGATCTCCTTGCAGTCCAAATGACTCTCAAGAGTCTTCTCCAACATCACAGCTCAAAAGCATCGATTCTTCAGTACTCAGCCTTCGTTATGGTCCAATGCTTACTTCCGTACATGACTACTGGAAAAACCATAGCTTTAAATGGTCCATAGCTAAATGGAACTTTGTCAGCAAAATGATGTCACTGTTTGTTAATATGCTGCCTAGGTTGGTCATAACTTTTCTTCCAAGGAGCAAGCATCTTCCAATTTCATGGCTACAGTCACCGTCCACAGTGATTTTGGAACCCAAGAAAATAAAGTCTGTCACTGTTTGTTTCCCCACCTATTTCCCATGAAGAGCTGGGGCTGGATACCATGATCTTCATTTTTTGAAAGTTGAATTTTAAGCCAGTTTTTTCACTCTTCTTTCACCTTCATCAAGAGGCTCTTCAGTTCCTCTATGGTTTTTGCCATTATCTGTCATTTAAATCTAACACTATGTGTAATTGAAATCTCACTTTAAAAAAAATCCCTTTAAATTTCTGCTTTTATATATTATCTTGAAGAGATCTGGGTCAGTTCAAATTTGGTTTACCTGATAAAGATAATTAGTTCAGTCCAGTCCAGTCACTCAGTCATGTCCAACTCTTTGTGACCTCATGGACTGCACCACATAAGTCTTCCCTGTCCAACACCAACTCCCAGGGACTACTCAAACTCATGTCCAAAGATTCGGTGGTGCCATCCAATCATCTCACCTTCTGTCGTCCTTTCTCCTCTGGCCTTCAATCTTTCCCAGCATCAGGNAGTGAATTTAACTCATTTGAACACTGTATCTACTACTGTGGGCAAGAATCCCTTAGAAGAAATGGAGTAGCCATCACAGTCAACAAAAGAGTCCAAAATGTAGTACTTAGATGCAGTCACAAACACAACAGAATGATCTCAGTTAGTTTCCAAGGCAAATCATTCAATATCACGGTAATCCAAGTCTATGCCCAGACAAGTAAGACTGAAGAAGATGAAGTTGAACCATTTTATGAAGACCAACAAGACCTTCTAGAACTAACACCCAACAAAAATGTCATTTTCATTATAGGGGGCAGGAATGCAAAAGTAGAAAGTCAAGAAACACTTGGAGTAACAGGCAAATTTGACCTAGGAGTGCAGAATGAAGCAGGAGAAAGGCTAATAGATATTTGCCAAGAGAATGCACTGGTGATAGCAAACACCTTCTAACAACAACACAAGAGAAGACTACACTTGGACATCACCAGCTGGTCAATACTAGAATTAGATTGATTATATTCTTTGTAGCCCAAGATGGAGAAGCTCTATACAGTCAGCAAAAACAAGACCAGGAGCTGACTATGGCTCAGATCATGAACTCCTTATTGCCAAATTCAGACATAAATAGAGGAATGTAGGGAAAACTACTAGACCATTCAGGTATGACCTAAATCAAATCCCTTACGATTATACAGTGGAAGTGACAAATAAATTCAAAGGATTCGATCTGATAGGGTGCCTGAAGAACTATGGACAGAGAGTAAATTACAGTGTATAAGAAGCAGTCATCAAGATCATCTCCAAGAAAAAGAAATGCAAAAAAGCAAAATGGTTGTCTGAGGAGGACTTACAAATAGATGAGAAAAAGAGGAGAAGCAAAAAGCAAAGAAGAAAAGGAAATATATACCCATTTAAATGCAGAGTCCCAAATAATAGCAAGGAGAGATAAGAAAGCCTTCCTCAGTGGTCAATGCAAGGAAACAGAGGAACACAATAGAATGGGAAAGACTAGATTTCTCTTCAAGAAAATTAGAGATACCAAGGGAACATTTCAATCAAAGATGGGCACAATAAAGGATAGAAATGGTATGGCCCTAACAGAAACAGAAGGTATTAAGAAGAGGAGGCAAGAATACACAGAAGAACTATACAAAAAAGATCTTCATGACCCAGATAATCATGATGGTGTGATCATTCACCCAGAGCCAGACATCATGGAATGTGAAGCAAGTGGGCCTTAGGAAGCAATCACTAGGAACAAAGCCAGTGAGATGATGGAATTCCAGTTGAGGAGAAGGGTACGACAGAAGATAAGATGCTTGCATGGAGTCACTGACTGGATGGACATGAGTTTGAGTAAGCTCCAGGAGTTGGTTATGGACAGGAAAGCCTGGCATGCTGCTGTCCGTGGGGTCCATGTGGCCACACAATGTCAGACATGACTGAGTAATTGAACTGTACTGAAGTGACTCTCTGTATTTGAAAAGTAAATTCTTAGTTTTGAATATCAGTAAGTTTTTAATTTGTCTCCCTCAGTGACTCAGTGTTAAAGAATTTCCCTGTAATGTAGGAGACAGTGGGTCTACCCCTGCATCAGGAAGGGCCCCCGGAGAAGGCAATAGCAAGCCACTCAACTATTCTTGCCTGGAAAATCCAAAGTACAGAGTAGCCTGTTTGGCTACTGTCCTTAGGGTCACAAAGAATCAAACACAACTAAACAACAACAACAAATATTGAGGGTGCTTATTACAGACAACCTTAGCTGACTAGTCCAGAGAGTTCTACCTGCAACATCCTGCATATATTCTTATTATTCTGTATTTCATTGCTAATACCACATAGGTGCACAAATGTTTTGCTCTTACACAAGCCACACTTCAGCCACTGAGTTATCTCAGTAATTTCAGAAATCAACACCCACCGAGAATTGTCATTTCTTTGCTCAGTTAACTCTAGAAGAAACTTGAGGACAGAATAGAAACTGCTTATACCTTTTCTGTGCTTTTAATCTCAATCTGCTACTTTTCTGCCTAGCTGCTTTTGTCTAATGTTTCCAAATTCCTCTCTAGAAACTCTGAAATTTTAAAACAAAGTGGCTCTGTAACTTCAACTCTTCCCTGAACATTCTTGAGTTATGGTTGTAGTTGTTGTTGTCCCCCCAATCAAAAATTATCACTTTCCTCAAATGCTTCCTTCCTTTTCTATGGGATGTGTATGTCTATTTTTTATGTTATTAATGGATATCTCTAAACAGTGAGCTCAGGAATAATTATGCTTATTGCTTTATATATTTTTTCCATAACTAGCACTTCTCTACAATGCAGATGGACTTTCCTGGTTGTTCAGTGGATAAGAATCCACAGGAGACTTGGGTTTGATCCCTGTGTAGGGAGGTCCCCCTGAAGAATGAAATGGCAATCTATTCCAGTATTCTTGTCTGGGAAATACCATGTACGGAGGAGCCTGGTGGGCTACAGTCCACAGGGTTGCAAAGAGTTAAGACACGACTGAGAAACCAAACAATAACAGTACAGGTTCAGTGCATGCTATTGAAAAATTTATTAAATGACCTGGAAAAATGTTAAAAAAAACTTTTAGCCTTCTTTATTTATTAAAATCACAAAGTAATTATTTCAATTACTTTGTTAGTGTTAACATTAACTTGTTTAAGGATTTAAAATAGTTTTTGCTTAATCTGTCATTATACTTTAATTTTTAAAATAAAATATAAACCCCCCAAAATTCAGTAAGAATTATAGGAATTTTAATTTTTAGTATCATCAATGTTGCTCATGGTAAATTGGAAAGTCTATTTAAAATGCTAACCCTTTGAGAGTCAGTAAAAGATATATTAATTAGGAATTTTCAGTTCTTGAACCATTAATTCTGTTCTTTATAAATACATTGGAAAACATTCATTTAATACTTCAGCAGTTTTATTGTCCTTGCTATCTTATTTCTCATTTCATGCCAAAGAACTCTAATTTCCTCCTTGATTAGCCCTTGCTGTGATAATAATGAAAAACTGTCTTAATTAAAAGAAATCTTTATCCATAAGGATTTGATATCTTTTTAATTTTGATTTTTATTGTCCTTCTGATTCCCACCATCATGTTATTTCCACATCTTATTTAAATGTTATTGTCTTTTTCTAAAATGATAATTAACATATTTTAGTTTATTTTTAATTTGTTCAATGAGGTACACTTATTAATTTTCTTTTTTATTAGAATATGATTTACAATAATTCATTGGTTTATAAGTATATATGGTGATATACAAAATCCAAGATTCAAATCACGTTTGCACAAAATATGAATGTTTGAGCTGATTATGATTCACTCCAGATTCAAATTGCTTTGTTGGCTTCCCAGACCTCATGTGCTATTAATAAGTAGCAACATTGCTGCCATAGCTCTCAAAGACTTTAGCAGATCTTCCTGATGCCATGATGCAGAGCTATTCTTCTACCACTCTTTATATTGCAGGCCCAATGGGCTCTTATCAATGTTTTACATGCCACCCACTCTCCAAATTCAAGTACTATTCATGATTAAACTTTATCCAGTTTGTTATTATTGTTGTTCAGACGTTCAGTCATAGGGCACAGAAAAAGGTACTGTACTTCAATCCTTAAGTTTTTAACTGTTATGGACAGAATTATCCTCTGCCAAATTGACATGCAGAAGCCCTAAAGTCCAACGTGACCATATTTGGCTAGAGGGCCTTTAAGGAAATTTGTTGTTGTTGAACAGTCACTTAGTTATATCCGACTGTTTGTGAAACCATGGACTGCAATCTTCCCTGTCCTTCAACATCTCCCAGATATGCTCAGACTCATGCCCATTGAGTCAGTGATACCATTCAACTATTTCATTCAGTCATCCCCTTCTCCTCCTGCCTACAATCTTTTCAACTATCAGAGGCTTTTCTAATGAATTGGCTCTTAGCATTAGGTGGCCAAAGTATTGGAGCTTCAGTTTCAGCTCTAGTCCTTTGAATAAATATTCAATGTTGATTTCATTTAGGATTGACTGGTCTGATCTTCTGGCAGTCCAAGGGACTCTCAAGAGTCTCCTCCAACACTACAGTTCAAAAGGATCAATTTTTCTGTGCTCAGCTTTCTTTATAGTCCAACTCTCATCCATACATAGTCATCCATACATGACTACAGGAAAAAACATAGCTTTGATTAAACGGACCTTTGTTAGCCAAGTAATGTCTCTGCTTTCAATATTCTGTCTAGGTTGATCATAGATTTTCTTCCAAGGAGCAAACACATTTTAATGGCTGTAGTCACCATCTGCAGTGATTCTGAAGCCCAAGAAAATAAATTCTGTTACCACTTCCATTGTTTCCCCAACTATTTGCCATGAAGTGATGGGACTGGATGCCATGACCTTCATTTTTTTTTTTTTNAAATACATTTTAATGGCTGTAGTCACCATCTGCAGTGATTCTGAAGCCCAAGAAAATAAATTCTGTTACCACTTCCATTGTTTCCCCAACTATTTGCCATGAAGTGATGGGACTGGATGCCATGACCTTCTTTTTTTTTTTTTTGAATGTTGAGTTTTAAGCCAGCATTTTCACTCTCCTCTTTCAACTTGATCAACAGGCTTTTTAGTTCTTCTTCAATTTCTGCCATAAGGGTGATGTCATCTGTATATCTGAGGTTGTTTTCTCAACAATCTTGAAAAATATTGGCAATATTTCTAGCAATCTTGATTCCAGCTTGTGCTTCATCCAGCCAGGCATTTCATATGATATACTCTAAGTTAAATAGGCATATAAGGTATTTAAGGAGGGTGAAAATATACAACCTTGTGCTCCTTTCCCAATTTAGAAGCAGTCTATTGTTCCACGTGTGGTTTTAACTATTGTTTCTCGACCTACATACAAGTTTCTCAGGTGTCAGGTAAGGTGATCTGGTATTCCTATCTCTTTTATTTTCCAAAGCTTTTTGTGATCCACACAGTCCAAGCTTTTAGTGTAGTCAATGAAGCAGAAATAGATGCTTTTCTGAAATTATCTTGCTTTTTCAATGAGGCAACAGATGTTGGCAACTTGATCTTTGATTTCTGCCTTTTCTATTCCAGTTTGTACATCAGGAAGTTCTCAGTTGACCTACTGTTGAAACCTAGCTTGAAGGATTTTGAGCATTACCTTGCTAACATGTGAAGTGATTGCAAATGTACAATAGTTTGTGCATGCTTTGAAATGCCCTTCTTTGGGATAGGAATGGAAACTGATTTTTTTTTTTCCAGTCCTATTGCCACTGCTGAGTTCCCCAAATGTGCTGGTATATTGAGTGCAGCACTTTAATAGCATCATTTTTTAGGGTTTGAAATAGATCAGCTGGAATCTGTCACCTCCACTAACTTAGTTTATAGGGATGTTTCCTAAGGCCCACTTGATTTAATACTCCAGGATATCTGGGACTAGATGACTGATCACACCATCATGGTTATCAGGGTAATTAAGATCTTTTTTGTACAGTTCATCTGTGTATATTTGCCACCTATTTTTGATATCTTCTGCTTTCTTTAGGCCCATATTGTTTCTATCCTTTATTGTGCCAATCTTAGTAAGAAATGTTCCACTGGTAGTATCTCTAATTTTCTCAAAGAGACCTCTAGTCTTTCTCATTCTATTGTTTTCCTCTATTTCTTAGCATTGCTTACTTTGGAAAGCTCTCCTATCTCTCCTTGCTATTTTTTGGTATTGTGCATTCAGATGGGTAGATCTTTCCTTTTCTCCTTTGACTTTAGTTTCTCTTCTCTTGTTTTCTCAGCTATTTGTAATTCCTTTTCAGACAACTACTTTGCCTTCTTGCATTTCTTTTTCTTGGGGATGGTTTTGTTCATCACCTCCTGTGCAATGTTACAACTGTGGACTTCTGTCCACAGTTCTCCAGGTACTCTGTCTACCAGATCTAGTCCCTTGAAACTATTCATCATCTCTACTGTGTAATCATAAGGAATTTGATTTAGGTCATACCTGAATGGCTTAGTGATTCTCCTTACTTTCTTCAATTTGAGCCTGAATTTTGCAATAAAGAGCTGATGTTCTGATCCACAGTCAGCTCCAGGTCTTGTTTTTGGTGAACAACAACTTCTNTTTAGGTCATACCTGAATGGCTTAGTGATTCTCCTTACTTTCTTCAATTTGAGCCTGAATTTTGCAATAAAGAGCTGATGTTCTGATCCACAGTCAGCTCCAGGTCTTGTTTTTGGTGAACAACAACTTCTTCATCTTTGGTTGCAAAAAAGATAATCAATCTGATTTCAGTATTGACCAACTGGTGGTGTCCATGTGTAGAGTTATCTCTTGTGTTGTTGGAGTTTATCCTATTAATTAATTCTAAAACTATTGGTTCAGAATTCTTTACCTTAGAAAATGTGAGATCAGGTAAACAGGTAAAAGTATTGTCACAAGAACTTAGTAGTGAAATATTGACACTCTGATATAGGTTAATGCTATTAATAATAGTATCTTACTAATGGTAACAGCAATTGACATTTTTAGAATGATATCTATACCTTGGGCACTCTTTTACATACTTTACATGGATGATCTCACTGATATTCATAAATTAAAGAGTCATGAGGTATCTACAAGTATCTTTATATTTAAAGAAAGAAAAATTAAGAAAGGGAGGGTTAAAGATAATAAGTAACTTTTCCAAAGTGTTGATGTAAAGAGGCAAATTCAAATGATGGGACAATAAGGCCCATTTCTCCAAAATCATTTCAGATTGTGATTGCAGTCATGAAACTGAAAGATGCTCACTCCTTGGAAAGAAAGTTATGACCAATCTAGACAGCATATTAAAAAGCAGAGACACTACTTTGCCAACAAAGTTCCTTTTAGTCAAGGCTCTGATTTTTCCAGCAGTCGTGTATGGATGTGAGAGTTGGATTATAAAGAAAGCTGAGCACTGAAGAATTGATGCTTTTGCACTTAGGGTTGGAGAAGACTCTTGAGGGTCCCTTGGACTGCAAGGAGATCCAACCAGTCCATCCTAAAGGAGGTCAGTCCTGGGTGTTCATTGTAAGGGCTGATGATGAAGCTGAAACTCCAATATTTTGGCCACCTGACTCACTTGAAAAAACCCTGATGCTGGGAAAGATTGAGGACCGGAGGAAAAGGGGATGACAAAGGATGATATGCTTGGATGGTATCACCGTCCCAATGGGCATGAGTTTGAGTAAACTTCAGGAGTTGGTGAAGGACAGGGAGGCCTGGCGTGCTGTGATTCATGGGGTCTCAAAGAGCCGGATATGACTGAGCGACTGAACTGAACTGAAGTCCCATGTCTCAATAATATGTAGTTTTAGAGCCTGGATATTATTGCAACTTAAAAGAATGAGAAAGTGTGATGTATATCATAACATACTGTAATATAAAAATATTGACACTAAAATGTCATTGTTTGAACTAATGTAAAACTAGTGACATCAAAATGAAGTATAAATATTCTTTAGATCACCTCATACTCCTAAATGTAATTTCTGATTTTGATTAGCTAACTTTCATAATGCAGATTTATTATCATCTTTTTATCCTGGAGTAGCAAAAAATCATGTCAACCTCCATCTGAGAAAAGACATTCAATTAGAATAACAGCATGCTCTGTTTTTCTTTTAATATTTCTTGTTTAATGATGGAACAAATTGTATTCTTCTTTAGCTCTTGTCTATTTGTGTCTGTGGCTGTTTAGTCTTTGAATTCAAAGTTAATTAAAAATAGTTTAAAACATTTTACCTAGGGAATATTTAGCAATTTAGATTTGATTGCTGTTAATATTCAAAATATGCAAGAATAAATATAGTGCTATGGTATAGCACGATGATGTTCATTAATCAAGTGGTTGTTGATGACCTCCTATGCTTCAGATGCTATGAAAGAAGGTCAGCACGGTTGGAACTTAACTGTCAATGAGGGAGTGTGTGCAGGCTAAGCTATTTCAGTTATGTCCAATTCTTTGCAAGCCCATGGGCTGCAGACTGCCAGGTTCCTCTATCCATGGGATTCTCTAGGCAAGAATGCTGAAGTGGCTTGCCACACCCNATTTGATTGCTGTTAATATTCAAAATATGCAAGAATAAATATAGTGCTATGGTATAGCACAATGATGTTCATTAATCAAGTGGTTGTTAATGACCTCCTATGCTTCAGATGCTATGAAAGAAGGTCAGCACGGTTGGAACTTAACTGTCACTGAGGGAGTGTGTGCAGGCTAAGCTATTTCAGTTATGTCCAATTCTTTGCAAGCCCATGGACTGCAGACTGCCAGGTTCCTCTATCCATGGGATTCTCTAGGCAAGAATGCTGAAGTGGCTTGCCACACCCTCCTCCAGGAGATCTTCCCAACCCAGGGACAGAAACCACGTCTCTTTTGCCTATCTCCTGTACTGGATTCTTTACCATTAGCACCAGCTGGGAAGGACTTGTCAATGACAAGATTATGCAAAATTGTTGGAAAGATGGAAAGAAAGTATTAATAGATGTGCATAGCCAAATCTGCACCATGGTTCAGTTTTATATTAAATGTCTGACAAATACATGGCACATAGATTCAAAGTTAAGTATTAGGTAAATGATAGATAAACATAGTAAGATAAACAGATATAGCCATACATATTTTAAGGCCTATAGTATACAGGTTATTATATACAAGTATGTGGATACCAGTACCATTAGTTTTATATGTCTAATAGCATATTAAGTATATCTTCATTCAGCCTATATTTTTGTAAGATTTCCTATTACAGTGGTAGTTCAATGAGACACTTCACATGTATCAATGAATGTTTATATGCTGATTTTTATGTAACAAAAATAACCAATGATCTATAGTGTCTCTCTCTAAACTACAGTTAAAATAGTACAACCATCTCAAGTTAAGCTTTCCTACCACAATGGGGTACTGGGTCATTGATAATATGGTGCATCCATTCAGGGTAACCAAGACAACCATCGTTTCCCAGGTCATCATTTCTAAGGACACCACATTAAATGCTGTTAAATTCTGACAAAATTTTTATAAAAATGCAATAATACAGAAGTTCTTTATACAGAATAACCTGTATATGAACATCACTGGTGTCGAGATTCTAGTAATACCAATAACATTAAAGTCAACGTTAATGAAATTGTCTACCAGAAAGAATGAAGATATGTGTTTGTTAAATATTCAACTTGTAAAGCAATAATAGAAGGATTTGCAAAGGACTAATACACAATTTGAAAATAAAAATTAAGATTATTAAAAGAGTAAATAGAATATGCCCCAGTGTGGACCCAGTAAAAAGTATGAATTCAGGAAGGAGGAGTCAGAAATCAGAAATCACAGTATGGTTTAAATCTAAAAAAAAAAAAAAAGCTTTCTAAGGATTTTTTGTATTAACATATAATGATTAGAGAGCCTTCAATGATCCAGCCAAGAAAAATCAACTGTTTGGATGTTCCAGCTGTACTGGGGGCATAAAACAATCCATACCATGAGAATCATTTACTTTGCTGGCTTTATGTGTGGATTAGAATCTGGAAAGTGAAAGTTTTGGTTGTTCAACTCTTTGGGATCACAAGAATTATAGCCCACTGGGCTCCTCTATCCTTGGAATTTTCCAAGCAAGAATATTGGAGTGTATTCCCCAAGGGATCTTCCTGACCCAGGGATCCAATCCAGATCTCCTGCACTGGAGGAAAATTCTTCACCATCTGACTCACCAGGAAACCCCCTAGAATATGGAAGCAATGGGCAAATTAGTTGAAGCAAGACAAATTGTTAGAAAAAATGGAAGTGTGCAAAGAGATGTTTTTTACATTGACTTTTTTCCATTATGCACATATCTCTGCTCATACTTTCACTGACTTGCTAGAAAATTGTGGCCTCCCCTTGCTCCTCTGGAAAGGAATACCTTTTCATACCAAGAAAACCACTTCTAGTTCAAGTAACTTCCACCATCCTTCAAAATCTGCATATTTCAATGGATTTTTGTGTCCTAGAAAAGGATACATTCAGTGACTAGCCTGGCTTCTAGATTAGGATTCTCCCAGACTCAAAAATTAAAAGACCTCAGATATGAATCCATTTGGGAAAATATAATGACAAAAAACAGACAGAATAGATCATAGTCCCATTATCTTGGCAACCATGATGCTATAACCCACCTGATTCTGCTCTTCTCTTCACTGTTAAACATTTTGGCTTCATAATGCTCTAACTCTCTTTGCCTTAACCTAACATTCAAATCCTCATTCATGAATTCATACTTTTTACAGGGTCCACATTGGAGCATATTTTATTTACTCTTCTAATAATCTTAATTTTCATTTCTCAAATTGTATACTAGTTCTTTGCAAATCCCTGTACTAATGTTTTACAAGTTGAACATTTAACAAACACATATCTTCATAAGGCAATTACTATTATTCCCAATACATAGATTTTAAAACTGGTTTCTAGAAAGATTTTTGTTGTTCAGTTGCTCAGTCATGTCCTACTCTTTGTGACTCCATGACCGCAACATCCAGGCTTCCCTGTCTTTCACCATCTTCCAGAGCTTGCTCAATCTCATGTCCATTAAGTTAGTGATGCCATCCAAATATCTCATCCTCTGTCATCCCCTTATCTTCCAGCCTTCAATCTTTGCCAGGATCAGGGTCTTTTCAAATGAGTCAGCTCTTTGCAGCATGTGGCCAAAGTATTGGAGCTTCAGCTTCAGCATCATTCCTTCCAGTAAATATTCAGGATTGATTTCCTTTAGGATTAACTGATTTGGCTGATTTAGAAAGATTGAGGCAATTATTAATTGTTTATTGTTGGGACCAAACATTCTAGTCAGTTCTATTTGACTCCAGTATCTATTTATTTAACCAGCACATAGCACAGATTCCTTACTTTAATGGAAATAGACATTTGCCACTTCCCTCAAGGCATGTTTCACCAAGAGCCTTGGAAAAGGCTTTATTTTTCTTTCACAAGGCTCAGTAATGATGTTGAATTTGGCACACTCCTTGCTCCAGAAGTGGGCTTCCCAGGTGATGCAGCAGTAAAGAATCCGCCTGCCAATGTAGCAGGTGCAAGAGATGCAGGTTCAATCCCTGGGTCAGGAAGATTCCTTGGAGGAGGAAACGGCAACCCACTTCAGTGTTCTTGCCTGGTAAATTCCATGAACAGAGGAGCCTGGTTGACCTCTGTGCAAGGGATTGGAAAGAGTTGAACACGACTAAGCACATACACTACTTGCTCCACCATGTCAGTTCAAACCCATATTTTTGAATCTCACTGAAAACAGTTCATCATTTAATGCCTAGTATTTCAAAGATTCTCCATTGTTCCTATTCTACTCTTTTTCACCAAGCTAGTAGACTCTATCCAACTGAATGTTTGTATTCCTCAATTTTATTGCCTTGTACTCGTAGTCCCTAGTTCATACATTTGTTTTATCTTACCTTTGAAGATGAAGTGAAAGAGTATAAAGTCTCCTGTATCAATATATGGATTGTTACTTAAAGTAACTCTGTTTATGTCTTCAGAGATAACCTTTTGGAATAACCCTTCACAGGATGGTGAGGCAGATCTATACACTACTTACCCAATTGGCACACATTTCAGGCTTATACCAGTGCAGGGACTCTCTCTGTGACACGTGCCCTGGGAAGGCAACTGACAATTCCCCTGATCGCAACTAACAACAAATGAATCCAAAGACAGTTCATGCATTTTTGAATGAATTTCATGTGTTCATAAAATTTTGTACACTTATTTTTCAGAATGGCAGAAACATCATCTCTTAAACCTTTAGTGGTTTGCATGTAATTTGCTGTGGAGTGATCCTATTTTGTATACTTAGATTGTTGTTGTTTCATTGCTAATTCATATTCAACTCTTTGCAACTCCCAACATCAGGGTTTGTGCACTGTAGCACACTAGGCTTCTCTATATGCTCTATATTCTTCAGCCTTGAAGTCTTTTCTCATACTATCCCCTTAATAAAATCCTTTACCCATTTGAACCGTCTTCTAAGGTTCTAGCAAACTTTTGCTTCCTTCTTAAGCATACAGAGTATGTGCCAACATTTGGGTTTCCATTTCTTTCTCCATGGGATCTTCCTGACATAAGGATCAAATCCACTTAGCTGGTAGATTCTTTACCTCTGTGCCTTCTGGGAAGCCCAATATTTAGATTACATTTCTTTAAATTAGTATTTCCACTTTGACTCTAATCCAATATCTGGGAACTTAGTGAAGTTTTTTTTTTTTTTTTTTTTTTTTTTTAAATTGGAGGATAATTTCAAAACAATCTTGTGTAGTTTTCTGCCATTTGTCTTTGCTGTGTGTTTGAATTTTTTGTAATCAAACAATAAACAAATTATTAAATAAATGATATAGACACATAATGCTGTCTATTAGAGTAAGCAGGCATTAGATTTGCATTTTACTACATGTAACCATTAGAATGAAAAATATATAAGGGAGTAACAATTATTGCAAAAATTTTTCTCAAAAGATTTCTGACAAATGAATTGGGCTGGTCATTGACCTATGTAAGAATTTGGGACAAAACTTTCACATTTTATAGAAAACTAAGTTTGTCTGCAGCTCAGATAGTCTCTAAATGTTTCTCTCTCAGTAACCTTTCCATCTCAGTATGCAAATACAATTGCTTGTAATCAGCATCCATACTAGTGCACAGCATAAAGAATGATTTCAACTTTAACATATTAACCTTTACATATTTTGTGTAAATTCAGTAAAGACATTTGGTCCTCATTTCCAAGATAATTATATCATTCATTGAATGTATTGTGGTTTGCAAGTACATTGATAACATACTTAATTTTTATCTGACATTGGGCCATAACAATGACCTTTTGGTATTGAGTAAATATATCAGTTAAATGAACAATTAAAATGTGGAGTGGGTTGCCATTCCCTTCCCCCTGACTAACCCAGAGACCAAATCCAGGTGTCTCACATTGCAGGAAGTTTCTTTGCCTTCTAAGCCACCAGGGAGGCCAAATATGTTGGTTTCCTGAACAGTTAAAGTGTGGGAACCTAAGAAAGAGGATAGGAGAGAAAGAAGAGAAGAGAAGAAAGTTCCCTCTGTTAATATGAACAGATGAAGGATCCAACAAATAATTTTGAAAAAAAAAAGGTTTACATATATTGATCTTAAATTCAATAATCTATTTGACCTTATATGTTACTGAGTGACTTTTATGGTATTTACTATTATAGATTTTGAGTAGCAATTTCTTGCTTAAAACATAGATTTTAAGTACTTTGACAGTTCAATGGCACTGATTTTACTGTTTGCAAGCAGGATAATCACTTGGCATCATGAAAGTGAACAGGGCACAGATAGGAACTGAAGCTTATAAAGAAAAAAAAGAAAAACACTGTATAGAAAAACAAAAGGTATATTCCAAGAATGTCACCATGACAGAAAATGAGTATATTTGAATATTTTCATTACAAGCCATGAAAAACATCTCTTTAATGATAATCATATCACAAATAGTACCTGAGTCATACCACTAATCAAAACATTTNGTATAGAAAAACAAAAGGTATATTCCAAGAATGTCACCATGACAGAAAATGAGTATATTTGAATATTTTCATTACAAGCCATGAAAAACATCTCTTTAATGATAATCATATCACAAATAGTACCTGAGTCATACCACTAATCAAAACATTTATGTTTATCTGGATTACTAACAATACTTCAGATTTCAGCTATACATCATTTCACATATTAGAGAAGCAAAAGGCTACCCACTCCAGTATTCTGGCCTGGAGAATTCCATGGACTGTTTTAGTCTATGGGGTCATGAAGAGTTGGAGACAACTGAGTGACTTTCACATTCACTTTCACATATCTAGTCTTTCACTATAATCTGTATCAAATTGAATATTAACATGTCAAAAACACTCAGAACCTTACAAGAGATGCTTGAAAAAATGAATGAGTTTTTAAATTATTAAATGAATAATTTGATGTTATTCAAAATCCCAAGACTTTAAAATCATATTTTGACATTTTGAGTGTGAGCGTGCTCAGTCGTGTCTGACTCTTGCAACTACATGAACTGTATCCTACCAGGGTCTCCTGTCCAGGAAGTTTTCCAGGAAAGAACATTGGAGTGGGCTGTCATTTCCTTCTCCAGGGTTGTACATTTTAAATATGAAGAAATTATTTAATGTTTGTGTTTGTATATTTGAATGCTTTAATGTGTTTAAAGTTTTAATAATTATATCATACATAGCTATATTATGAAATATAATGGGAACTGAAGAATAATGTACAATTTGAGGTAATAATGCTTCCCTTTCAGATTAATTTGTGTAATTACTATAATACAATAGCCTAGGTCTATAAAAATGTAATATTAAACAGTAAAGAAAGCATTTTGCTTTTTCTTGCTTCATTTATTCTTTGGAATTATTATCTACCTTTAAATTCCGTTCTTGGGGCTGGTGCACTGGGATGACCCAGAGAGATGGTATGGGAAGGGCTGTGGGAGGGGGGCTCAGGATTGGGAACACGTGTACACCCATGGTGGATTCATGTTGATGTATGGCAAAATCAAAACAATATTGTAAAGTAAAAATAATAATAATTAAATTAAATTTAAAAAAAATTCCGTTCTACTGTATGCAGATCATCCCCTACTAGAAGTTCTGTTGTACACAGTTCAAAGCCAGCTCTATGCACCATGGACACTATTGCCTGAATTTTGCCTCCCAAATTTCTGTCCTTCATGACGTTGAAACTTGCGGCACTGAGTGCTATTGTTCTTGGAGCCCTAGCTGACCGCTCTCATAGACTTTGCAAACACTAGCTCTAAGTATGAAAGTAGCACTGATGAAAACCAGAATAGACTGACCAATTGAACTGGACTCAGTTCATTGAAACAACAGTGAGCAAAAGCCATTTGTGATTCTTGTGCTTAAGAAGAGGTGATGCTATTTCCCTTTATCTATTAGATTGGCCAAAGAGATCATTCAAAATCTTAAGACTGAAATTGAAGAGTACTTTGAGAACAAGCTTATAGAAAAACATATTGGATTGGCCAAAAATAACATACCATCCTCTGGAAAAACCGAAATGAACACTTTGGCCAATCCAATATGTTTTTCTATGATTTTGTTCTCAAAGCAATCCTACATTTTGATCTTAAGTTTTTGAACCATTCTTTTCCATTTTTTTGTTTGTTTTTATAGAACTCCTAAACCTTTTTATTTTTCTTTCAATATATTATTTTATTCTATTTTTATCCTTATTATTTTTGATCATAAGAGTACAAAAAGTGTAAATGCTACAGAAATATTTCACCAACTGTTTTTCCTACTGCACATTGCTATATCTTGCATTATAGTCCAAAATGCTTTGCTATATATGCCTATTCTATTTTTTAATATAAATTTATTATTTTCATTGGAGGTTAATTGATTTACAATATTATAGAACTCCTAAACCTTAATTCCCCCACCATGCCTGGTAAAAGTCCACCAAGCCCACTTATCAAGCTAAAAGAAAGTGAAAGGAAATGTTTGTCACTCAGTTGTGTCTGACTCTGTGACTCCACAAACTCTAACCTGCCAGGCTCCTCTGTCCATGGCATTCTGCAGGTAAGAATACCGGTGTGGGTAGCCATTAACTTCTCTAGGAGATCATCCTGACCCAGAGATTGAACCCAGATCTCCAGCATTATGGGCAGATTCTTTATTGCCTGAGCCAGCAGGGAGGCTCGATTATCAAACTAATGCTATTGAAAAAGTTGATATGCATGATTCTCTTTTTCTTAAAATGAGTTATTGCTCAGGAAACCTTCCCCTAAATTCTTAGATATCTGATAATTTCCATGATGAATTCTATAGCTACTCTCCAAACAAAATTTAGATATCAATGGCAGTGTATACATGTGTGTGTTAGTCACTCAGCTGTGTCTGACTCTTTGTGATCCTATGAACTGTAGCCTTCCAGGCTCCTCCATCCCTGCGGACTTTCCAAGGAAGAATACTGGAGTAGGTC